>CM066995.1:78723661-79053661 GCA_033977485.1 Hydrangea macrophylla | reverse complement strand
ACAATAAATGTCTTTTCCCTCTTTGTGGATTGTTGATTGGTTTCCACTTTTCTTCTAAAAAATTGTAAGGAAACAAAATAAAAATAAAAATAAAAATAAAAATAATTATAAAAAAAATGGACAAAAGAGCACAATATAGAAGTTGGGTTCAAGTTTTATATTTATAGGCATTTAGGAGGTTATAAAAAGAAAATCACAAAATATAGTAGTCATCAATATTGTCGTTGGGTTTCTACAAAAAAAATAACAATAAAATGTATCCGTTGGGTTTTGAAATAAAGTGGCAGCTGACACTTTTTGTGATCATTGTACATAGGCCCACTTCATTTGACAAAGCCATTTGTTCTCTCCAATTTGAGAACACCAATAATTTTGTCATTTTTTGAGAGGTGGTATAGGTCAGTGTTGCTGCGTTAGAGTGAGGTAAAATTAGAGCAACTCTTATTTTTAGACTTTGATAGTGGATTTAACCCATGTGTTGGAGCTGCTCTAAGAGTCTCTTTTGAGAATTTTAATTATAAAGAACCTTTTTTATTGTGGTAAAATTTTCAACGTTATATTATTGTTCATTCAAAATTTCAGTCTCATCAAAGAAAAAGAGAAAAATGAAACAGCTTTATGCCTTTATCTAATAAAGGATCTAACGCGCTCCATGGTACTATTGACACACTATGGGTGCGATACAGTCAATGCATTCCATGTAGTAGTAACTTAACGATAGTACAACAACAATGCTAGGGGCACCAAAAGATACAAAAAACTTCCACAAAATGAGTGGAAAGTCTATGTGGCACACTGGGACCCGCCAGTAATTAAGCATTGTTTCCATTAATTGCTGGCGGGTCCCACTGTGCCACATAGACTTTCCACTCATTTTGTAGAAGTTTTTTGTATCCTTTTGTGCCCCAATCATTATTCATAGTACAAATAGCAATTCCCTTTCTTTTTCTTTTTTCTTTTTTTTTTTCTTTTTTTTATAATACTTGACACGGCTTTGCCGTGTGCCACGTTTCATTTCTGTGCTTCGCATTGGCTACCCTCCTCCGAAAACTTGGCCGGACCACCTACCACTAGTCTTCGGCCTAAAGGGGTTTAATGTAAAACTCCAGGGAACCAGGACCCGAAGAGGGAAGCACAATGAATGTCAAATGCAAAGCCCGGACCTCATTAAGATCATATAGCCAACTCTCCCAAAAAAGAAAGAGCAGAACCCATTGAAGACGGGAGTGAGGTACAAGAAGGCCATTCCTGTCCACTGCCCTTCACACGGAGCCTACTCTGTTACATCAAAAATCCCCAATATACCGGTATTGTACCTTAGGTGGCTCCGTTCTACTCCGCCAATAGGCCTACAGGCCCTCCATATGACCCAAGGCATAGCGTAACTAGCTCACTAGAATATGAAGCCACTAACAAACAGGGTATTGCAACTTTCACTACTACTGTTTCTTTTTAGAATAAGAGCCCTTACACACTAACTTACACATTCGTGGAGGCGTCAAAACAAACAGAAGAAAAAATGGAATGAAGCATCAATTAAGAAACAGGAAACCTAACAAAATTCTCGGAAAAAAATACCGCAGTGATGATAAATAAAAGACCGTTAATACAAAATCTGAAAGTAAATCACCAACATGGGTCAGCTTCCTTTAGGAAAGGCAAAATATAATTAGCAGAAGGAATATCCAAGGAATCAAATGCAGTTTCGTTTTACATATGATATCGCAAAGACAAACATCAAGAAAAGCATTGCAAGATCATCGTAGATGTAATTTGACAATCACGGCTCGTTTATTCCTGATTCTTCTGTGTTTGGTTTATAAGATATATATAGTCAGTCAGCAAGCTTCATCATCTCATGCAACCAAACTTGTGAGAAAAGATCTAACTCAGGCACCATACTTGGGGGCCTTCCAAAGCTTGAATGCTACCTCATGAATGAACCTATCTGCTGGTATAGTGAGGTTCCCACCATGCTTTATGAAAAAAAATAATAATAATAATCATGTATGAAACCTCTGCATAAATTTTATAAACAAGTCCACCAGTATGCAAGTATAATTGAACAACTGACACCAAGCAAGTCTTATGGCCTATTTGTAATCATCTCTGAAAACTGTCATATGCTAGAAACTAAAAAAGATGAGATGACAGAGAAAATTTATTTCCAGAATTTTTTTTATACTTCTTTTCCTTTGAGAGGGAAAAGAACCCCCAAAGGTGGTTTAGTTTCGCGGAACTATAAAAAGTAGTTTTTATTTTTTTTAACGATTTCAAGAATTGAGTCTGAATGTCTAATAAGAACTGAAAACTGCTACATTTTGAAAAGTTTAATTTGCTTAAATAATGAGGCTGCAGATGGAGGATTTATAAATTCCAAACCGTATCATATCAAAAATACATGTACCAAGTATAAGCATTACACGATACAGGCATATCATATTAATGTAAAGATTACCGAGTCCACATATGCCAGCAATCATATACGTCATGTACGAGAATAACAAAAAATAAATGAAACGCAAAATTGTATTAAGAATAAATTCGATTGTATGGCAAGAGAAATTAGAACCCCTATTACTGCCTACTCTAGAAATTTAGAGGTTCAAAAATTACTTTATGTCAATCCATACCTCTTTAAAATCTTTAAAAGAAAATGTCTCCACTATATCCTTACGGGTAATGGCATCCTGCCACTGAACAATCAACATTGGACAGTAATGCCTGGAAGAAAATGAATCAGATAGAATCATAATACACATCCAAAAGAATTGGAAGGAAAGTGACAAAATTTCGCTCACCTTATATTGTCCCGTGTATTTCCTCCTTTCATGGTGTAACTTTGACGAGGGAAAATCAATGAAAATTCAGAGTTACTGTCATCTTTAGT
This sequence comes from Hydrangea macrophylla, assembly GCA_033977485.1. Lineage (NCBI taxonomy): Eukaryota > Viridiplantae > Streptophyta > Magnoliopsida > Cornales > Hydrangeaceae > Hydrangea > Hydrangea macrophylla. Next base: position 79,050,771 of record CM066995.1, on the reverse strand, counting down.
GCTCATGAGAGAGAAACTACTACCATCATCGTCTGAGACAGCCCCATAGCTCATCACAACAGACATGTGCAAACGAGAACGAATTTCAGATCCAGGTTGGGCTGTATCTATTATTCCACCAACCAAACTATTCACGTAGTCTGCGTCTTTCTGACCATTTGTATTTTTACTAGATCCAATGTGGACAAAAACTAAATCGAATTGGTTTGTTTCTATAATTTTCCCTTCTTGAAATCCAAGCAGCCTCAGCAACTCTGAGACCACAACAAACTGTGGCTCTATGATGGGATTACTGCTTTCAAGTAATTCATTTAATTGCAACAATGTGAAGCCAAGTCTGCCTCCAAACGATTTCAAACTTGAATTGTTCGTAACTATGGCAGCTCGCATCCCCATGAACCTGAAGTTAAATACAGAAACTTTGTTTCTTGATATTATATGTACATATATATATATATAGAGAGAAAGAGAGAGAGATCAACACATTCATAATCATCAATGATTATAACTGCATAAAAGCCAATAGAGACAATACCTCTCTGATATAGTTTGCACTGAAGACTTCTCTTGGCGTTCTACTTTAGCAGCATACTTCCCACTCTGGGAAACCATAACAAGAGCATTAAGAGAGGGGGGGAATCATGAAATTAGAGTTTATAATGCCTAAGATATGTGGATCTCACCATACTGGCATAATCTTCACATGCATCGACCAGCTCTGCAAACTCTCTAACTATTCTTTCATCTTCATTTTCTGCAATCTAATATCCAAGTAAATCCAAAAAGTAATAGATGAGACATGAAAACATAGCCAAAATGATTTTCAAAATGCATTTGGAAGAAAGGCAACATATATTTTCAACTTCGGACCAATCACTTCTGAATACGGAGACCGAAAGATTGATCCATATGACAGTTTGTCTAGTAACAGAGATCTCTATTTCTGAATGTTCAAATCAATAGGTGGAAGAGGGTAGTAAAAAGGGAAAACACTCGAGTAAAAGGGTCTGATATCCAAATAGGATACAAGATTCTTTAGCAAATTGTAGAAAATTAATTTCAAAGCTGATAAGACCAGACAAAACTAAAGTGAGAATGAGTTCCTAAGATACATATAGATAATATTAACGCTATATAAGCTGGTGTTGAATGGAATGAATGATAAAGCTAGATACTTAGGTGGTGTTTGGCGTAACTTCTCATACCGAAGTCCATTCCTGGAATGGACTTTTTAAGAAGTGTTTGTTTGGTGAATGAGTGGGTTTTAAATAAAAAAGTGCATCTAATTGTGCAAATACATTTGGTCGAAACATCTTAAAAGTACAAACTTATACCTACTTATCAATATTACCCTTAGCCATGAATTTAAAACTAAATGGATGTAACATATTATAGTTTATAATTTTAGAGTGCAAATTTGTTAACTGAAACAAATTAAAAATATTCATCCATAACTATCATGTCAAATGAACTAAAAACAGGCACAAGGAAAAAATCTATAAGAAAAAGCACTTTTAATTACACAATGTATGTCCAAAAATAAACTAATAGCAATATTTTAGCAATGTAGAATGTTGGTTTAATGACTTATTTTCAATAGGAGTTGTTAAACAATAGGGATTCGGTTAGGCTATGTAATTCAGGTACGGGAGTTGGATAAAGATGACAATAATTAGAAAAACAAGGCATAAAAATGTAATTGTATCTACAAAGCGCCTGACTTCTAGGGAAGTGCAAATATCACAGTTTTGAGAAGTTGGGATTTTTGGCTTCTCCAAATGGGCATTCTAGAGATGCACTTCTTGTCAAAAGGTCCATTCCGAAACCTCACCAAACGGATTTCACTTCGGTAAATGGACTTCTTCTTCCAGAAGTCCATTCACCAAAGGTTTCCAAATACTCTCTTAGAGTTTTATACAAAGAAATAGGAAGCATACATATACACATGCACGCATACGAAGGAAAATGAGAAGAGACAAGCATTTGTTGATTCAGATTTTAATTTTTTTTTTTTTTAAGTTTCTTGATTAAGATAATAGCTTAGTTAAACTGAATGGCAGTTATGATTAGTTTCCCACTTAAGGAAAGTGCACATAACTTGCAACACTAGAAAATGACTAAAGAGCCTTATAACTAATAAGTCTCCAACAACTCTCCCAAAAGCTGGGAATTTTGTGGGTTTAGACTTGAGGACATATGCGTACATTTCAAATTGAAAAAAATAATAATAATAAAATGGCTTCCATAAGTTACCATCTTGGTAGAGACTTAGAGACTCGTGTCCATACAGCAAGCATGTACGCATATACGCATATCAATATCAATGGAATGCAGATGTGCACATACAGACATCTAACTATACAAACATACATCCATTCATGCGAATTTATATAAAGCTTTTTGTGCGCACCACGTATACTAGTTTTACAAGATTTTTAAAATCAAGACTTTTGTGAAGCCTTTTTCTTACATAGAAGTTCATGCCCAAACTGAAAATAGGATCAAATCCATCTCAATGTCGAACTAGGAAAGTTTTGATTTTCACCAAAAAAAAAAAAAACAAAAACAAATAGGAAAATGGGAGTGGGACAAACCTGATCCTAGTTAAACTCCCAAACAAAACATCATATATGCATCTATTATCATAAGCCTATATAAGTGTTGTGCTAATTTTCTTTTTATTATCAAGACTTATTTTGAAATCATGAACTGAACACTGAAAATGAAGAGAAGTTAACATTTTCCTACAAAAAATGGGTTTTAGCATTTTTTTTTTTTTTAATACGTATAATAAAGTGAGCATTGAAATTTGATGTATATTGTCGGAACAGCTTAAGCTTTTGGAGCAACTGATAACTCAACATGATATCAAGCCTTGTTTGGGGAAGGTCTTGGGTTTGACTCTCTATCCCTGCTTTGCCTGTACTATGATGGAGTTCAGATTTTTGTAGTTCTCCACATGCGAGACGGGGGTCGCACATGAGGGAGGGTGTTGAAACTTGATATACATTGTCGGACCAATTCTCTAACAGCTTAAGTTGTTGGAGCAACCGGTGACTCTTAAAGATGTTCACCATCAAGGACCCAGTGGCTTAAAAGTCATAACCCCCTCTCCGTTTAGCCTGATCAAACTTTTCACTTACATGAAAAATTTACATCTTTTTTGTTGGGTCTGGCTCATATTGTAATGGATCCGTTACACTAAGCTCAAGAGTCAAGTGGGTGGGACATGTGGCCCATGGCGAAGGGTATGGGTATTTTCGGGATTTCACCATGTACCTATAGAAGATAATAAGTTGTAACCCTAATTCTCTTTGAGATAGTGGAAAACTTAAAAGGCTCTATGGTGTGGACGTAGGTTCAGCAAAAAATTCTCTGGTCTCATTTAATCTTTCCATTTTTTCGTGTTCATTGTTTGAGTGTGATTGTTTCGATCCAACACTTTTCAACCTAATTGATTACCTTGATTTAGAAACCAAAAGAACTACGACAAGTTATAACCATTTATTTCCTCACACTTTCCCCAGTTTTCTTACAAGCCAAACAGGTAAAGCAATGAAATTGGAACCAGTTGTACCAAACAACAAATTAAATTCTACTCAAGCACAAAATGAATCTTTTAAAGCAATCATCGACTATTATTCATAAGGTTAGCATAAATATTCACAAAATCAAAAGTACTGGACAAAGCATTTGCAGACACACACACACACACACACACACACACACAACAAAGGAAAGATAAGCTGAAAGTGCACAAAAAAGGATACATAATATATGCATGTATATGTATATGCATATGCAATTAGGAATCGATCGAGCGAGAAATAAGGTATTAAGAGAGAGAGAGAGAGAGAGAGAGAGAGAGAGAGAGAGAGAGGGCAAACCTGAAGGAATGGAATTGGGGAGAGACAAGAAACCACATGAGCCTAGGGATGCGAGAGAATGGAGATGAGTGTGTGAAGGATTGATGAAATGGGCCAATCCATCTCCGTACAACACCAGTGCTCTGCTTGGCTTGTCCGCCATTTTTTTTTTCTTTGGTTTCTCGAACTACAACCAGCGTTTTCAGAGAGAGAGAGAGAGAGAGAGAGAGAATAGAAACAGGGAGAGAGAATCTAAATATAGGGAGTAGCGTCAGCCTGTTTGTATATGCTTATACTTCTGCGATTTAGAACGGATTTAATAGCACAACTGTTTATTATGATTTGGTGTTTGGTTATTCAAAAATGATACACACACCCACTAAAACACCCTCAGGTCCTTCTAAGCAAATTTTTTAAAATTTGTGTGGGACACACACCCAAAATCCCTAAAACTCACTCTTATCCCTCCATTGAACCCAAAACAGAGAGACGATCCCCAGCGTCCACCCCACCCCGCGACCCCCTGTCCCCCTCCCCTCACGGCCGTCGACGCCATTCCCGAACCGGACCGCCGCCACTACAGGTCGCCGCCGTCCACTGCTTCTTGGTAAGTCTTCTCTCTCTCTCTCTCTCTCTCTCTCTCTCTCTCTCATTCTTTGTGTCTAAGATCTGTTTCAATTATTTTTTTGTCTATATGAACTAAATGTTTTGTGGGTATCTAAGATCTGTTTTTGTTTATTTGTTGCTATATAATCATATTTCATTATATGGGTTCACTTGGAATTTTTAGTATTTTCAAGGATTTTTCTCTAGATTTAATGTTGTGATTTTGGATGGATTTTATTATTGATTGGTTCAAAATCAATTTAATGTTTGTTTTTCACTATGATTAATATTCAGTCAGCAATACTTACAACTTCTTCAAGAAGGGACTGACTGGGTTTTAAGTATTTTGAATTGGCATTGGCTAAAGAAAATGATGATTCAAAAGGGTTACCCAAGAAAGTATAGTCATCTCTCTCTAAGTAATGTGGGTTACTGAGATTTGAATTCAAAAAACTTTGCCTGTATTGGTGAGACAGTGGTACCCTTTGGGGTTGGTGATTAGACTCATTTGAAGCTCCAAGTAAATCCATTAAGTGTCTACTATGGTAGATAGATTTGGAGGAGAGTCTTGTGAAACCATAGTAACCAAACAAGTCTTTAAATACACAATCTGAGCTTAGACAACTATAAATAAGTTGGTGGCCCCTCCTCTCATTTTGGGTAACAAGATTAAGCTTAGACCACAGTCAGTTGTGACCACGTTTGCTAATACTATTAGCTGTGACACAAACAGATAATATTATCTGTTTACACTAACAGATAATATTATTTGTCAACTTTAAACCACTATAACTTTATCAATTCTTGGGCTTTTTGGGTGATTTTTTTTTTTTTTGAATTCATGTATTTGTTTGAGATCTACTGATGAGAGCTGATATTATCTGAATATTAGCTCGATAAGGAGTAAGAACCAACTAGATTTAACCCCATTTCTCTAGTATTACCTGCACTTGTGTTTTAATTCATTTCTTTATACAATGATGTATTTTTCGTAGTATGTTGTTGTGTTTAGCTCTTTGAATGCAGGCTCTGAAGTTAAAATGAATTGCAAGTCGAAAGGGATAACTCAAGTAACAAATTGATGAAGTCTTGATACCAATCGATTGACATAATATCAATCGATTGACATAATTTCATGATCAATCGATTGGTGTTTTTATCAATCGATTGAACTTTTTATCAATCGATTGATATATGTGTCAATCAATTGACTTAAACTGGAAACAGTCTGTGTTAATGGCGCAAGATTTCAGCAATCAGGCGACGACCAGCCGTTATGGAGTGAACCTGGACACCTTAAGCTCGTGGACTTAACACTATATATAGAGGAGAGTGAAGAGGGTCAAGGGTTAGCTCATTCTGTATTGTTTTGTAGGATTTTTGAGAGATTTGCAGATTAAACAAAGCTCAAGTTGGAGGATTGTTTTTGTATTTTCGAATTCAGTTTGAGTTCAGGTCTCTATCTTGTTTTTGTTGTGTTGCTTTAGTATTTGTTAGATATTTCAGTTTGATTCAAATTTAATTTTTGAAATTGCTTGTTTTAAAGATTAATCCATGCCTCTTACTTATAATCTTCTTCAAAATATTTGTGTTTTCGTTAGATTAAACATGTTTGAGTGGATCCTGATTGGGAATAATGTGAAGAAACATTGTTCCCAGCCCTCTGCCATGATTCTGTGAAAGAGTCAATGTCAATCGATTGGATACAGAATCCAATCGATTGACATAGACTCCTTGTCAATCGATTGATATACTTATCAATCGATTGAAAGCCAATTCATATCAATCGATTGACATCATGTCAATCGATTGGTATGTTTATGACTTGGGTTGACTCCTTTTTGTATTCTAGTAACTTTTGTTTCAAGAACTAAGTCCAAATTGATCTTCCTAGTTCAAATTGCAATCTGATTTTGAAATAAGAGCTATTTTGAATAATTAACTCAATGAACACTCATAACAAACACTTCGAATATTCCATACTCAATTTGTTAGTTATTGTTCATAGTTTTAATTAACTACTTATTTCAGTTCTTCATAAATAAGTGAGGTAAACGAACCACTAAATATGCAAGATTTACATACTTAGTGTTTAAAATACTTAACTTAATCATTTTCGAAATAAGGAATACTCTAAGGATAAAACCCCACCTGTTCATTCTTGTTAAATCATGGTAGTGGCTGGCACTTTGTGGACTCACATGTTCCCAACTCTTTTTCATATTTGATATCACAGTTTTTAAATTCTATCTAGTTAAGTTTTTGCTTCACTATATTTTATTTCTTTTACTTATTCTATAGGACTGTTAGATCCCCCTTCTACAAAAAATCATCTTTTATTTCATTTTAGGATTCAATCTAGATTCTTCCGCCTTTACAATCCGTCCTTTGGGATTCGACCCGGTCTTACCGGTTTTAACGCGACGCGACCGTCTACACTTGAACGTACTCTTCAGAGAACACATTTCAAGTCGTGTCATCTACGCATTGGACTTGAAAGTTGTACAAAAAAAAAAGCAATTTGGAACTTCATTTTTCATTTTTATCTTAGCTGTGACACAAACAGATAATATTATTTTTCAACTTTATACCACTATAACTTTATCAATTCTTGGGCTTTTTGAGTAATTTTTTTTTTGATTTCATGTATTTCTTTAAGATCTACGCATCGGACTTGAAAGTTGTACAAAAAAAAGTAATTTGGAGCTTCGTTTTTCATTTTTATCTTAGCTGTGACACAAACAGATAATATTATCTGTTTACACTAACAGATAATATTATTTGTCAACTTTAAACCACCATAACTTTATCAATTCTTGGGCTTTTTGGGTGATTTTTTTTTTTGATTTCATGTATTTCTCTAAGATCTACGCATCGGACTTGAAAGTTGTACAAAAAAATAAGTAAATGCATTTGGGAATCCATATTATGTAAGCCAAATTGCAATTTCTTCTAACTATTAGGAACAACATTTTTTTTTTTCCTTTTTTTCAAATTGTGTTACATTCTTGGGATTAATTCATAGGATTAATTCATAGGATCAATTCATTACCCTCGATTATAATAGGATAAATGTCTATTTTCTGTGAATTTTCTAGCTATTTTGCTATCATAATGTTGATTTGTTGAAACAATCTCTATATAAACCCGTATAAATTGATGATTGTATTATATATTGTAGAGAAATGGAAGAAGAAGTTTCAAGTGGTTCGGTAAGCATTCATGAGGATATTATCGAAATTGATCATGACAAGGAGCAAATAAGAGACGTAGAAAACCAAATTGATGAGCCGAAAAAGGGGATGGAGTTTGATTCTTTGGATGAGCTAATGGTATTTTATGCCGAATATGCTAGAGACAAAGGTTTTGCTGTGGCTAAAAGAAGCTCTACAAAAAAGGAAGGGGTCGTCAGATATGTGGCATTTCAGTATACTCGTGGTGGTAAGTTAAGGAGTAGATCAACCAACCCATTAAATGTGTGCCCAACCGCAAAGATGGATTGCAAAGCAAAGCTTAGGGCATTTCATTGTCCCAATGGAAAGTGGTCTGTGACATCAGTTGAACTTTCCCATAACCATGAAATGAGTCCAGATAAATCTCGATATTTTAAATACAATCGGTTGTTGCAACCACATGTGAAAAAGAGACTAATGTTGAGTGATAAAGCTGGAATTAGAATAAACAAGAATTTTAATTCGTTAGTTATTGAGGCGGGAGGGCATGAGAATTTGTCATTTACTGAGAAAGATGTAAGAAACTACATCAATAAAGTTAGGCGTTTACAACTTGGGGAAGGTGATGCTAATGCAATGCACAACTACTTTTTGAGAATGCAATCTAATAATTCTGACTTCTTCTACATGATGGATTTGAATGAAAAGGGTCGCCTAAAGAATGTTTTTTGGGCTGATGCAAGGAGTAGGGCAGTATACAAAGAATTTGGTGACGTGGTTACGTTTAATACTACATATTTGGTTAATAAATATGACATGCCATTTGCGCCTTTCGTAGGGGTGAACCATCATGGGCAGTCAGTATTGCTAGGGTGTGGGTTGATCTCAAGTGAGGATACTGAGACCTTTACGTGGTTATTTCAGTCTTGGCTTACATGTATGTCTGATTGTCCGCCCAGTGCAGTAATAACAGATCAAGACAGAGCCATGAAGAAAGCAATAGAGGTTGTTTTTCCAAATGCACAGCACCGATGGTGCTTATGGCATATCATGAAAAAGTTGCCTGAAAAATTGAAAGGATACAAAGAATATGAATCGATCAAATTCATGTTGCAAAATGCTGTTTATGATTCATTAACCATTCAAGAATTTGAAGATGCTTGGGGCAATTTCATTGAAAAATATCAGCTAGAAAGTAATGAATGGTTACTTGGTTTGTATGAGGAGAGGCATCGATGGGTACCAGCTTTTGTGAGGGATATTTTCTGGGCAGGAATGTCAACCACTTAGCGAAGTGAAAGTATGCACGCTTTCTTTGATGGCTACATCAACTCCAAGACAACTTTGAAACAATTTGTGGAACAATATGAGAATGCCTTGGCAAAAAAAGTAGAGAATGAAAAACAAGAAGACTTCAATTCGTATAACTCATGCTACCCATGTGCTACGCCTTTAGGGATGGAGAAGCAATTTCAACGTGTTTACACGCGGGCGAAATTTAAAGAGTTTCAAAACGAGTTATTTGGCAAGCTTTGTTGTAATTTGCTTTTACTTAAAGAAGATGTTGGATTTAGAGAATATGAAGTACGTGAACGGGTTCGTTTTGGAGATTGTCATCGGTCTGCAACTTTCAAGCTATTTTTTTTTATAGTACACAGGAAGTGAATTGTAATTGCCGATTGTTTGAGTTCAGAGGAATAATGTGTAGGCATCAACTTATGGTGTATAATGATATGGACATTTATGATGAAGTACCCGCCAAGTACATTGTACAAAGATGGAATAAGAATATCAAAAGGAGACACACCAAGATTCGGATCAGTTATGACAACTGGGCGGACAGACCAGAGGCACGACGTTATGATAAAATGTGTAATATTTTCTATGAGTTGGGTTAAGTGGCAGCGGAATCTGAAGCTTGGTGTGATGAGGTGATTGCACAAATACAACAAATGAAAGAGGGATACAAAGAGAAGGCTGCAATTTGTGGAAGCAATATACCCATTTTTACTAATCATTCGAGTAAATCAACTTCACATGGAGATAGTATCGTACTAACAAAAGAGAGCACGAATATACTTGATCCATTTGTTACTCGTAGTAAGGGGCGACCGCCAAGTAAAAGGAAAGTGGACAATGTTGAGAAAGCAGTTAAGAAACAATCAAAAGCCAAAAAAAAAAGCATCGACAAGTGCAAAGGTTTGACAATATTAAATATTAATATTAATGTTTTTCATTAAAATAAGGTCACTGTAATATTTACTTTGCATTTTGTATTTATTTTTAGGGCTATGACGAGGACAGGAACGAGCATTGTACACAAGAGAGCCGAATGACCATTCAAGGAAGTCTTACATTTCAACCGCCAAATGTGGGAATAGATTCAAGTCTTGCATTTCAAGAGCCGAATGTGGGAATAGACCCAAGTCTTGCATTTCAACAGCCGAATGTAGGAATGTCCCCAAGTATTGCATTTCATCCAAATTTGGGAATGAGAGAAAACTTTGATTATTATGACTTTATGTGATGGGTTCATGAATTTGACTATGACTGTATTTGATGGTTTGAAAGCATTTAGTATGACTTTATTTGATGATTTGGAAGCGTTTAGTATGACTTTATTTGATGTCTGTTGGCTGTGCTATGGTGTTTAGCAGTTCGTTTGGTTGTGGTTGTGCTTATGATAAACGAAGTTCTAAATTATTATTTTTTGTACAACTTTCAAATCCGATGCGTAGATCTTAAAAAATACATGAAATAAAAAAATCACCCAAAAAGCCCAAGAATTGATAAAGTTATGGTAGTTTAAAGTTGACAAATAATATTATCTGTTAGTGTAAACAGATAATATTATCTGTTTGTGTCACAGCTAAGATAAAAATAAAAAACGAAGCTCCAAATTGCTTTTTTTTGTACAACTTTCAAGTCCGATGCATAGATCTTAAAGAAATACATGAAATCAAAAAAAAAATTACTCAAAAAGCCCAAGAATTGATAAAGTTACAGCAAAGTTAAAGTTGAAAAATAATATTATCTGTTAACAGATAATATTATCTGTTTGTGTCACAGCTAAGATAAAAATGGAAAACGAAGCTCCAAATTGCTTTTTTTGTACAACTTTCAAGTCCGATGCGTAGATCTTAAAGAAATACATGAAATCAAAAAAAAAATTACTCAAAAAGCCCAAGAATTGATAAAGTTATAGTGGTTTAAAGTTGAAAAATAATATTATCTGTTTGTGCAAACAGATAATATTATCTGTTTGTGTCACAGCTAAGATAAAAATGAAAAATGAAGTTCCAAATTGCTTTTTTTTTTTGTACAACTTTCAAGTCAAATGCGTAGATCTCAAATAAATACATGAATTCAAAAAAAAAAATCACCCAAAAAGCCCAAGAATTGATAAAGTTATAGTGGTTTAAAGTTGACAAATAATATTATCTGTTAGTGTAAACAGATAATATTATCTGTTTATAACATGACACTTGCAACAAAAAAACCCAAATTCATAACATGACTATTATAGAAAACATTTAGGCACAAATCCTTACACAAGTGTTCATTGATTCCTTACATACCAAATTACAAAAAACTAAAATAAAGAGAAGTTCTCAAACGGAAAGAAACTACATTTGTTTTCCTAATAAAAACATCAAAGCACATATGACTAGCATTTTCAAAAAGAGCTTATTGCCCATTTTTTTTATTTCAACACATATTTGCTTTTTTGCATGTTGTATCGTTATCTTCACTTCACGTCGAAAGTCTTTCATTTCGTTGACATCACACTTTGATGAAGTTGCATCAGCCTCAACGTCGTCTTTACTGTTGTCTTCGCACCATAGAAAGAAATTGCATGGTTGTTTGTGATCCTATGAATGAAACAAGTTGTTAATATAAAAAAATAATAATAATAATAATAATAATAAAAAAAAAAACCTTATAAAAAACAACATAGATTTAGTAATGCAATCCATTCCAAGAATTAAGCCTTACTAGATATCCCGAGCATAAGTAAAACAAACAATCCTTGCTCCATTCTTTTTGAGAAGTTTTCAATATTGCTACTCTTCCACACCAACACTTCTTTAATGGCACTTTCACACAATTCAATGGAGAGGCTTTATTACTTGATGAAGACATTGTTCTATCAAAATACATCACTAGCACAATTAATCGTAAGACATTTTCTGGAAGCCTGATGTAATGGCTTTTACTAGTTTTAGAAATATGTAGAATCATGTCAAGTGTGGCGTATATTCAGGTGTACTATATGAATATATATATATTAATATGCTTTCTATATTCTCTCTCTTCCAATGTTGTCAACAGTTCACTGCATCAGAGTATAATATTCCTAGTCTTTTGAGTCATCATTATTATCAATTCTAGCAAAAAGCAATATTATATACATATGTAACATGTCAAAGCACCAAACGAAGTAACACCATTAAGCAAGCTGGTCATGTTCATTGAACTTTCAAATCCGATGCGTAGATCTTAAAGAAATACATGAAATCACAAAAAAAAAATCACCCAAAAAACCCAAGAATTGATGAAGTTATGGTGGTTTAAAGTTGACAAATAATATTATCTGTTAGTGTAAACAGATAATATTATCTGTTTGTGTCACAGCTAAGATAAAAATGAAAAACGAAGCTCCAAATTATTTTTTGTTGTACAACTTTCAAGTCCGATGCGTAGATCTTAAAAAAATACATGAAATCAAAAAAAAAAATTACTCAAAAAGCCCAAGAATTGATAAAGTTATAGTGGTTTAAAGTTGAAAAATAATATTATCTGTTTGTGCAAACAGATAATATTATCTGTTTGTGTCACAGCTAAGATAAAAATGAAAAATGAAGTTCCAAATTGCTTTTTTTTGTACAACTTTCAAGTCCAATGCGTAGATCTCAAATAAATACATGAATTCAAAAAAAAAAAATTCACCCAAAAAGCCCAAGAATTGATAAAGTTATAGTGGTTTAAAGTTGACAAATAATATTATCTGTTAGTGTAAACAGATAATATTATCTGTTTGCAACATGACGCTTGCAACAAAAAACCCAAATTCATAACATGACTATTATAGAAAACATTTAGGCACAAATCCTTACACAAGTGTTCATTGATTCCTTACATGCCAAATTACAAAAAACTAAAATAAAGAGAAGTTCTCAAACGGAAAGAAACTACATTTGTTTTCCTAATAAAAACATCAAAGCACATATGACTAGCATTTTCAAAAAGAGCTTATTGCCCATTTTTTTTTATTTCAACACATATTTGCTTTTTTGCATGTTGTATCGTTGTCTTCACTTCACGTCGAAAGTCTTTCATTTCGTTGACATCACACTTTGATGAAGTTGCATCAGCCTCAACGTCGTCTTTACTGTTGTCTTCGCACCATAGAAAGAAATTGCATGGTTGTTTGTGATCCTATGAATGAAACAAGTTGTTAATTATAAAAAAAAAAAAAAAACCTTATAAAAAACAACATATATTTAGTAATGCAATCCATTCCAAGAATTAAGCCTTACTAGATATCCCGGGCATGAGTAAAACAAACAATCCTTGCTCCATTCTTTTTGCGAAGTTTTCAATATTGCTACTCTTCCACAACAACACTTCTTTAATGGCACTTTCACACAATTCAATGGAGAGGCTTTATTACTTGATGAAGACATTGTTCTATCAAAATACATCACTAGTACAATTAATCGTAAGACATTTTCTGGAAGCCTGATGTAATGGCTTATACTAGTTTTAGAAATATGTAGAATCATGTCAAGTGTGGCATATATTCATGTGTACTATATGAATATATATATATTAATATGCTTTCTATATTCTCTCTCTTCCAATGTTGTCAACAGTTCACTGCATCAGAGTATAATATTCCTAGTCTTTTGAGTCAACATTATTATCAATTCTAGCAAAAAGCAATATTATATACATATGTAACATGTCAAAGCACCAAACGAAGTAACACCATTAAGCAAGCTGGTCATGTTCATTGAACTTTCAAATCCGATGCGTAGATCTTAAAGAAATACATGAAATCAAAAAAAAAAAAAAAATCACCCAAAAAACCCAAGAATTGATAAAGTTATGGTGGTTTAAAGTTGACAAATAATATTATCTGTTAGTGTAAACAGATAATATTATCTGTTTGTGTCACAGCTAATAGTATTAGCAAACGTGGTCACAACTGACTGTGGTCTAAGCTTAATCTTGTTACCCAAAATGAGAGGAGGGGCCACCAACTTATTTATAGTTGTCTAAGCTCAGATTGTGTATTTAAAGACTTGTTTGGTTACTATGGTTTCACAAGACTCTCCTCCAAATCTATCTACCATAGTAGACACTTAATGGATTTACTTGGAGCTTCAAATGAGTCTAATCACCAACCCCAAAGGGTACCACTGTCTCACCAATACAGGCAAAGTTTCTTGAATTCAAATCTCAGTAATCCACATTACTTAGAGAGAGATGACTATACTTTCTTGGGTAACCCTTTTGAATCATCTTTTTCTTTAGCCAATGCCAATTCAAAATACTTAAAACCCAGTCAGTCCCTTCTTGAAGAAGTTGTAAGTATTGCTGACTGAATATTAATCACAGTGAAAAACAAACATTAAATTGATTTTGAACCAATCAATAATAAAACCCATCCAAAATCACAACATTAAATCTAGAGAAAAACCCTTGAAAACACTAAAAATTCCAAGTGAACCCATATGATGAAAAATGATTATATAGCAACAAATAAACAAAAACAGATCTTAGATACCCACAAAACATTTAATTCATATAGACAAAAAAATAATTGAAACATATCTTAGACACAAAGAATGAGAGATAGAGAGATAGAGAGAGAGAGATAGAGAGAGAGAGAGAGAGAGAGAGAGAGAGAAGACTTACCAAGAAGCAGTGGCGGCGGCTCCGGCGACGGTCTGGTCCGGGAATGGCGTCGACGGCCGTGAGGGGAGGAGGACAGGGGGTCGCGGGGTGGGGTGGGCGCTGGGGATCGTCTCTCTGTTTTGGGTTCAATGGAGGGAAAAGAGTGGATTTTAGGGATTTTGGGTGTGGGTCACACACGAATTTTAAAAAATTTGCTTAGAAGGGCCTGAGGGTGTTTTAGTGGGTGTGTGTATCATTTTTGTTGGTTATTACTCAGTGGAATTAATTAATAAAGAGATAATTTTAAAAAACTTATTTACCTATTTATGACTCAACTGTTTTTTACATCAAATTCGCTTATAATTTTAATGAAATAAACAAATCAATAAATAGTTTGAATGACTAAAACTACTTAAAATAGACTAATAAGTAATGACAAACAGCCACTGTTATCTCCATCCTCTTTACATCGAAAGTGGTACTACGAGCAAAACCAACACACCTTTCAAGACGAGAAACCAAATGATAGTGGCATGAGTTAGTACTTAGTAGCATCTTTTATTAAGAGCTAGGCCAGTGCACGCGCAAGGCACGTGTGTATGGTTATTATTGTTTTTTTGATCTAAAGATAGAGGTTGAAGTGATTTCCACTTTTAATACTGATGTCAAAGTGATCCACCTTTTAGCATATTGAAGATTGTTAACCAGCTCGGTTAGTAAAGTTGGTCAGGACTCATACTCTTTAATAGGAAGGTTATGGGTTCGAGTTTACTTAGCAGGAAGTGATCAAGGTAGACAATTCCTTTAAAGTGGAGTCTGGCCCCACCTTGTGTGTGCGTGTATTACTAACATCCAGGCTACTAACCCCGTGCATGTCACAGAGACAGTTATAGTTCTGAGACCAAACCAAGCCTTGTGTCCTAATCAATTGGGGTCGGCTGTATGAATCATTTTTCTCTATTCTACATGATCAAGTGCTATATGCTCATTTAAATTATATATAATCATATCTTGTTACACTACATATTCCCAAGTTAGTCTAGGTCTGTCTCTCTCTTTAACCATTCCAGGCACTACAATCTTATCACTCTTTCGCACAGGTGCATCTATAGGTCTTCGTTGCACATGACCGAACCATCTTATAAGTCTATTCAACCTCAACTTATCCTCAATATGTGTCACTCCTACAATCTCTCAGATGTACTCATTTCTAATTCTATCTTTCCTAGTCTTACCACACATTCATCTCAGCATCCTCATCTCAGCTACACTCACTTTACTAATGTGTTGTTTCTTAGTTGCCCAACACTCTGTCCCGTAGAGCATAGCTGGCCTAATAGCTGTCCTATAAAATTTTCCTTTTAATTTTCCTGGTATTCTCCGGTCACATAATACTCCAGAAGCACTCCTCCACTTAAGTCAGCCCACTTTAATTCTATGGGTCACGTCATCACCAATCTCTCCGTCTCTACTGATCATTGAACTTAGATAGCGAAAGTGTTCCCTCTTTGGGATCTCCTGATCTTCGATCTTCACTGCTTTGTTGTCTCTACTTCCACTGTTGCTAAAAGTACATTCAACATATTCTGTTTTCGTCCTACTTATATTTAACCCCTTAGTCTCCAGTGCTTCTCTCCAAGCTTCCAGTTTAGTGTTGAGTCCCCTTTTAGTCTCATCAACTAAGACAATATCATCTGCGAACAACATACACCATAGGACCTCATCTTGAGTGTGTCTAGTCAATTCATCCATAATTAGGGCGAATAAATAAGGGCTCAAGGCCGACCCCTGGTGCAGGCGTACGGTAATTGGGAATGTTTCTCCGACTGGTGATCTAATTGTAGTAACCGCTTCATCATACATATCATTCACCACGTCAACATAATCCTTGGTCATTCCCTTCTTCTCTAGCACCCACCAAATTAAATCTCTAGGCACTCTATCATAAGCTTTCTCTAAATAAAAAAAAAACCATATGCAAATCTTTTTTCTTCTCTCTTTACTTTTCCATTAGTTTCCTAAGTAAATAAATTGCTTCCATAGTTGATCTCCCATGCATAAATCCAAATTGATTTTCTGACACTGATGTTGCAACTCTTAAGCGATGCTCCATCACTCTATCCCATAGCTTCAGAGTATGGCTCATCAACTTAATACCTCTATAGTTGTTGCATTGTTGTACATTTCCTTTATTCTAATATATAGGCACTAGGATGTTATTCCTCCACTCATTAGGCATTTTTCTAGTCATTAAAATCCTATTAAAAACTTTTGTAAGCCAAGATGCCCCCACATCTCCCAAGCATTTCCAAACCTCAATGGGGATCCCATCTGGTTCTAAGGCCTTGTTGGGTTTCATCTTCTTCAAAACAAATTCCACCTCAAACTTCCTTATTCTCCGATAGAATCTGTATTCTCTAGTTTCATCGTAACTTCCAGTTTCTTGTTCAATTGTGTCATCCATATGTTTTTCATTTAGCAACTTCTGAGTAGCTCTTCCACCTTTCCTTAATCTCTTCGTCGTTCACTAATACCCTAGAGTCATTGTTTTTTATACACTTAACCTGATTAATGTCTCTTGTTTTTCATTCTCTCGACTTAGCAAGCTTATAAATACATTTTTCTCCCTCTCTAGTGTCTAGTTTGGTGTAGAAGGCGTCATAGGCTTCCATTTTAGCAACTCTAACTGTCCTTTTAACCTCCTTATTTGCACATTTATAGCTTTTGAAGTGTTCCTCACTTCTATCATTTTGCCACCTCTTAAAGCAATCCTTTTTGGTTTTTATTGAAGCTTGTACCTCTTCATTCCACCACCAAGTATCTTTAGATGCTAACCCTCTTCCCTTCGACTCTCCGAGAACTTCCTTCGATATTCTCGTGATGCACCCTGCCATTCGATCCCACATAGTATTGCATCCATCTTCCAAATTCCAAGATGCTACTGTGTACATTCTATCTTGAAATATTGCTAGTTTCTCGCCTTTAAGGTTCTATCACCTAGTTCGCGGATTTATAGAGTCTTTTCTAGTACAGCGTTGCCCTTTTATATGGATATCTAAAATAGTAAGTCTTTGTTGAGATGTTAAACTCTTCCCTGGGATGACCTTACAGTCTTTACATGATATGTGGTCTACCTTTCTCACAAGGAACAAATCAATCTGGCTTCTATTAGATGCACTCTTAAAGGTTATCAAGTGTTCTTCCCTCTCTTTTTTTCCTACTACAAGATCATATGCTACGGTGAAATCTAGAATACTCAGCCCTGCCTCATTCCGAACTCCAAAGCCATACCCCCTAGCACCCTCTCATATCCAATTTTAATGAGATCATCCAATCCTACTTGGGGCGCGTATGCACTAATCACATTAATTATATCCACTCCAACTACCAGTTTGATAAGCAATATTTTGTCTCCTTTTCCTTGTGGTTGTCACAACTTCATCCTTGAGGTTGTTGTCAACCACGATTCATACACCATTTCTATGCCTATCTTTCCCTATATAGAATATCTTATACCCGGTCTTTTCTACCTCCTTAGCTTTCTCTCCAACCCACTTTGTTTCTTGTAAACACACTACATTAACCTTCCTCCTAATCATAGTGTCTACTAGTTCCATAGCTTTATCTGTTAAGGTTCCTATATTCCAAGTTGCTAACCTAAGCCTATAGTTATGGACTAGCTTCTTTACCCGCGGTAGCCCAGATGAGCATGGAAACCCTTGCTTATTTAACACCGCACCCGGGCGTCGATGCGGCTCCCCTTGAACATTTTTCGAAACACCCGAAGGCAGGCGGAACGCGTCGCTTAAAGGGAACACCCTAGCATTTACTCGAGTATTCATATTTGGAATCATATCATAAGGATCGAACGGTTTTTTTTTACGTGCTGGCTGTCGAGCTACCTAATGCACTAGCCCTCCTCTTTTATCCGGGCTTGGGACCGGCAGAGTTCTGAGACACTGCCCAAAAAAAAAGGATTGTTTATATTTTTTTTCTTTTAATGTTTTACTTCTTAAATATATTATTCAACAATGAAAAAAAAAGTTAATTATAAATACACTCTCCGTACTTAACCCGTTTTTCACTTTATTCTCTGTTGTCACTACCCATCCCACTATGCGCGGAAACAGGATACGTGGCACACCAATAAGGCTCATCCAACCATCAAATAACTATACGCAGCGGAAAGAACTTTAAAACAACCCTGAGTATATTAAAACTTTAGGAAACATTACCCTCTGAGTAGCAGAATCCATTAAAATCAGAGTTATAAAAAGTTTTGGCCAATTGGAAACACGTCCAAAAGAATCAGTTTTGAAAATAGAGGTCCAGTTGACTGATCAAGGAACCCAGTCGACTGCACTGGTTACTATTTGGATCAGTAGCTAAAATCTACATTAGATCAGTAGACTGATCAAAGGTCCCCAGTCGACTGTGTTATGCAGAACCAAAATGCAACATTTTCAAAAGGGATCCAGTCGACTGATTGATGGTACAGCCGACTGGTTTTACCATATATAAAAGCAGTAGCCAAAATCAACAGTGACTCAGTCGACTGATCAAGGGTCCAGTCGACTGTTTTCACTACTATTCACTTTCAGTGTCTAAACCCCACGGAATTCAGTCGATTGATCTAGGGTCCGGTCGACTGCTCCCCTGCTGGGCAGCCCTATGATGATAATACTAACACATGCTTATCTAATATCCACACCAACCACAATCACAACCAACACCAAATACAACATTTTAATCATAACTACAAACGTTCAATTACAAAATTTCCAACTACGAAACTAATCCAAGATTCAATTACAACGTTTTACAATTTACAAATCCTTACCCAAGATTAGGATTAAACCAAAAACATATACAAGTGTGGTTCCCTGGCGTTCCTCGGCCTCACTCCTCACGATTCTTCTTGTCTTTCTTCTTAACTGCAATGGAGTACATCTCCACTACTCAACTATATGCTGAGTGCACAATTCTAAATGTATGCTTATATGACAGTTCATGGTTTAAGCATCTAAAACACATAGAAATAGTCTCTAGGGTGAATGGTATGCATTCATCCGGTCGATGCCGTAGGAGGCCCACCTCTCCCACGCATCTCGTACACTGGTTGGGCCTTCCTCCATACCAGGTACCGTGTCCTGGTTGGCCCCACCTCCAATCCAGACACAACCAAAATTTCAATTCCATCACAATCACAATCACAATCAAAATCAAAATTTCCAATCCTCAAGGTTCGAGGAGCTTACCCCGGATGAAATTGCACCAAACTCCCCTTTGACCCAAGTAGACACATAACATGCTCACATAAACAGTTATACGTGCTTTTCACATAATTTCACGTGCATAATTAACGGGCCTAATTAATACATGAATTTCGCCTGGATCCAAAGATATCAAAGTTGATGTTCAAAACATGAAAATCTATATATTTCATAGTTCTAAAATTCATACCTCGTGCGATTCCCTTCAAACTTTGAAGGATCGTCTAGGGGGCTAATTAATCGTCGGATTTCAAATTTGGGACGATTCCTACAAGTTTTACTGGGTTTTCCCCAAAAATCTAGAATTAAGATTTTTACAAAAATTGGCCAAACACGGCCTAAGTAGTATCAAAACGTATCTTTTACCTCCACGAGTTCAAATATGAAATTTGGAGAAAATCTGACAGACGAACGGTCGTCGATCGTCGTCGCAAAGCCTGTTGGCTCCAATCTCCCTTTCTTTCTTCTCTCTCTAGATATTTTGTGAGGTTTGGGAGAAATGAAATCTCACCCCCCCCCCCCCCCCCCACCCCCACCTATTTATAGAAAAACTCTTCGAAAATCGCGTTTACGTCCCCGCGAGTTTCTCAAACTTCTAATTAACTCCCGAAACTTTGCACACGTCCATTTTATGCCTTTACGAGTGAAAATGATAAATTCCAAAAGTTTTCGACTAGGTTTCGTTTGGTCCAAAATAACGTCCGAAAACTAAATTATGTGGAATCTCTACACAACCTACCTTTTTAAGTAACGTATCACTCACGTTCTCACCACAATTCTCAACATGAAATAACAATATCGAGATTACCAGAAATTATACTACACAGGTTTAATTCACTATTCACAGGAATGCCAGATAAAGTCAAATAACATTTAAATCATATAAATGTCATTTATCATGCCAATGCAAAATGTGAAATTCCATGTTCTCGTGTCCTCACTGACACCTCATCGTTGACCCATGTCAACCTCAACTCAAATTATTAATAACATTAATAATTCCACAATCTCAAATTATGCATTTTCAAAATCATAAATTTCTGGAACGGGTGTGACATATGTACTTCAAATCATGTCATTAATACCCCCTATACTTTGGACAAAAGTGAAATAGTTAATAATTCCATTAAAGTTAATGAAAGAAAAGCTTGTTTAATGGAGTATTGTCATGCCCCGGAATCGCACAGACAATTCTAGGACACGTGGTACTGACATGCCACCAAGACATGTCCCAAGTCATTAAAGTTCAAAAAACCATATTGGTAAAAGTTTTTACTCATGAACTCAACACTTTTTGAACATTTTCGAAGGGATTTTACACACACACACACACATATCTAAACACACCTTACCAAAGTTCGTTTTCAAAAGCAACACTTTTATAGGTCAAAGGGGTCCCAAAAGTATCCTCATACCAAATTAGAAGTAAAACAAAACTCCCGAAGTAGGAAAACTAGACATTGCTGAGGGTTTTTCGACCGGACGAACTGTCCCTTTCAATCGGACGAACTACCCCTTTTGACGGATCGAATGACCAGCAAAATCCTCCCCTGCTGCAGAATTTTGCCTAGTGGCATTCAACCACTTCGAGTTTAACCAATTTACAATCATTCTAAAACACCATATTCATTCCAAAAACATGTAAAAACATCTATGGATCATAATCTAGGACTTCATGAGTTCATTCCAACCATTTGTACAAGTTAAAGAAAGTATAAATACTAAATTCAATTCATGTCAAACTCTTGAGTGAAACTCTGAGTCCGTCGCCCAAACCAACCAAATAAGGTAAAGTAGAGTCGCAACATTCCCAACTAAACCAACATGACGTACACCTAATATTACAATCGTTATACATGTTATCTAACTATTACATGATCCATATTGTCTTAATTGTATAAACTACCAACTAAACAAACATAGTCTTGAAATCATAGTACAACTTAACTTGATATGAGTTAAAAAGCTAAGCCATATCATAAATCGATCCGAATTCAAAACTAGTTTCAACCATATTACAAGTTAATATCCAAAACGTAAAACCATTAACACTAACTCTAGCTACTCCAAAAATCCCATGTTGCCTCGCCATTTCCATTTCTTCATTTCTTTGAAGCTTTCCCTTTATCACCTACAATAGTTATTCAATAACCACTACAATATATAAGTTATATGCTTAGTGAATAACAACAATCATGTTTATGGATAAAAGCTATATGCTTAGTGAATAACAACAAGCATGCTTATGGATAATAAACAGGTTCAATTCCATCTTTTACACATAACTATGGTCTCCAGGAACACAAGTACAAACCACCCTTTCACACTAGGTCGCGACTTCTCCATAAGTCCACGCAACTAGCCAAGACCCACGCCTCTCTCAATTCAGACGTGTGACCCCATAGCCATTTTTGGTTCTATCACTCGGTGGCAAATACAAGTTCCCCTTTGACTCATATAATCAACTCAACATGCTCATATAACATTGCACCATATAATCACACAATTGCTTCATGGATTGTCAAAAGTATACTAAACATGTGAAATTAATCTAGCTTAACCTCAAACATGGAATCATCCAATTTCCAGGTATAATTCCTATACAAAAATACTAGATTATGATCCTAGCAAGTTCTAAGTATAATTCCTATACAAAATTGACAGATTATGAACTAAAACACCGAATTGGGTCGCAAAAAACTGTCACAAAAATCAATAAGATTCATACTAGACTCACCTCCTGGAATTCAAATATGTGTTCTATTTGAAAACCAATGTCAAACGGTGTGTCGATTGGCATCGAGAGCGCCGTCGAAGTTTCCGTATCTATTCTCTGCTGTATTTTCGGTTATGTTGGAGAAGAAAGAGTTGTTGTGAGTCATCCCACCATGTGTCAACTGATTCCCTAACTTGGTTTCGAAAAGCCAGTGCCCAAAACATGTAATTCAACCTTTTGTGTTTCTATAATAGCTTCCACACAATTTTGCTAGTTTTGCAATTACGCCCATATTAATAATGAAACTTATTAAAACTATCCAAACTTAAATGGGTGCTTGTCTATATCTCGTATGGGTCCCATAAGTGGTCCCATATAATATTATGAAGTTGTTAATTAGCCTACTAACTATACAACGTGTCCAATTCGCTCTTACAAAGGTATTCCTTGCTGACCACAGAAGTGGTCTCTAACAATAACATATTATTAAAACAACATAATAATATTAATCACATAAGCCTTAATAAACATTTAGGCACATAATATTTATTCCACATAATTGTCCCATCACACAGGGAGCTCTCAATACCTGTCCCAAACTAGGACTGCCCTACCACATTGGCCAAATTTGAATTCCCAACTGGACTTCCTCAACAACTTAGTGAGTAAAACTCACTTAACCCATATATTCACTTCATTATTATATCACTAATAATGCATGCTAATACGTAATTAATATAATCCGTGGGAGTGGATGTTACAAGTATTTGTCACTTTGACTCGTTATGGTAAGCACATTTTTTCAATTTGCCCTTTTGTAGTTCAAAACAGATCACTAATACCCCTTGTGGACCGTACGTTTGGTAGCTTCTTTTAATTATACAATAAAAATAAAATAAAAAATTGCGATTGGTGTAAGTTGTCCAAAGTAACTTTTGGCCAATTGCAATTATATAGGCTATTTCACTACATAATTTATTTTAGCTTTTGGAGTTCATAATTATTGATAAACGTCAAAAATTATTGCCAAACATGGCTTATGCCTGTTAATTTTAACGGAATTGCTAACTACTTTACTTTAGTCCAAAGTATATGGGGGTATTAGTGACATGATTTGAAGTACAAGGGGCAAAGTGAAAAATAGCTAAGTGCAAGGGGTGTATCTATAATTAACCCTTTCTTTAATTGTTGAATAATATATATAATTTAGAATTTTTTTTCTTTTTTTTTTTTGTGAAGTACTTATTATTTAGAATTCAATAATGGAAAAATTATCCCGTTTGATAAAAATGAAAATTAGGACTGAATTTTTAGTGCTAAAAATCTGAGTAAGGCTATGCTTCCCAAATCCACATCTCAAATGATGTTGTAGTGGGCTCACTTTATTTTATTTAGAGTATGCTTAAGTGACCCCACAGTGGTTTTACTGTCACATCATTTGGAATGCGTATTTGTGAGTTGAATTTGAGAAGCATATAACATTACTCAAAAAATCTTTATTTTTGCACTCCGTTAGATAAAACCTTAAGATAAACAATGTTACAAAAAAAGTCAAAAGATCCGCTTTTGGATAAATTGAAATTTGTGGATTCAGAGGGAAGAGTCGTCACTCCCCTCTTCCTCTCCCTCATCTCTTCCATCCTACCTAACGATTACACCCACTACCATTCCCTCATACCAAGTGTTTCACCTTAACAACTATAAGACTACAATCTTCATAATGTTGCACATCACGCAATCACAGTCACCCTCTAAGAAATAGAGAGGATCTCATTCCCTCCCCTCTTCCACTACCAAACAAATAATCTTCTCATCTTCCTTCTCCTTTTCTCCTCCCCTCCTTTCCTTTCTTCCATATTCTTCCTTCATACCAAAATGGCATCATTAGATAGATAAATCTTCATTTTGGCCGAGGCACTAGCGAGGAGGAGCAAAGCAACTCCTAAAATATGAAATGAAACTCAAAAAATAATGGCAAAAACATTGACTTGAAGAACAAAGTATATACAGCCGAATAGAACACCAATCTGGGGAAATAATGCTGCCAAAAGTGTCACAAAAATCACTTCTCTAATTACTGTACAGTACAAATGGCAGAAGCTCTAACAAGAAGGAATCAAGTGACACTGCTGTTCTGGACTTGCTTGAATGTTCGACACCTTCGTGATTTCCACCAAGGATGCAGGAATTTCCAATTATGGTTCAAAAACATTTTTTGACTCCCGAATCGTATAAAGTTCACTTGCCAAGCACCTCTCCTAGAACTTGGAAGATTTGTTAAGGATTCTCGTTGTGGTCAACAGGCTTCAGGGTCTCAATCTTCAACCTCGGTGTGGAAAACGAAACTTGGAAATGCTGTGGTAATGTCCCTGAGGAGTGTTGAATAAAAAATAAATAAGAAATAATTTGAATAGGTTTCAAGGTGTTCTAATGTCAAGTACATAGTAAGAGAAGAGCATGTTTAATGAATCTATGGGTTTGGGATTGGGATTTCCAGGAGGAAATGGGATGGATGATCCAATTATAAAGAATTCCATGCTCTTGAATACTACTTTAAGGCTCTGTTTGGTTCATGGATATAGTGAGCGAAAATAAAGGAAACACTATGGAAAACAATTTCCTTTGTTTGGCTGCTAAGGAATATAGTGAGGAGTGTAGAAAAAAAAAATACAGTGAGAAATTGATTAAAAAAATTGAAGTTTGTGAGTCACTTTCCTCCCTTTTTGTCTCATGTTACAATTGTATTTTGAAAATTCTTAAGTTTAAATGTTTGTTTCAGCATAAAGAAAAACACAAGGAAAAACTCAAGGGAACTCATTTTCCTTCTTGTTAGTCTTTCCCTTTTCTTTTCCTTTGATGAATCCATGAACCAAACAGAGCCTAAAAACTTCCATAGGTTCATTGGTGATGCGTTGAATAGGGGAAATAACATACTTCAAATAAGGAAGAGTCATGTTCTTCAAGAGGGTGGGGTTTCGAATAACAAAAGCCTTCCATTCTTCTTTATTAATTTTACCATCCCCGTCTGCATCAGCATCAGCAAAAGTCTGCAGGAAGGATAAGAAACCTATAGTTACAACTTACAAGAAGTTCTACAAGGAATAAGAAAACAGAAAGGAAAAAAAAAATTAATATATTGTTGAGAGATGTTTTATTTGTTTAGTCTTTCTCTTTATTTCTTTTACACTTGTGTAGAGGCCTTAAATGTAATTACTCTTTCTTAATTCTGATTTAATAAAAGAGAGTCACACATTGTGCTCGCTATGCTTGTTCTGAAAAACAACATGGTATCAGAACCTGCCCTAACATAGGGCTTCTTTCCACCACCACACCAGCCTTGCACCACCACCAAATCTCCACCCACAGCCAGCCGCAAGCCACCTATGGTCTGAAAAACCCTAGCCGACCTCCACACAAACCCTGCGACACCACCACACACCAACCCACAACCAGCCGCAGCCCCTGACTTGCTGAAACCCTAGCCGCAGCTCTCCCTACCTGCGACAGCCACCCTAGCCACCCTACTGACCAGGCGCAGCCCCCACCAGTCTTCCTGGCTTGATCACAACACCCACCATCATCTTTTCTTCCTTTTAACTCTCAAATCTAGGTCAGCAGCAAGCCACAGATACTACTGGGCTGACCACAACTTCCAGCCACTTCTTTTTTTTGGGTCCATATTTGGACGTATGATTTGTCCATAAATCGGACAATCGCACCTGAACGGTGCATGTGATTACTAGGTGTGCCTTGATTCCATCACCAATTCTATTGTAAGATTTCATCTTCAACATGACGAAGGGCGATTTGACTCAAAAGCCTACCACTGGTACGAGTTCTCCTGTAGGTAATGAGAGGTTACCCATTACCGATAACCCTGGGGGTCCAAGATCACCACAGTGTTACTTAATGGTGAAAATATTTGTCCTAGTCTCAGTCGGCTACTTTCTGGCTTAAAAGTAGATCAACGTTTGGTTATGTGAATGGCACAATCAAGGCACCTAGTCCAGAAGACCCTACTTTTGGAAAGTGGGAAGTTGATAACTTTTTAGTTATGAGTTGGCTCACTCATTCCATGGAGCCAGAGATTGCGTATGCATTTTTTGGGATGGAGACTGCTCAAGACATCTGGGACACCTTAACGAGACTTATTCCCACAAGGGAAATGTTGCTCAAGTTGTTGGAATATTTTGGTCAAACCCAATCACGGGTTTTTAGGAATAGATTAATTCTGATTGATTGTAATTTGTCTATTTCCTTTTCTTTTTCTTTCCTTTTTTGGTTTCCTTAGTTTGTATATAAACCTATACATATTGGATGAATTACATATGAAATTATTCCTCTCATCTCTTTCTTCTTGGTATCAAAGCTAAACCTAGGCTCTCTCTTCCCACAACCTCACCAGCCGCACCACCCCCACTCTCGGCGCAACCCTCCCAGCCACCACCACCCTTCGCCGCAAGCCCAGCCCCCCTCCACCTCTCGGCGACCCTCCCTAGCCTCTACACCCTTCGCCGCAAGCCCTCAGCTCCTCACAGCCTTCGCCGACCCTTCAGGGTCTCTCGCCGACACTTGTCGGCCCTCTGTTCATCAGCGGCAGCTTGTCCTGCTGCCGCCTGCCCCTCCGTGGGCCTCTTTCGCATCCGTGTGATGCATTAGAGCCTTAGTGCTCTTCTCCTCTTTTTGCTTCCTATTCTCTATAATTCTGTTGGCTTTTATCCGGATTCAGGCATTCCAATATGACTGACGGTAAGGACACTGCTACACCTGTACGCCCAGATTTGTCGCTCTCCCAACACACCCCTGCTCATAGGGTTACGAGCGTGTTGTTGAATGGAAGGAACTTCGCTGCTTGGTCCCGTTCTTTTCGTCTTTATCTCGGAGGACGTGGCAAGTCTGGGTGGATATTGGGTATTGAACCGAAGCCTGCAATCTCTGCTCCCACATTTGCACAGTGGGATATTGACAACTGTACCATATTAGGGTGGTTGTTTAACTCTATGGAGGATCGAATCTATCATAAGTTCATGTTTCATGACACCGTTCACAATCTGTGGACCTCTTTGACTCAGATGTATGCCCATGAGTGCAATGACTCCCGTATCTTTGAGCTTTATCAGGAGGTTGCCCACGCATCTCAGCTTACATTGGGTCTTTCCGTTGCTGATTATTTTGGCTATCTTAAATCACGTTGGGAGTTGGCTCAGTATGAGCCCCTTAGTGAGTTTCCACCCGAGGCAGCCACCATTGCTCTTCGCCGTCTCAATCGCCAGCACACATATCAGTTCTTGATGGGTTTAAAGTCTGAGTTCGAATCTCTTCGTACCCAGATTTTAAATACCTCACCTTTGCCCTCTTTATTTGAGGCCTTTGCCACTCTTGATGGTGATGAGCGTCGTCGACGCTTGATATCTCCTGCTTTACTTGAGCCATCCCCAGTGCCGGACCAGATGGCTCTTGCTGCCCCGACTGGACCTTTCACCCGTCCTCCTGGTTCCGGTAATCGCCCATTCTGCACTCACTGTGGTATTCTTGGTCATGTCAAGGACCGTTGCTTCAAGCTTCATCCTGAACTTCGGGAGAAGCCTCCTCGCAATAAAGGAAAGGCCCCAGCTCGCACTGCTGCTATTGTTGAAACAGCACCTACTCCGGATCTTCTCCAGCTACAGACTCAGATTGGTCAACTTCAGTCTCAATTGGGATCTTTACTTCAGCAAGGTTCTCAATCTGGCACTACTCCCACTGCTACTCTGGCCTCAGGTACATCTTCTACTGCACTCCATGTTAGGTCTAGCAACCTATCTTGGATTCTGGATTCCGGTGCCAGTGATCATATGACTGGTAAGTTGTCTTTATTTTCCTCCTCTCTGGTCCCCATCTCCCAGTCTGTCCGGATTGCTGATGGGTCTACTATCTTTGTAAAAAGTAAAGGCGATATTTGTCTCTCTCCAAGTATCACTTTATCTTCTGTTCTTCATGTCCCTACATTTCCTTATAATCTTCTCTCAGTTAATCGTCTTGCCAAATCTCTCAATTGTGCAGTTGTGTTCTTACCTGATTGTTGTCTCTTGCAGGACCGGATTTCGAAGAAGATTTTTGGCAAGGGATATGAGCGGGATGGCCTCTACTACTTCGGTGATCCACCTGACGGGAGTTTAAGTTTGTCGTCTTCGAGTCTTCAGGCATCAGTTTTGCCTGATTCAGAGTCGTCTAAGTCGTCTAGTTTTTCTTTTGAGTCAATAAAATTATGGCATGCCCGCTTGGGCCATGCTAACTTTAATTATCTTTGTCAACTTTTCCCATTATTAAATAAAGCCTGCCAGAAATTTAAATTTAGTTGTGTCGTGTGTGAATTAGCTAAACATACTCGTTCTCAGTATATACCTCGTATGCATCGTGCTCCCTCTATGTTTGATATTATTCATACTAATGTATGGGGTCCTTCCCCAGTTACTGCAATCTCTGGACACCGTTATTATGTTACATTCAGTGATGACTACACTAGGTGCACATGGGTTTATTTGCTTAAAAAGAAATCTGAAGTTTTTTCCTTGTTCTCTAATTTTTTGCAAATGATTAAGACTCAATTTAGCACAGTGGTCCGTCATTTGCGTTCTGATAATGGTAGGGAATATATTACTAATGAATTTCGGGCTACGCTTAATCAGCATGGCATTCTCCAAGAACTCACTTGTCCTTATACTCCAGAACAGAATGGTGTGGCGGAACGCAAGAACCGCTCCATCATGTCTGTTGTTCGGTGTCTTCTTTGCGGGATGAATGTATCCAAATACTTCTGGCATTTAGCTGTTCTTACTGCCACTTTCCTTCTCAATCGAACTCCCAGTCGTGTCCTCCAGGGCAAGGCACCAATGCAACTGCTACAGCCCGACAAAACTCTCTTCCTTATTTTACCCCGTGTGTTTGGTTGTACCTGTTTTGTCCAGAATCGCAGTCCCACTCGGACCAAATTAGACAATAAAGCTGTCCGCTGCATCTTCCTTGGCTATTCTCCTATGTCCAAAGGTTATCGGTGTTATGACCCAGTCACCCGTCATATGTATCATTCTATGGATGTTACGTTTCTGGAGGATACTCCTTTTTTTGCAGGTTCTCAGTCTGTCTCTACTCCTCCAGATGCCTTATCCGGAAATGTTGAGTTGCTTCCGCGTCCGGTTCCTCTGTTTGAACCATCTCTAGAGACTTCCTCCTCCCTTCCTCCGGTCATTATCACCGCTCTCACTCAGGTGTATTCTCGCCGGCCTCCTGCTCAGACTCCACTTCCAAGATCTTCGACGGAATCTGGTAATGCTTCTACTCCTTTACCTACTAAACAATCCACCCGGCTTCGCCGTCCCCCTAACCGTTATGGTTTCTCTGCTAGTACTAGTCATCCTATTGCTCAGTATGTGTCTTACCAGGGCCTTTCAGACTCCTATTGTTCTTTTCTTAGTCAGGTTGATTCCACATCCATCCCTCGGTCTGTCTCTGAGGCACTTCAGGATCCACAGTGGGTAGCTGCCATGACTTTGGAAATGGATGCACTTCAACGTAACCAGACTTGGGAACTTGTGTCATTACCCCCAGGTGAGAAAACAGTTGGGTGCAAGTGGGTCTTCACCATTAAATATCAGGCTGATAGTACTATTGAGCGATATAAGGCCCGTCTTGTGGCTAAGGGCTTTACTCAGATTCCCGGGAAAGACTTCAGTGCTATCTTGCTCCTGTAGCAAAATTAACTTCAGTTCGTCTTATTATCTCACTAGCTGCCTCTTACTCTTGGCCCTTGCACCAAATGGATGTCAAAAATGCTTTCTTAAATGGGGATTTGGATGAAATTATCTATATGGATCCTCCACTTGGTTTTCGCGCTGAGGGGGAGTATTCAGGGAAGGTATGTCGTCTCCGGAAATCATTATATGGACTTAAGCAATCTCCTCAAGCTTGGTTTAACCGGTTCAGTGATGTTATCTTATCTTTGGGTTTCACCCAGTGCCATTCTGATCATACTTGTTTTACGCATCGTCGACCTGATGGACGGACAGTTATTATACTCGTATATGTAGACGATATTATTATTACAGGGGATGATGTTTCAGGTATTACTAAAGTCAAGAAGGCCCTTAGTCAATCTTTCGATGTTAAGGACTTGGGTTCCCTTCGATATTTTCTCGGGATAAAAGTTGCTCGCTCTCGTCAGGGAATCTCACTCTCTCAACGAAAATATACTCTGGATCTTCTACAAGATACAGGTATGATGGGGTGTCGTCCTGCCTCCACCCCCATGGATCCCAATCATAAGCTGTCCACTGAGTCTGGGGAACTTCTTCCTGATGCTTCGGTATATCAGCGGCTTGTTGGTCGTCTTATCTATTTGACCAACACGAGACCAGACATTACATTTGCTGTTAGTGTAGTGAGTCAATTTATGCATGCGCCCCGATCATCTCACCTAGATGTTGTTCATCATATTCTTCGGTATCTCAAGACTTGTCTAGGTCTTGGATTATTTTACTCTGCAGGAACACAGTCTGGGGTGTCCTGCTTTACGGATGCAGACTATGCGGAATCTAAGAGTGATCGTCGGTCCACATCTGGGTTCTGCACGTTCTATGGAAATCATCTTATCTCATGGAAAAGCAAGAAGCAAGCTGTGGTTTCTCGTTCTTCCGCTGAGGCAGAGTATCGGGCCATGGCCCAGGGTACATGTGAACTTCTATGGGTGCTTGCAATATTGAAAGAATTGGGTTTCCCAGTTAGTGGCTCCTCTACCTTATTATGTGATAACAAGTCTGCTCTTATGCTGGCCTCTGACTCAGTTCTCCATGAACGTACGAAGCATATTGAAGTCGATGTTCACTTCATTAGAGAAAAAGTTCGATCTGGAATCATTGTCCCAGAATTTGTGCCTTCCACCGATCAAACTGCCGATATGTTTACAAAGTCGGTTGGTCCTTCACTTCTGCAGTCATCTTTAGTCAAGCTGGGTCTGATTAATATCTTTACTCCAACTTCAGCTTGAGGGGGAGTGTTGGAATATTTTGGTCAAACCCAATCACGGGGTTTTTAGGAATAGATTAATTCTGATTGATTGTAATTTGTCTATTTCCTTTTCTTTTTCTTTCCTTTTTTGGTTTCCTTAGTTTGTATATAAACCTATACATATTTGATGAATTACATATGAAATTATTCCTCTCATCTCTTTCTTCTCAAGTCTATGAGTTGCGCAGGTCTGTTGAAGCCAAGGTACAGGGAGACCGCACTACTTTACAGTATTTTATTGCTTTAAGTGCACTTTGGAAGCGGATTGATCAACTAATTACTCACCATCCTGTTTGTCCGACTCATGCTGCTAGTTTCAAAGCATATATTGAGAGTGAAAGGATCTTCAAATTTCTGGCTGGTCTTAATCCCAAGTTTGACCTAGTGGGAAGCAGGATACTTGGAATGGAACCATTGCCATCACTTAGAGAAGCGTTTGCCTATGTTCAGAACGAGGAAAGTTGCCGCTCTGTTATGCTTCCACAGTCTTCTACAGATAGGTCTGCTCTTATTTCTTCTAGTCATAGAGGTGGCAAGGCTTCTATTCCGCATAAGGATTCTAGTACTGAGGTAAGTGATGATAAAGACAAGCTTTGGTGTGATTATTGCAACCGTCCTACATACCAGAGAGACGTGTTGGAGGCTTCATGGTTATCCCACCCATGTCTAGGGGACGAGGTGGTGGCTGTCGTGGTGGCCGAGGTGGTGGCCCACGTGCTCACTTATCAACTGGATCCGAATCTGCATATCATGAGGAGTTACCAGCTACTACACCTTCACCAACGCCTGGGAATATTAGTAACATTGACATTGAGACTCTGAAGCGCATTATGGCTTAGTTGGACACCTCCACTAGTGCCTCTACTTCTTTTGCTCATAAAGGTAATTCTGCTAATTTTTCCAATAATTTAAGTGTAGATTCTCGACAGCCATGAATTATTGATTCTGGAGCTTCCGATCATATGATCTATCTTTCCACGATGTTTTCAACTTATAATCCTTGTTCAGGGAAGGATAAAGTTAAACTGCCGATGGTAATTTTTCCTAAGTTTCTGGTAAAGGTGTCAACTCTGCTTGTGTTGTTTCAACACTGTCGATCCCAAGCCCAAATAAAAGAGGAGGGTTAATGCGTTAGGTAGCTCGACAGCCAACTCGGAAAAACATAGTCGGATCCTTATGATATGAATGCAAATATGAATACTTGTGTAAATGTTAGGGCGTTCCCTTTAAGCGACGCGTTGCGTTTGCCTTCGGGTGTTTCGAAAAATGTGGAAGGGGCGTCGCATCGACGCCCGAGTGCGATGTTAAAGAAGCAAGGGTTCCCGTGCTTATATGGGCCACCGCGAGTAAAAAAGCTAGCCCAGAACTATAGGCTTAGGTTAGCAACTTAGAATATAAGAACTTTAACAGGTAAAGCTATGGAACTAGTAGACACTATGATTAGAAGGAAGGTCAATGTAGTATGTTTACAAGAAACAAAATGGGTTGGAGAGAAAGCTAAGGAGGTAGAAAAGACCGGGTATAAGATATTCTATACGGGAAAGATAAGACATAGAAATGGCGCCAGATTCGTGGCTGACAAGAACCTCAAGGATTATTAAACTGGTAGTTGGAGTGGATATAATTAATGTGATTAGTGCATACGCGCCCCAAGTAGGATTGGATGATCACACTAAAAGACAATTCTGGGATGAGTTGGACGCTTTAATGCAAGAAATACAGGGAGGAGAGAATATAATTGTAAGTGGTGATTTTAATGGCCACATAGGCAAAGATAGAACTGGATATGAGAGGGTGCATGGGGAGTATGGTTTTGGAGTTCAGAATGAGGCAGGGATGAGTATTCTAGATTTCACCATAGCATAGGATCTTGTAGTAGCAAACACATTTTTCAAAAAGAGGGAAGAACACTTGATATCCTTTAAGAGTGCATCTAATAGAAGCCAGATCGATTTGTTCCTTGTGAGAAAGGTAGACCGCCTAGTATGTAAAGACTGTAAGGTCATCCCAGGGAAGAGTTTAACATCTCAACA
Source organism: Hydrangea macrophylla (assembly GCA_033977485.1). NCBI lineage: Eukaryota > Viridiplantae > Streptophyta > Magnoliopsida > Cornales > Hydrangeaceae > Hydrangea > Hydrangea macrophylla. The sequence continues at coordinate 79,017,159 of CM066995.1, read as the reverse complement.
TAGACTTACTATTTTAGATATCCATATAAAAGGACAACGCCGTACTAGAAAAGACCCTATAAACCCGCGAACTAGGTGGTGGAACCTTAAAGGCGAGAAACTAGCAATATTTCAAGATAGAATGTACACAGTAGCACCTTGGAATTTGGAAGATGGAAGCAAAACTATGTGGGATAGAATCGCAAGATGCATCACGAGAATATCGAAGGAGGTTCTCGGAGAGTCGAAGGGAAGAGGGATAGCATCTAAAGATACTTGGTGGTTGAATGAAGAGGTACAAGTTGCAGTAAAAACCAAAAAGGATTGCTTTAAGAAGTGGCAAAATGATAGAAGTGAGGAAAACTTCAAGAGCTATAAATGTGCAAATAAGGAGGTTAAAAGGACAGGTAGAGTTGCTAAAATGAAAGCCTATGACAACTTCTACACCAAGCTATACACTAAAGAGGGAGAAAAATATATTTATAAGCTTGCTAAGTCGAGAGAAAGGAAAACAAGAGACATTAATCAAGTTAAGTGTATAAAAAGCGATGACTCTAGGGTATTAGTGAACGACGAAGAGATTAGGGAAAAGTGGAAGAGCTATTTTGAGAAGTTGCTAAATGAAAAACATATGGATGACACAATTGAAGCAAAAATTGCAAGTTGCGATGAAACTAGAGAATACAGATTCTATCGAAGAATAAGAAAGTCTGAGGTGGAATTTGCTTTGAAAAAGACGAAACCTAACAAGGCCTTAGGACCAGATGGGATCCCCAGTGAGGTTTGGAAATGCTTGGGAGATGTGGGGGCATCTTGGCTTACAAAAGTTTTTAATAGAATTTTAATGACTAGAAAATGCCTGACGAATGGAGGAAGAGCATTCTAGTGCCTATATATAAAAATAACGGAGATGTACAACAATGAAACAACTATAGAGGTATTAAGTTAATGAGCCATACTATGAAGCTGTGGGAGAGAGTGATGGAGCATCGCTTAAGAAGCGCAACATCAGTGTCAGAAAATCAGTTATGATTTATGCCTGGGAGATCAACTATAGAAGCAATTTATTTACTTAGGAGACTAATGGAAAAGTATGGAGAGAAGAAAAAATATCTACATATGTGGTGCGGACACCAGCGCCACATTCCCAAAGTTTTATAGCCGTCGTCGCAAGAAGGCGGCCCACCCAGTTGCTTTGTGGCTAGATGACTTTTATGTTGGGCCGGGCTAAGACCCCAAGACCCAAGTTCATGGATTTTATGTTCTTCTTATTTTATAACTTTATTTCCTTTTTTTTTTTTTTTTTTATCTTTTTAGGGTTTATTTATCTTCTTCTATAAATAAGGTGGCAAACTATGGTTTTGGGATAATTTTGATGATGAAATAAAATTATTATTGCTTTTTACCAGTTTGGGTCTTGGTGGACTCCAAGAGATCTTGGTGGATTACAAGAGTTCGTTATATTTTTGCTTTAATCTTCTTGTTCGGCATCAAATTTGGTATCAGAGCCAAATCGATTTGCAGTAACTCAACCCTAACTTCTCTTGTTATCATCACTTACCAGTGTTTAACCCAAGCAGCTCCTATTTGAACCTCCAACCACTAGTCGCACACCCATGCCACCATCGTAACCACCAACACCTTTAACCAAAATCGAGACCCCACAATCCCAAACCCACACAAAATTGAGCCCTCCTTCATCTTCGCAAATACCGTCGTGACCTTCGCGACCATCACAAGTTGCCACTCGATTCCCACCGTTGTTCGCAACCTCATCAGGAGCCACCAGAATTAGAAAACCCAGATCTGCACGCCTACAGTCATCACCACCACCACCGCCTACACCTACACCGCTGCCTGCTACCACCGACGAGTGCCTACCCACCTTCACCGCAACTGTTTGCTCCATTTGTGTGCTAAGCCCCGATCCCAATACCACCACCAAGTCGCACACAATGGTCGAGACCCTTTTTGTTTTATGATTTTAGTATTAAATTTTTTTTTTCTTTTTCGTCTCAGTCCTTTTCTTTAAGCTTTTATTTGCTTAAGAGTTATTAAAAAAATAAAAAATTAAAAAAAAAAAAAAAAAAAAAAGAGGTCAAAAAAAAAAAGCTCTCGGATTTTTCTTTTCTTATTTCTATTACAGCATCATAAGTCCAAGAAAAAAAAAACAACAATAACAACTTCTTTTTGGCTTTCCTTTCTTATTTCTTTACATCATCAGTGTGCAGACCCATCACCAACTTACTCCCATCTTCGCATCGCTAAAGCTGAGACAGTTCCAGGTCCAGATTTGCCAACGGTTCCGGTTCAATTTTCATTTTTGATTCCACATTCGAGGTCAGATCTAGCCTAAATTTGTGGAACTTAATCTGCTAGTTTTGGATAGTATCAACTGAAATTTTTTGTGCTGGTTCATAAACCCATTCACTTACCTCTGTTTGCCCATTTTGTTCACACATCAAATTCCTATACCACACTTAGATTATATTTGCATGGCAATACCTATTTATTAATGGTGGAGTGCAACCATTCGTGTGAAAGTGTATTTGTTTACCATTTGGGTGGCCCAAGAACCGTGAATTGCCATATTTCGTGGTCGTAGTACTAATTTGGATCATATTAGAATCACTTTCGGAAGTTCAAGCGTCATTATTTAGCTTACATTTTATTCTGTGACATTAGTAGCATTGATTCTATCCGCGGATCGATTAGCCATTGCATACATCTCCGTAGTGGTCGTATAGTTTCCTTTTCCGCACACTCTGGCAGTATGGACCCTACTTTCATCAAGAATTTGGCTAAAACTGTTCAAGACCTATCCACACAAGTGGCTCAAACTAATGCGCAAGTGGTTCGAACTAGTGTTCAAGTGGCTGAAAACGGTGCTCGATTTCAATCAATTGAGGATTCGCTTCAATGCCTCTTGGGCGCGTCTGATGGTAAAGCCTCCCACATAGAGGAACATTACATTGAGCGTCACGATGACGTTACACATCAGCGATTTCCCCAAAGATTCCCAACTCGAGGCGGGTACCATACTCGACCTCCAAACTACCCACGTCATAAGGAACCTATGAATCGCCATGTAGGTGCCGATATCCATAACCACATTGCCATGCATGATCCAGATGAAAGAATCATGAGGAACATCAAAATTGAAGCACCCACCTTCGATGGTCGTCTTGACCCCAAGGCTTTCACTGACTGGTTATTTGAAATGGACCATTTCTTCGAATGGCACAACTTGTCTGACGATAGAAAGGTCCGATTTGCTAAAATGAAACTCATTGGCCGAGCCAAGCTGTTTTGCCAAAATGCTTAGCAAACCCTTGCTCGTCGAAACCAACCGGCCATAAGTGATTGGATCGAGATGAAGGAAAAACTGAAAGAGAAGTACCTTCCACCCTCCTACCAAGGTGATCTTGTAGATCAGTGGAATGCCTTACGACAAGAAACTAAACCTGCTAATGATTACGTTGCACAATTTGAGGAATACTTGATGCGGTGCAACGTAGACGAGGATGAACGTATGACTTGAGTAGGTTCCGAAGAGGCCTCAATGATGAACTTCGACGCGAACTTTTTGTTCGTGAAGTTGCCTTCTTAGACCAGGCATACACTTTTGTCCAAAACTATGAATTGGTCTCCAAACTACAATTTCCTCGGCGGACTCCCACTACCAATTCCCAACCTTGGCAAACTAGGTCCACCCCTGTAGCAGAGCCACCTAAGCCCAATTTCACCATTCCTCCGGTTCGTTGGGATGACAAAGGGAAGGCTATCAACGAACCTCCCAAGTCGACTCCCAGCACTCAATGCTACAAATGTTTTGAATTTGGTCATATAGCCTCTAAGTGTCCCAATCACGCCCTTACCATTGAAGAGGGCGGTACAGAGAGTAATGAGGACAAACCTTTAATGGATGAAGAATATGTGCCTAACATGGATGTCACTTTGGTACAAAAGACTGAACTAGCGGATGACCTCAGCCTTGGGTGCGTTTGGACTCCAAGACATTATTCCTTCCTTGGATCTCGCCACTTCAATTCCCAAGAAGTACTTTAACTCTCCCAATGCCTTGATTTCAAACTCTTTAGCAAGATACGATTTCAGACATATCATTTCCCGTCAGGGTAATGTCATCTACATAGACAATCACAGCAGTCACCTTTCCCTGTGACGAGTGTTTAATAAAAAGTGTATGATCACCTTGGCTTTGTCGAAAGCCATACTTGATCATAACTTGAAAGAACCTATCAAACCAAGCTTTGGGAGATTGTTTAAGGCCATACAAGGACCTTCCTGAGACGAGACACTTTCCCTTTGGTAAGGGATGCTAGGAAGTAAGGCAGTGGATACTCCAATGGATCCAAATTTGAAACTTGGTGATGACCCTAGTGGAGAACCTGTTGATAAGGGGAGATATCAGAGGCTTGTAGGAAAGCTGATTTATTTGGCACACACTAGACCTGGCATTGCCTTTGCAGTTAATGTAGTTAGTCAATTCATGCATGACCCAAAACAACTTCATCTTGATGTTGTGTTTCGAATTGTGAGGTATTTGAAGTCAACACCAGGAAAAGGGTTATACTTTGCTAAAACATGCTCATACTCTTGCAGAGGCTTATACTGAAGCAGACTGGGCTGGATCCATACATGACAGGAGGTCAACCACAGGATATTGACATTTGTTGGTAGCAATTTGGTGATTTAGAAAAGTAAGAAGCAGTCAGTGTTGGCTAGATCAAGCGCAGAGCCATAGCACAAGGAGTGTGTGAGTTGTTATGGATTCAGATTGTGTTATCGGATCTTGGATTTGGACTAAAGGACTCAATGAAATTATATTGCGATAATAAAGCTGCAATCAACTTTGCCCATAATCCGGTTGAACACAACTGAACAAAGCATGTGGAGATTGATAGACATTTCATCAAGGAAAAGTTGAACGGTAGTATTTGTACTCCTTTCGTGAGGTCTGGGGAACAATTAGCAGATGTTCAAACAAAGAGCCTTGCCGGTCGATCATTTCATTTTATTCTTATCAAGCTGGGCATGAGAGACATCTTCGCACCAGCTTGAGGGGGAGTGTTGAGAGATGTTTTATTTATTTAGTCTTTTTCTCTTTATTTCTTTTATACTTGTGTAGGGGTCTTAAATGTAATTACTCTTTCTTAATTCTGATTTAAGAAAAGAGAGAGTCACACATTGTGCTCTCTATGCTTGTTATGAAAAATAACATAGATATATATATACACAACACATATATGTATATATAAACTCGGAAGTCTCTAACCTTGTCAATGATGGCCTCAAGAAGATCGTCCGATAACTTCATGTCAGATTCCATCAGAATAGCTGTTACCATTTGCTTAACCTGATAGCCATTTTAAGTTTTTGTCCAGGTTTTCATCGATTAAACACATGAATGTTGTAATGTACGCAAATAAAAATTATGGACTTGCTACAACATAACAGAAGTAACCATCTTGCAATATGGATGGAACACAATGACACGCTATCTTGTTTAGCATTGGTAGATTAAGTACCGGACCGGAGACAATATATATGTGTATATATATAAACAAAAAAATCCGGCCTTTCAAACAAACAAGAAGACGTTATTTATCAATTTTATTCATGCTTTAAAATATAAAAACCAGTCCTCCATTTCAAACTGTTACCCAAATATTAAAGAGACGAGAAGCACTGCTGAGTGTAAGCAAAAAGCATTTTTCCCTCGAGTCCAATGCACACATTCAATTGAACAAATAGTGATCCATGCACATGAAAGTAATAAAAGATAATTGCATATATACAATGAAATATAAGAAATACAATCACTTGATGTGCTTTGCATACGCATTATAACCCCTTCAAACTTTGTTCAGTCGAAGGAATGGAAGTATGAAATCTGTTTCGTAATTCACATATCTGTTCATTTGTTTGAACTTTTTTTTTTTTTCCTTCCTGATTGGATATTTGGTGAAACTTAAAAACAGAAATAAATAGGAAGATTTAAATGCTAATTCGAGGGGGAAAAGCAGGCATCATTTTCTCAACAAGCAACCCTTACAATGACTTATTGAGCAATTTATGTTTGGATTAGAGTAGTTCTTTAATATATATCAATATGATACTAATGCTCAGCAAGTCCATATTTTCCATTGCAGAATTGCTGAGGACTTCATATAGAAAGCAGAGAGTACTTACTTCTTCTCGTTCAATGAATCCAGTTTCTCTCAGATCATAAAGCCTAAATGCAACTGCAATAAGTACAACAAGAGATAAGTATTGGTGATTTAATGAAATTTGTTCTCATATTAAATCAAATGATTGCCTCTGATCGCTTACAATCTATCTTGTCCTCCACGGGAGCATAGGGATGAAAAACGTTGAGTGCATGGACAAATTCTTCAAATTCAATGACGCCATTTTTCTTTTCATCAAAAATATCAAAAACCTAGAAAATCAGGACCGACAGTTTAAATTGCATTAATTTAAAAGTCATGAAGTAATAAAAGTTCCTTAGGCTTTGTTTGGTTCATGGATTTCATGAGGGAAAAGAAAGGGGAAAGGAAACAAGATGGAAAACTAGTTCCTTTTATCTTATGGATGAGACTTTTTTTCTGTCTTGTTTTCCTTTTCCCTCACGAAATCCATGAACCAAACAAAGCCTTAATATGACAGCATTAACTTAAAATGGAGCAAATGACAGATAATAACAAAACAAAGCTTTTTGAATAATTCAGATACTTTCTGCTAGCAAACGAATAGTAACTGTCAATCACCAATTACTCCAAAAGCTTAAGCTATTAGAGAACAGGCCTAACAATGTATATCAAGCACCAACACCATCCCTCACGCGCGACCTCGTCTCGCAAGTCGCACCTAGAGAGCCAACAAACAAAACTCCATCATAGACTTCATAGTGGAGACAAATAACAAAGTGCAAATATGCATACCAAAGCGGGGAAAGAGAGTTGAACTCTAGTATTGGATTGTGGTATCTTAATTGAGAAATGTAGAGGGAGAATTATGCACACTAAGAGAGAAGGGAACAAATGTGCAGACATTTTGGCTAACTTGGGTGCCAATCAATCGGACCCCTTGTTGTTTTGGACACTCCTCCTGGAAGTCTAGCTATAACTTTGTTGGTGGACCGTAACGGAACTCTCTTTCTAAGGGTTCCTAGTGTTGTTCATTAACTTCATTTTGCTTTTTAACCAAAAAAAAAAAAAGAGAGAGTTGAACTCAAGACCCCTCATAAACAAGGCTCTGATACCAATCGAACCCAATACCTCCTACAAATAAGGCTCTAATAACATGCTAAGTTACCAATTGCTCCAAAAGCTTAAGCTATTAGAGTATGGGCCCAACAAGTTACCAACTGCTCCAACAAGTTAAGTTACTAGTTTGTTAAAATGGGATCAAAACCTTGTTTGTAGGAGGTCTTGCGTTCGACACTCCATCCCTGATTAATGTGCATGTTTGCAATTTGTTGTTGGTCTCCATTATGATTGAGCTTGGTTTGTTTCATTTGTTGCCTTTGCATGTGCACTTCGGGGTTGCACGTGAGGGAGGATGTTTAAGCTTGACATACATTGTTAGGTCCATTCTCTAACTGCTTAAGCTCTGAGACCATCCATGTCAACACCCATCTAAGCTTTTAGAGCAGTTGGTAACTTAACAGCAACAACTACTCGTGGGGTAACCTCAACCGGTGTTTCATTAGGATTCTCTTACACATTGAACATCTTTTCCTGTTTGACCACAACCATAAAAAGAGGGAGTTCAAACACACCAAAGTTTCTCTATAGAGATCACTTTTCTTTAGGTAAGCAACTCAACTTCTTTAAACATGTTCTAAGTATATTGTTCCTAACGTAATTAGGTCAAGTGCAAAGTCGCATTTCTAAAAATGCTAAATTAGATCATTCAAGTACTCAGGACTATCCTTATTGCCGATATCCAATTCAGTTGAAATGATGTCTACAAGAATTAATCACATAACACAAGATAAGTTGTTGCAAGATATTTACCCGATCCAGAAAAAGATACTCGCCCACTGGAGTTTTGAACAGTGCCAACTGAAGCTCTTCCTACAGCGTGTGATAAACATTAGAGAATAAGTTGGCACAGATGTTAGATACATTTTCAGAAAGGAATGGAAATTAGTTCCGTAATCGAGCCGAGAAGAGTAGTGCTTGTTCAAACATTGCTCGTTTCTATTCTAAGGATGTTCAAGCTTGGCGCGAGCTCAACCAAGATTGTTTAAAACCGGATAGAGTAGAATTAGCCAAGGTCGATGCTCAGCTCAAGTAAAGCAGCCATACTCGATCTCAAATTCAAAGTTATAAACAAGCTTGATTTGTCTAAGCTGCTTATGAAGGACAAGTTTCACTCTTTAGCTCCAGACTCAAGATGATGCTATACAGTACCATCAATAATATCCAGAACTGGGAAGATGAGCCTTACTCTCTAGAAAGAATAGAGAAAACTTTATCCAGCTGATCCCCGTATCAATTAATCATTTTCTGTATACACTTCCCGTTCAGGACTTGATTTTCATTTTTCTCATATGATGATCAACATCATTAATCACAGTTCCTCAAAAGAGCACCATAAACCAGGCCTTTGATTGCCACACACATACATATAAGCAAAACAAGTTCAAATAGGTTTCAGCATAAGCAATTTGGAAAACTCTGAATTTCTACTTGAATTTCTCCTTCCTAGTAAAATTTACTCTGATTTCCAATGCAAAGCTCTTTGAAGTGTTGCGAGGAAGATGTATAGTCATTTAATACTACTCAAATGCAATGGCCGTAGTTCTAAACCTATAATAAAATCTAAAGAATTGTTCAGGATGCCCAACAAAATACGCCCCATAGATTGCTCAATTATAAACTACCTATTGTCTTAAAAAAAAAAAAAAGTTTACTACAAGTCCTAAGTTAAAACGGTTCAATAGGTTTCCAGTTTTGTTGTGCACAGGCGCGGAGCTACATGGTCTAGGGTGGGGGGTAGCAAGTGGCCCCTCAACTTTTCAAACTAATTTCTTTTAGCCTGTATTTTATAATGAATGCATTTATGCTCCGGAAATTTTTAATTTGCCCCTATAAACTAAAAAAAAACTCCCTTTGGTCATTCAAATTTCTAGCATCCACCCAAATAAATATCCTATTTACTCAACTAGTCTCAAGTATTTAAGCCATTGTAAATATCCATTTTTTTTAGCATATTAAGGGTCTTTGTTATATAAGTGAAACCTAGTAAAACAACAAAGAAATTAAGCATACGAACATAATTACATTTGAAATAGTATTTGATGATGCCTAAAATTGGTAAGAAAGGTTTCGAGAGAGAAAGAGATGAGAACAATTTTTTGTATGTGGTTCGACCCTGTTAATGAAGGTACCTACGTCCACGTGTGTGTCTGAGCACGTTCACTAGCAGATCACCGGCGGGCCTAGTGAGCCAACAAAGAGGGGCGGCACTACCAGTAATACCGGCTGGGTGTATGCGTATAATGGTAAATTTTATAGAGGTGCTGTGTAGACTGAGAAGTTGGCGGCCCCTTCAATGGGGGGTGAGAGGTCTCTTTTATACATGTAAGAGACCTACTCATACATGGATAAAGAAATATAATCCTATTGATATAGATTGGCATTAATTATGGGGATTTCCTAATTGGATTAGAAAATAGTGCGCACTTTCCATTCGTCTTCTAGCTTGAGTAGGAAACTGCCCGTAATGCTCGGGATCACTCCTGTGGGCCCGGAGGAGCTGTTCCCGCGGCGGGATGTGCATGTGCGGTTTTCCCGACCTGCTGGCTGGGTCGTGAATGAACCGCTCGGGCTGATGCTTCTGAGGAGTTGTGCATGATTTGCCCGGGGCGTGGACTAGCTGCTGATTTTGAACCGCTCGGTCATAAAATAGAGCCAATTTTTGGCATATCAGCTGCCCCCATTTCCAAGATTGGCCAGATGCTATATCGGGGCAAGTTTGGAAATCAGTTTGATGTTACTTACTACTGTCTAAGTGCTTCGGGAAGCTGCCTCGGGGCTTCTGAGCCTGGTGAGTCCTCAGGAACTGGCTGAGAGTTGAGACCCAGCCTAACTCAGGACCTTTAGGTGCTCGGGAACTGACCGAGAGTTGAGACCCGATCTAATTCGGAGTCTTTGAATGCTCGGGAAGTGACCGAGAGTTGAGACTCGGCCTACTTCGGAGTCTTTTTACTTTGAGTTAGCTCCCAGGATGGTTATCTTTTGCCTGTAAACCGTCGTCAAGGTTGTGGGTAGAGGAATTTGACCATGTTGGAAAAGCCGACCTAAAGCGTATTGCTCTAGGGTCCTTTTTTTATGTTAACTCCCTAGGATGGTTGTCTTCCGCCCGGCCAGCCTTCGTCAAGACTGTTGGGAGAAGAGCTTGACCATGTTGGTGGAGCCGACCTAAATCACGTTGCTTTAGGGTCTTTTTGCTCCTCTATCGTCGGCAACCTAAGAGATTTTAGTCACCTCTATCGTCGGTTTGGACCTAAGTAGAGTTAATGCCTCTGAGTACTGTAGGTGCTCGGGTTGTCCAAGATTTTGACTTGGTTATCCGCGAGGCCTGTAGATACCCGGTGTGATTACCTGTTTAGTTCACTGCGCCATCTAGCCCCCCAAGCTCTCGCTAAGACGAGGGTCTTACAGAGGCTATGACTATAGGTAACCGACCTGGAACATGGTGGTTGCAGGGTCTTTTGAAGCTTGCCATCATCAGCCACCTAGGGGGTTTGCCCCCATCGTCGGTTGGACCTAAGCGAAGCCGGTGCCTCGGGCGTGACCCCGAGGTCTTTAGTGCCTGGGTTCGGAGCCCGAGATCTTTTTAGTGCCTGGGTTCGGAGCCCGAGGTCTTTTGAGTGCCTGGGTTCGGAGTCCGAGGTCTTTGTATGACTCGGGGTTAGGCCCGAGGTCTTTGGATGCCTCGGGGTTAGGCCCGAGGACTTTGTATGAGCTCTGACAATCGGTGGAGCCTCGTGTGGTGATCAAGCAAGTACCACTGTCGTCGGGCTCTTCTAGACCGATGGAGATAGGAGGTCGGATCAGGATCGTCTGGCTTCTGACTTCTCTGTGCTGGAGGCAAAGTCGAAACTGTCTAATCCTGATCGATGTGAACTGAAGATCGGGCCGGGGCTGCCGGACTCGTACCGCTACGAGCTGGAGGTCGGGTCGGGACTGCCTGACCCTGCCTGCTGTGAGCTGAAGGAACTGTCAGAACTCCCGGGCTGATCTCGCTTTCGCTTACTTCTGGAAGACTCGTTGCTTTCTTGCCCGGTGTCTTTGGTCTTCAGAAACTCTTCAGTGTCGATATATTTTCCAACCCTCTCTGCGAGTTCAACCAAGGTTACAGGTCGGTTTCTGTGAAACGACGCGGCGCACTTGGTGTGTTGAACTCCTGAGCAGAAGGCTATGATAGCGGCGATTTCATCAAGATCGTAGATGCTGAGCTTCTCTTGATTAAACCGGCCGGTGAACTCCTTGAGGGTCTCATTATTCCTTTGTATGACCGTCAGTAGATGTATGTCAGGCTTTGGCCGTTCGTGCATACCGATGAACTGATTGATGAACTACTTGCTGAGTTGCTTGAAACTGCGGACAGATCGGGGCTCCAACGAGTAGAACCAGTGGGCGGCCGGGCCTTTCAAAGTGCTGGGGAAGGCTAGGCAGTGTAGTTCATCGGAGTTGGTGGCTAAGGCCATCTGAGCCTTGTAGGTCCTGACGTGGTCGACCGGGCTTCCCGAGCCGTTATAGAGATCTAGGCGAGGCTGCTTAAATTTGCGCGGGATGGCAAACCTCATGATCTGGCTAAAGAATGGTGACTCTGTCTCGGTATTGGCTTGATTCTGAGTATGGTTTTGACCAAGCTTCTTGGCCACTCTATCGATCTGCTTCTGCAAGTTCTTGATTCAGGCTTCCACTCCTTCTCGACCGGTACCCGAGGGGTTGGTCGGGGCGGTGGAAGAGACTTTTCTTCATGGCGGGGTGCTGTCCTCTGGGATAGGCTCGGCTATGACTCCGGGTAACCATATCCCAAGGGACGGCTCGGCTCTTGACCGAGTGACCCTGGACTGATTCCGGGGCCATATGCTCCCTCCTTTCCTCTCGGGCAGCACACCCACTGATGATATTTCTGACATCCTCAACACGGGACGGGTTGGCTCGGGCACGTTGTCTGGTCAAAATCGGTTCCTGCCCGTACGCAACGTTTCCGGGTCGTTTCCCGGCCCCTGGAGGACTGCTTTGCTGGGCTAACAGGGATTCGATCTGTTGCTGGATTTGACGCTGGCCCTTGAGGAGTTGTGTGAGGGTCGCGGTGATCTGCTCAGATGTCATGACTGCCGCGGTCGGTGCCGGGGCCGAAGGAACATCCCGGTCGGACTGCTGATCAGCCTTCTTACCCTTCTTCGGTAGCATGACGATCAGTCAAGAGATTTGTTGATGAGAAGATTTGTTGCTTCCCACAGACGGCGCCAAACTGATGATGCCTAAAATTGGTAAGAAAGGTTTCGAGAGAGAAAGAGATGAGAACAATTTTTTGTATGTGGTTCGGCCCTGTTAATGAAGGTACTTACGTCCACGTGTGTGTCTGAACACGTTCACTAGCAGATCACCGACGGGCCTGGTGAGCCAACAAAGAGGGGCGGCACTACCAGTAATACCGGCCGAGTGTATGCGTATAATTGTGAATTTTATAGAGGTGCTGTGTAGACTGAGAAGTTGACGGCCCCTTCAATGGGGGGTGAGAGGTCTCTTTTATACATGTAAGAGACCTACGCATACATGGATAAGGAAATATAATCCTATTGATATAGATTGGCATTAATTATGGGAATTTCCTAATTGGATTAGAAAATAGTGTGCACTTTCCATTAGTCTTCTAACTTGAGTAGGAAACTGCTCGTAATGCTCGGGATCGCGCCTGTAGGCCCGGAGGAGCTGTTCCCGCAGCGGGATATGCATGTGCGGTTTTCCCGACCTGCTGGCTGGATCGTGAATGAACCGCTTGGGCTGATGCTTCTGAGGAGTTGTGCATGATTTGCCCGGGGCGTGGACTAGTTGCTGATTTTGAACCGCTCGGTCATAAAATAGAGTCAATTTTGGGCGTATCAGTATTTATACACCAAAATGGTTCCCTGATAGGAAACATTTGTTCCAAAGTGGTCTGGGCGGTTTTGATGGCACAAATGTTTTCGATCACGGTACAAATATTCCAAATCCAAGAATAAATGTGTCCTATCCAAAACCACTTTGGTATATATACACAAAACCACCTTGGTGTATAAAAGCATTTTCCTAACAGTTGTACAACATGTCACTTCGTGTGGTATAGAAAAAAATAAGTTTTTGTACTGCTAATAAAAACACAAAACTAAGGGATCGCATGTTAACCTCGTTGGTTTTTGATTTTCATTTTTTGTATTAATATTTGCCTCTAATTCAATACAAGAAATAAAAACCAAAACTGAAAATCAAAAAACTACAAGGTTACCATGCTTGAGCCCTAAATAATTGAGGGATTGGATTCAATATACCTTGTGTATACTGCCATCATCAATAATTGAACTGCTTAACTTTTTAAACAGCTCATACAATGCCTCGATTTCATTGACAGTAACTGCAAACATTACCAAAATTTTAAACTGTACGATTCTATCAATTGAAAGAAAAAAAAAAAAAAAAAAACATACTTAAAAATGAAACGAAGATTATTCATTCATTTTATTACAGTGAGATTCATCGGCGAGTCGAGAGAGCTGTCGAAAACTGTGTCGACATTTCTTAGGTCGGTGGCTGCGGCATTCAAAGCAACCAGAGACAGCGAAGATCAGAACTTCGATTATGGCAATCAACGGTATGCATGCGGCACAGATTCGTTCCCCAACTGTTAGAGAGCTCGATCTCTGTCCAAAAATCAATACATCACATATGTTACACAAAACTCATTATTTGCACATAATATACGGAGTATGTATATATATATATATATATACACACGCACACACACGACGTTTTTACCTAAAAGGCGGACGGTCTAAAACATTTAAAAATTTTCAGAATTGAGAAATTTTTAAATGGAAGAAATTCTGACTTTTTGTATACAATTCATCTTTAAGGTGGACCAATATGTATAAATAATTAAATATGCTTGTAAGAGAATAGTGATAATTGTGGAGAACAGGTTTTTGAAAGAGAGAGTTTTAGAGAGAGAAAGATAGGTTTTTGTTTATCTACCGATGAGTTGTTTCCGTAGTCCATTGGTTGCTTCCTTCAACAACCAGTCGCATCTCCCTCTCTCTCTCTCTCTTCTCTCTTCTCTCTCTCTCTCTCTCTCTCTCTCTCTGTACAGACGCCTTTTAATAGCTAGCTTTGCCTGTTTGTTAATTCCGTTTTTATGAAATTCCTAATACAAATTTTCCAGACCTTTGGTTTGATTTTGCAATTTGGTTTTCGATTTTGACTCTCTTGTTTTGTTTGAAATAAAATTGAATTTTAATTCTAATTCTAATTTGATTTTCTATATATAAAATACTCCTCTTATATTACAAATCAAATTAAAATAAAAGGGTGAGATCGTAAATTCGTACAAATGAAATCAATGCTAAACAAATTTAATCACTTTTTTTTTTATTTTAGGATGACTCTATCCGCACCCACCTTGTTTACTCACTACACCCACCTATTAATGAATATTTCATCTTCCAAACATACCCTCTAACACAATGACAAATTATTCAAATAGACTTTAAAATAAATGCTCTTTACACCCACCTCTATCAATCAAAAAAATTATTTAAAAAAAAAGTTTTATATACACTCACCAATATCAACAAACCCTAGATAGTATTTTAGTTAGTTTGATTCATATGTATTCATCATGGAGCATCATTCGAATACTTTGAAGGAAAATATAGAGCAAGAGGTATGATTTGTAACCCTTTTTCATGTTTTTTTTTTTTTTTTTTTTGCATTTTAAAATATTTTTTCGAGCCTCGAGCATTGAAGAAATCGGTAGTGTTCGGATCTTCAGAATAGAACAAAATCTCATTGTTCCACCCCATACCACCGAACAAAATCGTATTGTTCCACCCCATACCACCGAACATATTATATTTGTGCAGCACTGATGCGCCGAATAAAACTCGAACAACAACAAAAAAAACCTTGTTTCGACTATTCGATTTTTTAGGAAAAATAACAAGACATCACCAAAATCTATGTAGAGGTAGTGTACCGTGACAATCACAAATATGAAGGAGTCTTGTTCAAGTGAGAATCACACTATTGTGGCTTTTTCAAAAACTTGAGTCACTATTGTAATTTTTTGGAGTAATTAGTTAGGGTTTGGTTGCAAATTACAAAGGGAAGATAATGATGAATATGGTGGGTGTAGAGAGTAAATGAAATGAGAGATAAAAGGAGGATGTATAAGGTAGTTAGGGTTATTTTGGGAATAGGCGGTGGGTGTAGAGAGTAGATTGTTTTAATTTTACGGCCCGTTTGGTTCACGGATTATTTTAGGTGGATTCTGATTACTAGTAATTATAATACCAGTAATCACTTTACCAGGAATCTGAAGTCTTGCAGAATGTTTAGTTCACCAATAGATTTCTAGCTGGATTTAGAATCTAGTGTTTGGTTGGGTCAAGGAAAATGAAATGGAAATATTGTTAAATACCTAAGCTACCCTTGAAGGCTAAAAGAATGTATGAGTTAAAATCAAATTGTCAACCCTCTAAAAATGGAGGGTGATTATAAAAAATAATGAATCTAAAAATAAATGACACATAAAAAATGAGATAAATAGAATAATTAAGACATGAACTTGAGTCTAAACTATTACATGTAGTTAAAATATATTTGAATAATAATAAAAGATTTATTATATTTTTAAGCATCAAATACAATGTATCAAGCATAGAAATCATCATAAACAATCTCATCTACCAATCTCTCCATTTTAGAAAATAATAATAATTATAATCATAAATTTCCTCCGATCACATTATTTATTTGTTTAATAGTCTAATAAAGCCTAGTTTAGGTATTATAAAAATAGTAAATCAAAACCCCAGTAATCCTTAGGAATACCACCTCCAAGCTAGGATTTAGAATCCACCCTATTTTCCACCTTTGGGTGGATTCTAAATCCAGTGGGACCCACAATTCATTAAATATTCCATGAACCAAACAAAGATATATTTTAAGATTACTAGTAATCTTCGGGTGGAATCAAAATCCATCCTAAGAATCCATGAACCAAACGGGCCGTTAATAAGAATGGTGGGTGTGAAGAGTAAGTGGGTGTGAAGAGTAAGTGAGGTGGGTGCCAATAGAATTACCCTTTTTTTTTATCGAATTTGTAAACCCCATAAATTAAGTATTAGATCAAATTGGAAATGAAATCAATTTTAATTTTATGTCAAACCAAATACAAGAATTGCCACAAATAAGAATTACAAATGAAATTATTTTTTGTTTGTGGTATAAATCAAATGACCTGTAAAACTGAATAATGAAATAAGCCAAACAAGAAAGGGATGATTAACTTTCTGTCAATTTTTTTTTTATAGAATTTAAAAGTCAATGTATTATTATTTTTTTAAAATTAAATATATATATCTATATCAACTTTTTTTATAAAATAAAAAAGTCATCAAATTTTACTTGACATTGTGAAGTAACTCTTTCAAACACTAAGAACAACTCTTCGAAACGTTTGGGAGAAACTCTTCAAAACTTATAGAGCAATTAGTTTCAAAATCAGGTGTAACTTTTCACAACGTTGGGAGCAAGCCTTTCATACTTTGGGAGCAATCATCACAATGTTTAGGTTCAAGTTTACTACGTTGAAAACATAAAATAGACTAAACTACAAAATTTTACTCAAAAGTTGATATTTTTTTAATTATTTGATGAGTTTTATAGTTTTTAGAATTATTATTAATATTTTGCTAATTTTTTTTAAAAAAAAATTAGTAAACTTATTTTTAAATTTCATACAGAAAATTGATGTAATTATCCCAACAAGAAAATATTAAAGTGTTTGTCTTAGGGATGGCAATGGGGTGGGTTTTCCGGGTTCCCCGCCCCGCCCCGCCCCGCCCCGCCCCTAATAGGTAGGGTATGGGGGGAGCTTAATAGGGTTAGGGGCGGGTATGGGGGAGGTTTTCAAAACCCGGGTCGGGGGTCGGATCGGGGTAGGGTCAAAAAACCCGCCCCCGCCCCGAATATACTTGTATTTATATTTTTACCCCTCAATAGTTATGTGTATTACCTTTTTTAAAAAAAAACTGCACTATTAAGGAACTAATTGGGTAAGTTAAAAAAAAACTGCACTATTAGAGAAAAAAATGCATTAAAAAAATTACTTTTTCAATTTGTGTACCCAAAAAAAAAAAAAAAAAAAAAAACATAATCGGGGCGGGGCGGGGCGGGGCGGGGTCGGGGACCCCGGGGGCGGGGAGAGCACTATGCGGGGCGGGGCGGGGGCGGGGGGAGGGTTTACTGAAGCGGGGCGGGGGCGGGGTATGGGGGCCCCATCCCATATCCGCCCCGTTGCCATCCCTAGTTTGTCTTTTTGTTTCTTTGGTGAGCGGATGACGTGGACCATTTGAGACTGATCATCTTAGTTGTCGTCTCCTTATTGATAGTGTATGTCCCAGTTTTAAATATATATATATATATTCTGTGCTATATAAGTGGTGCACAGAATGGTGTGAAAAATTTACACAACATAATGTATATGTATTTAAAGCATAAAATGTCAAATTCAGTGTGAATTTTAAAATGTGCCTAGCATTACTTGCAATCCAAAACACAACAGTCTGTATCCTTCCTCAAACCCCTGACTTTAGTACATTCCATTTGCTTTATATGCTTATACTTTAAATGCTTATGAAAGGCCACTTTGTGTGTCTACCAAAAAGGGGGATAATTACATTTGCTTTAGATGCTTATACTTTAAATGCTTATGAAAGGCCACTTTGTGTGTCTACCAAAAAGGGGGGATAATTACAGTGATTTTGGATAAGACTTAGCAGTCACATGCACGGGTTTTAACATTTTCATTATTATCCAACAATTTGTATTTCAAGGTAAAGATTATATTATTCTCAAAACCTTTTGGTCTTTTTTTTGGATAAGAAAATATTTTGGTCTTTCAACTTGCATAAAATGTTGGTCTGTATTATTCTTTTCTTCCATGTCTATCTCAATGTTGTGTTTCTTCCTGTGCATTTTAAATTTATGTAGTATTTCTTAAAATGTGTAATTGTGGGTTTAAATTCATGTATTTCTTTGGAAACGACTTTAAATTTGTGAGTGTGAGTGTGTGTTTATTAATGATAATGAGTAATGATTAATTTTTGTGTTTTTTTGTTTTTCAATGTCACGGTCATTGTCCACAAACTTTTTTTTATAAACTAAGTTTAGGAATATATCATATACAACACATTGTACAGGCAACGCATGTGCTGGACGGCTAGTTTATAATATATTGACACCAACATAATGCCAAAACGTTATTACTGGAGATGTATAATACATCTAAATCCACCACCAAAGTTATTAAAAAAGATCATGTATAAAAGATTTGTTGTTTAAAAAAAAATTAAATAAATAATCTCGTAGATGAGCACATGACTATTTGGATTCAATGCATTGGACAATGGAGAAAAAAGAGAAAATAAATTATACTTTTCACACTTCCAAAATAATTTTTTTTTCAATTATGTTATCTTAGTTCAAAAAGGATCACATGAGTCGCATAAATAGTACGATATAAGTATTGAGGTTCTATCCGAGTTAGTCATCACCAATTCCCCCACGTCTTTAATTGGTGAAGGTTTGAATTTTTTTCCCCAACTATATTAAAAATAAAAATAAATTGTACAGTATAATAGTTTACCTTAAGAGAGTCATAAATTAATTACTATTGTGTAAAGTTAAATTGACACAATTACTAATTTGAGAGACCAAAGAAGCATTGATTCCAAATTATGTTGAATTCCTATTATAAATTTTTTAAATATTTTAATTTCCTATTTATTTATGCATGGAAAGAAGATATAAGAGAAAACACTATTAAAATGATTTCCTTTCTCTTTTCTTTTTATCTTCTAAATTCACAAACCGTACAAGCTTAAAAAAAATTATATATATATATATATATGTGTGTGTGTGTGGAGTTGGCATCTACAACCTTTACCTAAAAATTGAAGACCAATAGTATTTTATTCTAAATTAGAAGGGTGTATTTTATTTGGGATAAATTTATTGTGAGAAGTTTTTTATATGAGAAAATGGATTTTAACTGTTAGATGAGCATTTAACAATAAATGTATCTCCAAATTCTTAAAAATCTTAAAACTAGATGTTCATCCAATGATTAAAACTCACATGATCATAAGAGAAACTGCTCACTATAGACTTGTTATTTTACTTGTTAGCACTAATAATGTAACATTTTGTTTTATTGATGATCTGAACTTTTTAAAAGGTGGGTGATTCTGTGTAAAAGTCCAATGCTTTCGAGTTGTACTTTGTACTGTAATTGATTATGTGTAGGGACCATAGTGGATTCTGATCGATTAGTTTACTCGCATAGGTAAGATTTTTTATTTTATTTTAAAAAAAAATTTAAATGAAACGCATAGGTTAGGTTTTGGTAGCCTGAATATGGTCTTTTAAGTCCAAGGATCCTAACCAAGTTCTTTGTGATTGAGTGGTAAGCTTTTTGGGTGTAGTACCCAAGAGATTTAGTGTTCGAGTATTGGAGAGCGTGGCCATTGGAGTATTCACCCGGCGCCTCCAGGCCTCGGAAGATTAGTCGAGGTGTGTGCGAGCTGACCCGGACACCCCCGATTACCAAAAAAAAAAAAAAAAAAGTCCAAGGATCCTCAGTAGCACTTAGGCAGAGCACTTTGGACAAGATTTTATGTGAGTGTTGCAGGATTATAAATTTCAAGAAATACAAAATTTGTAGTCTTTCAAACACCCACATGATATGCTGGTATATTATCCAAAGTGCTGTCCCAGAATACTGTCAAGGATCCTTACCCTGATCTTAAAACTATATTTTCATTTATGTGGATTACATATATAGTAGTAATAAAATAACATCTAAATACAACAATCAGTAGTTTTGTTTCTTAGCAGTTAAGTTGACATTTAAGTATTTATATTTTCAGCAAAAAAAAAAAAAAGACATTTAAGTATTTATACATACTCCTAAGTCATGAGTTTTTTTTTTTTTTTTTTTTTTTTTTGTAAGAGTATTTTTTGCTCATCCACTACTGAGTGACATGTATCTCATTATAATAATTATGTATAAGTAGATCCAAAAAAATATACCTCGAGATCACTGCTCCGGAACCCTCCCGTATAGCCTAGGCCTCCCCTGGCTAATAAAAAATTATGGATCTGCCCTTGATAACACCCTCATATCATTTAGAGTATCTCAAATTTCAGAGCTAGCCATAATATTACTCTAAATTCTTATCTCACTTGATTATTGGTAAGAATAGGAAAATGAAGGTGTTATTTTTCTTACACTTAGGCTTCGTTTGGCCCCCATATGGTGCTTCTCTTTTTTTAAAGCACAATTTAATGTTAATTCATTTGGTAACTAGTTTATGAGCTTTGCAAAAATTGAACTTAGAGCTTTTTTGGAGAGAGCTTTTAAAAGCTCTAGAATTGAGCTTTTAAAAGCCCAAGATTGCTTTTTGATTTTATGATGTCTTTATGAAAAATAGTGTGTCACTTGTATAAAATCATCAAAGAACTTAGTAATAAATTTCATAAGCTCCTTTTAAAAAGACACATGGGGCCAAACTAAGCCTTAATCATATCATTTGTATAACAATCACTGGAACCCAGATACATAATCACAATTAGTATCTGAAATTGGTGTTTGATTAGTATAACTCGGCTGATTGGACATATGACAATCTATTGGATAAGAGCATCTTTAATAGGCTAGCCAATGTTGTTGATATTCATTTTCGGCGTTGACAATACATGTGGTTAGATTATAGTGAGGGCAAATAAGTAAACAAAAATATCATCATCATTATTATCTTTAAAAACAGATGCATGAGCATCCTCGGCTTGGCCAAAGGTAAGTCGAGGAATAGAAACCTTTACCCAAAAAAGTAATGATATACCCACTTTCTCGGCCACATTTTTAATCATATTCAGCATATAATGATCATTGATTACCCTTAAATTTGGTGGGTTCCACATGAATCTCACATAAGATCCACTGGAATCAAGGGACAGGATCTACTAAATGTGGTTGATGGTGTAGTTGAGGGATTGTGTTTATCATTATTGATATATTGTACCCAAAATACATACGGAGTATGTCATAGGCCGACAATTTTTTAATATCTATGCAATAAATCACATCCTATGATGTGACTTTTGTCTTTTGTATAATTTAAAATGATTACTCCTATCTCTCTGTACTAGTTGTAACCCTATGTAGGCCTGTCAATTGGGCCCTATGAGCCGGGCCTAGTGTTGCCCGAGCTCGGCCCGAAATAAATATTACCTTTCCAAGCCCAAGCTCGGCCCGTTCTTAAACACACTATTTATTCCCAAACTCGGCCCATATATTAAAACGGGCTTCGGGCCGAGTTCGGGCCTAGCCCGATTAATTGATTCAAAGAGAGAGAAAGAAATGGGGTATAGAAATTTTTTGACTCACTCCAGTTTTTTTTTTTTATGTTCTATGACCCCAAAAAAGAAGTTTATATGGGTATGCCAGAAAGGGAAAAACAAAAGTTTGGGATATGTTAAAAAATGAAAAACTCTTATTTTTGTCACTTTTGTGAAATCCAATGATGTGTTTTTTAGGGGGAATATTGTCCAAATTTTGATCACAACTATATGTATTATATATATGTAAGCATATGCATTATACATTTTTTGCATTATATTTTTTTTTATACATATACATATAGTGGTAAGGGCCGGGCTTATATTGGGCCGAGCTTATATAAGCCCGAGCTCGGCCCGAAAACTAGTTTGGGCTTAAAAATTTGTCCAAGCTCGGCCCGACTCACTCCCATATAAAGCTCGGCCCAAAATTCAGCGGGCCGAACAATCGGGCTTCGGGCTTGCCCGGCCCAATTGACAGTCCTAACCCTATGTAATGCACGGGATTTTTTTTAAATGCACGAGATAATTGAGAAAATGATTTATTAAAAAAACCTTATTAAGTATAATAAATAACGATACAAAAAGAGGTAAATCAAGTTCCTCATATTATTGTGCCTTTTTTTTTCCCCTTTTTGGTTAAACTTCTTTTATTTTGCTTGAATAACTAAAGCAGTTGATAAGAATAGCATGAAAATAATAGCGTGTTTTTGGCCAAAGGCTTCACGGTTAAACCGTCACATACCACAAAGGTTTTATGTCAAAATAATTATAAAATTGCATGAATTTATGAGAGAGAGCGAGAGACTTCTCCAATGAATTATCAGTACACCTTTTTTCCAAATGCAAAGAAAGAGAATATACATGCAGATCAATTCGAAAATAGTAGTTTGCCATGTTTTTGACCCTTCCCCAAGCAATTCAAGTTGTTCTCAAGCATAGGAAGAGGAAGAGAGAGAGAGAGAGAGAGAGAGAGAGAGAGAGAGAGGTGGGGGACGCATAAGGGATAGAAGGAAAGATTTCCCAGAAATTAGATAGAGAGAAAGATTGGGTATGGATGAGTAATGCTAATTAATGATATTTAATGTGATAGATGCGCAAATATTGGCGGGCCAATTTGAAAATTGCAAGAGTAATCTTCAGTTAAAATCCAGCAATCCTTGTAAATGCATGTGGATGATATATGTAGATACATGAGCGTTAAATATATAAAGATAATCAAGTTTAGATTATGCTACTCTTTAGGACTTCATTGGTTTGACTTTGGATTTTATGTTGGTTGGGTCTTTAATCAAGCCTTTTTGGTTTAATTTTTTGTTGTCTGTTCTTGATTTTTCTTAATTTCATGCCTAAAGTTATGCCCTAAATGAGATTGATATGCCCTAAAACACTAATTGCATTGAATATTAGATTGGATTGTTAATATAACACCCACATTTGTGTTATTGCATTTGTATCATATTGTCATGCATGATAATGTGATGTGGCGTGTCCTATGACACATGGTTGAGTGAGTTTTGACTCACGAGTTGATTTGGGTGTCTGTATTAGAGAACCCTTTGAAACTGTGGTAATTGAGGATTTATTGTTTGTGAAGTCTCTTCGAGTATGAGACGGTCACTGTGGAATACTTTAAATGTTTATCTGGAAATAAATGTTTACCTGTGTATTTCAATATCTGTATTATTTTCTGTTTTAGAATTTATATCTACTGTTAGTTTCAGTATCCTGGTGAGAACGAATGAACACGCTATTAATTTGGTAGGCTAATTAGTAACTTCGGAAAAGCCATGTAGAAATTCGTGTTTTAGCAACCAAACGAAACTTAGTCAGAAACTTGTATAATTTGGAGGTTTCACTCGTAAAGCTGTGAATAAGTTGTATAGAAAGTTTCAGAGACTGTTTTTGAGTTTTGAAAACTCGTGGGGAGGTAAACGTAATTCCCAAGAGTTTTGCCTATAAATAGGAAGTGATGACTTCCATATTTTTATAAGTTTAACCTAAAGTTCAAGAAAGGAGGCCATAGGGAGATTTTGGGAGCTTAGAGCTTTGCGACGCCAAACGACGACTTTCCGTCAGTTTGTTTTCTCCTAGATTTCATATTCAAGCTCCTCGAGGTAAGAGCTTCGTTTTGATATATGTTAGGACTTGTTTGGCCAAGTTTTTCAAAAAGTTGTTTTCTAGAATTTTTCATAAAAGCTGATAAATGGAATTCTGATCCATAGGAATTGTACTAGACGGACTTCTGCACGTTCTTTGTGCACGGGTTTTCTTCAAATTGAATTATAAGCGCGTAAATCGGAGGTGAGTGATTCAGCTATGTTTTTGGAATGGTTTCTTGATATGTATTCATGTTATGTTTGAATAGCATGTATTAATTCCTAGAGATATATTGTGTAGTTCATATTGGGCATTTATATTGATAAGTAGGCTCAATAGCACGGTGATATGTTTTAATTACCGCGAGCATGGTGATATGTATTTGAGCATGTTAAGTTGCTTATTTGGGTCAGAAGGAGCACGTGGTCACCGTACCATTTTGTGGAGCCGATAGAGTGGCATTAAGGTCGCACGATTGTTTGTAGAATCGTGGGTCTTACCCTTTCGCGTGGACTTATTGGCGAGGAGTCGCGGATTGGGAATATGGACGGGCACGTGAGTCTCCGGCGACTAGTATGAAATGTAGAGATGTGAATGCGGACATGTTTATCATTCATGTACATATGTTGATTTATTCACTAAGCATTAGCTTAAACAAATCGAAATATGTGTGGTTATTCAAATAACCATTTCAGGTGTTAATGCTGGCGAGGAATCGAAGATATGAGCACGTGGGTTTTGGGAGTTCGCTTAGAAGGCAACTCAATGCTTTAATCTCGTGATTTTGTAATCGTATAGTCTATTTCATTTGAGTTGTTAAGGGACTTGTAATAGAATGGAGAGTCGCCTTGTAAACGTTTTATATTAGTTCCAAATCCTGTAAGGAATTACTACGTTTTGTTTTGACTTTGAAAGCATGGTTGGGGTTGTTTAAGTTATCATGTACTTGAACCTAGAGTTCACGGTTTGAAATGTTTTACTTGTCGACTTTATGTCTTGTATTAATGTTGAGATAGTTTGCGGTCGCAAGAGTCGTTTGACCTTAGGCAATTTCCTTGTGCAAGAAGGATTGCTGTCAGAGGGTCATTCGACCGGTCGAAAGGGACAGCTCGACCGGTCGAAGTACCCTCTGTTGTGAAGGATTATTGCCGAGGGTCATCCGACCGGTCGAAAGGGTCATCTCGACCGGTCGAAATGACCCCTGCATGAAAACTTTTTATACCCCTTTTGCAACTTATTTAAATGTTTTGATTGGTTGTTAGGGCACCTTTGGGATCCCTTTGAATATAAATTCATTCGTTTCAAAATATAATTACGTTTTCTAATTTATATGAATTTTAACAACTTCGGGTATATTGTTTCAAAAGAGCGACTACTATTTGTTATATTTTAAGTTTATTTCCCGCTGCTACAACTTTGATTTGAGTAGGAAGAGCCTCGGTGGCGTGCCACGGGCTCCGGTTCCGCTATGGTGGGACCGGGCTGTGACAGTTAACCTAGAATCCCATCGGTCCATGATCACTTTCTTAAAGCCCGAATTCATGCTGTTGTCCATTCAAGCTATAAGCCCCATGCAATGCACGGGAGAGTCGAAAATCAAAAAATATTAAGAGTATTCACTTTGAAATTAATGGAACTAAATAACTTTTATTTCAGTAAAAAAAAAACACTTTTGACAGAAGTCTGTAATTTATAGTGTGCAATGAGTCCCACAACAACATACATGCATTTCATATTTTAGATTCATGCCAGAAGAGTTGTAATTTCTTTTCTTTTTCTTTTTTTGTGGTAAAAAATAGTTGTGGATCAAATTAGTAGTTTATCTATCTTTTATTTATGATCTTCATGACACTCCCCAAATAAAACAAAAAAAATATTAATCTATACTTTCTTTTTATTGCAACATTACAAATAACAAATAAGTGAAAAAAACTTGAATATATATATACACACACATTTATACAATAGTCGTAGAATATACTGTCATATCTTTATAAATGTATGCTATTAAACACTAATATGTACTCTCATTATCCTTTAATTGTATACATCTTTTCTGGTATAGTTTTAAATTTTATTAGTTTCTTCTTCTTTTCTATTTTTAGATTTTGTAAACATTGTGATATATATCTAGCAAACAAAAATAGATGATTTTTTAGCTTCTAAAAATTAAATTAATAGTAATAGGAGCAGTCTAAGAAAATATCTGATTTGTATTGTCTAGAAAAAATAATGTATGTAACATAAACGTCAAAAGAATTAAAAACTTAACATTAGTAATTGTGTTGGATTGAGTAATGTTATGCTTCCCAACTTTTACAATTCAAATATGGTTCCCAACACATGTAGTAGTGGTACCACTCTAATAAAAGAGTGGGACCAATTAAATTTCGTGTTAGGAACTATAGATATGAATTTGGAAAGCATAGCATTACTCGTTAATAAACTCTAACTAATTCACATTAGATTCAAAAATTTAGATCCTACTTTCGTCTTGCACATCTCGTCAGATCGCATTGTAACAAAATATCGCTACTCTATCAAGAACCATATAGAGAAGGCATAATACCAACAAAAAAAAACACATAATCGAAAATAACCTTCAATCTGCTTAAAGTGCTCTTATTTCCTTAATTTGAAGTCAAAAAGCTATCAAACACAAAACAATCAAGCCAAATGTAAAAGTTAAATAAGAATTCAGATAAATGATTTAGAGAAACAAAATCAAGTAATTGTGTAGTGAAGATTCTAACCAAGAAACGAAAAAACTGTGTAGATGAAAAGTAGTCAATAAACTGTAATGCAAGATATTGGTCAATCCTTATTTAATTCCAATTCAAAGGTATATAATAAATAATATATCAAATTTAATCTACATTAAATTGGTCAATTCTTTTTTTTATAGGTCAATTTAATCTATATTAAATTGGTTCTTTATTTTTGGTCAATCATTAATTGTAAATATTAACACAAATATGTTTAAAAAAAATTAACAAAATTCTTATAAATTGCCACTTAGCAAAAGCAAAGTATTTGGCTTTCATATATAGATATTAGATTAGATGTCTCTCTTTCCTATTTTGCCTTTTGAGAATTTAAAATGACACCCCCTATTTTCTCTCTACATCTCTCTCTTTCCTATTGTAACTTTTGAGAATTCAAAATGACACCCCCTATTAGGGGTGTACTCGATCGGGGTATGTGTGTGTGTGTGTGGAGGGTGGGAGAGGGGTTTGAGACTAAACCGATGAGTTCGGGGTGCCTAGTTGATGGGCCGAAATTGACCAAATGGCCGTCGGTTTCGGTCGAGGTGGGGGCAGTCAGTTTTCGGTCGGGTTCGCAGATTTTCACAGAACATTAACCTTAACCAGAATTTGAAACCAAAACCAATAAATTAAAGATTTACAGATTTAAGAAGAAAAAATTAATTCAAATGTTTTAGTAATTCAAGACTCAAGAACCCAAACTCAATCAATATGCATAACTCTTTGAAGAACTAAGCATTTACAGATTATAAGAACATTCACAGCTAGGGTTTCTTGGGCAAAGAAAGAGAGAGAATATTAGAGAAGGGGCTTAACTTGGACTTTCATTTCTAGATCTGAATGGCTTTGGATGGGAAATCGGTTGATTTCTTGAATTGATGTTTGATCTTATGAGTTGTGGGCCTAGTGAGTGGCGGACACTGGACGGAGGTGGCGGAGGGAGGAGGAGCGGCGGACGTCGAACAGAAGTGGTGGACGTCGGATGTTTGATCTTGGGTGTACATGATTGATCCCCAATCTCAAATTGAATTTTTCGATCCAAATCATAGTGGAAATTGATGGAGTTTATAAGTAAATAATAAATATAGTGACTTAAGTTGTTCAATCGAAGAGGTATTACATATATATAAAGGTTCATGACAGTGTATATATGTGAGAAACACAAAACTATATATACTTGTATCGTGGACTAGAGGGCGCAGGCTGCTCGGAGGAGGAGGGCGTCTGGCCAGCGGTTGTAGATCTAGAGGAGGAGGGACTGGTGACTGGTAAGTGGTGAAAGGATAGAAGAGAGGCGCAGATCTGGAATTTCAAACAAGTGTTTCACACTTTCACTATGGTTTGCTATGTATGTAACTATTTATATTAAAGGAATTCGATTGAGTTCGAGCTGACAAAATCTTCTCTGTATGCTGAACTGATCTATCGGTTTCTGTACATATACACCCCGAGCACGACCGCCTGCCCGATACACGCTCAAATTCAGTAAGGCTTGGGTCCGGTCGGTTACGGGCATTTTGAACACCCCTGCCCCCTATCTATCTCTTTCCTATTTTCTGTTTCACTATTTTCACTTTCAACCACTCTCCTCTCACTCTCACTATCAAAGCTCACCGCCGATACCACAACTCTCAAGCTTGGTTTGATTTTATTTGGTAAGGTAAGTTACTTAGAAGTGTCGAAGGCACGTTGAAAACCGTGAATAGTGGGCTGATGTGGCATTTGTGTTCAACCAATAAACTCATTCCTCTTTCCCACTCAGCATCATTTCAAATTTTTTATTTTTCATTTTTTATTTTGAAAAATCACTATATCTATCAGGTGATTGAGAAGTGCCGAAGGCACGTTGTTTGCTAAGGTAATTTATTGAGAAGTGTTGAAGGCACGTTAAGTTTATTATTGTTGAATGTAGTATAGTTGAAATTATTTTGTAGTGCATTTAGGCACGGGGCATACCCCTAGTACTACAATATAGTAAAAAATAATATGTATCATTAGATCTAAACCCATGCCACTACACAAAAATTTGTCAGAAAATAATGTAAATGAAATAAGTTTGCACCAAAAGAAAATTATCACAGTCATAATAAATGAGAATATGAGATGAAAAACTATTATCTAGTTAAAGATGAAAGAAAAAATATCAAAATAATAATGGTTGTTCAGTTTCAGAAAATAAAAGAAAATGAATAGTAGATAAAGATTAATGTACCATGAATTATTGCTCTTTCTCTCTCTCTTTTGGTGAGAGTTTGTCCCTCCTTTGGGGATTTTGTCCCCCCTTGTGAGGGTTTGTCCTTTTTTGTAAAGGTTTGTCCCCTCTTTGTGGGGGTTTATTTTCTTGTGTTCTTTTTTTTTTTTTTTTTTTTTTTTGTAATTTTCTCCTGTAGATCCTTCGATTTTACTATGTCATGACCCTTTTCTGCTACGTGCGGAAATAGGACTCATGGCACGCCACCAAGGTTATCCAGTTCAATTACATCAATATAGCAGCGGAAAAACATAAGTAGGACAAGTCACTCCCAAAGATTCAATGGATTAAGAAAATCAAAGTTTTAAAAAGTTTTCCTTGTTTAAAACACTAATAGAAACAACGTCCCTTTTTGAAAGCAACAATCCAGTCGACTGCGTTGGGACCCCAGTCGACTAATTTGGAAGTTAGAGTGACTCAAAACCTCAGTAACCCAATCCAGTCGACTGCCCCCTTATTCTGGTCGACTGGGATGTCAAATCTCCAGTCGACTGGAACTCGTCCGGTTGACTGGACTCTGATCCCACAGAATGCCATGTTTGAAACCATGTTTCAGTTAACCCGTTTTCTCACCCTAGTCAATTGGTTTCCTTTGAAAACGAAAAAGACATTTTCTCCAAACAGGCCTCTAGTCGACTGGACTCTGAACAAGTCGATTATTTTCCCTATTTATTGCACATTCTGCAGAATAACAACTAAGGTTGTCCAAATCTGAAACAAGGATTAAAATACAACGATGTTTGGTGAGTTCCAAACTCACTCAGTAGCTTAGTTATAATGTTTTACAAGTTTTGGATGTTTAATAATAACCCAAACACGCCCTATCAGATCCTGGATATTCACTGCCAGAATCTGGAGTAATCGACGTTCAAGCGATCGAACTAAGTTCAATCGATCGAACACACTGAGTCTCAATCGATCAAAATGACTTCAGCCGATCGATATTACCTTCAATTCAATCGATTAAGAATACTTCAATCGATCGAACTTCACTTTCTTCAAGCAATTGAAACGAATTCAATTGATCGAACCAAACAGAGCTTGGATGTTTCCTTTAAGTTTATAATTCACAATGCTTAACTGTTTAATTTATGTTCCATGTTCCTATTATGCGATATTATGGATTACGGAGGTAATGGGATTACAATAATGAGATTAAGATAATGTTGTGAGAAAACGTTAGTATTAATACGATGCGATAATGAGATAAGGTTTGAGGTATAATGGCGGGTAACGTTGGATAGTCTGGTGACTAAGTCAGTGGGTTATTAGTTACTATCAAGGTTGTGTTTTGTCGAGCTGATGATTCGCTCAGGTTAAATCCGATAAGCGTGTAACAATAGTACTCGCAAGCGTTCTTAAAAGCGGTGAACAGTAAAAGTTCTTAAAAGTGGTGAACAAGAGTAGTAGTGGCACACCCATAGTTAGATTTTCCAGAGCTATGTATGTACCATACTCGCAAACGTTCTTAAAAGCAGTGAACAGTAAGAGTTTGACGACATTCTATTGACGAATTTTCTCATCAACACACAAGTGTAGGTGATCGTACAAGTAGTACAGTTCTGGAAGACTAGGTCGAACCCACAGGGAACGGAAAACAAAGATAGGCAGTAACTATTTTGTCACTAACAAGAAAATAAAAGATCATGGATTTTTGTGGGGTTTTACTAAACTACTAGTTTTTATATTTTTTGCAATAAAACTAATTAAAAGCTATTTTTTTCTAAGTAGTTTACGGTAAAGATTTTAACAGTAAATTAATCTAAGATACTAGTAAGAAAAGAAAGAAAAATAAATAAAAGTTAAATTTACATTAAATGACTTTATGGATATTATTATAGCGAAAGATGAAAATAATACAAATATTTAAGCAAAGCTATTAAAATCAAGAAATATTAATTAACTTGAGAGAAATTATTTAAAGGAATTGGGAATATGCAAACCAACACTAGATTCCACAACTTTTGTGCATTTGAAAAAGGATTTAGCATTTAAGACCGCAAAGTCATTCTTTATTTGAAAATAAATTTTCACTAGTCAGGGTCATATCAAGTGTGTCAGGTTTGATATGAAACGATGTCGTTTGGTTTAAAGAAAATAAAAAGTCAATTGGGCAGTAGTCAGGTTCTAACTGTGACCCGCCGCAGACGTGGGTTATTCGGCGTCCAGTCCCCACCACTCTGCCACTACACAATTGCATGTCCATTAGTGGATAGAAATATATATAAACACATATTTGAAATATAAACTTTGTCATATGAATTGTTTGAGTATGCTAGGTATTTTTTTTATGACAAAAGTCATAGTTTGACAATCTACATAATTAAATTCTTATTTCAAATATTTAATCTCTTGAGCCCAATATAGCCATAGTATATAAACATGTTAAATGGTCATAAACTATAAATACATAAATATTTAGTTTATGACCATAAATAGAAAAATAACATATCTAGATAAATTTGCCCATTTAAGATTAGTGCACAGAAGCTGTGGTTTCTAAGTTTTTATTGTATATCCCAAATTAAAGTTTTAGCCTATCATTTTGGAATTGAAACTGTCTTGCAAATAAAATTTAAAGATAAATTAAATAGATGCACACAATCACCGTCTAATTAAAATTAAAGTTATAAAACCAAGGTAAGGGTGAAAACTAATATTAATATATATTTTCTTCACTTAACATGAGTTGGGGTTGAATTTGTGGAATCTGCAAAATAACAAAGTTTAGTACAACTAGGCTAATAAAACATAAACAAATGGAAATACTGAATTAATAATAAAATATTAAACCTTTGACTTTGGATTCTTGTGGGGTCACAGTGGTTGAACTTCAAGAACACAAGTAAGGCCAAACCAAATCCTAATCTAATTTAAAAGTGACATATGGAAAGGATGTATTTTGGGTCTTTAGTAGGTGATTATAACAACTATGCAATAAAGAAATCTGACATTTACTTGCAAAATTTGTCTTCTAGTGAATAGAAATATTGCTATAAAAATTGAAAATTTGGGATTTCAAACTATTTTAGGGGACAACTACAAGTACTACTAGATTAAAAATATTAAATCTAATTTTAAATAGGACTAGTTTTACTACTACAAATTGACAAAGAACCTACGAGAAAACAAATATTTTAATTTAAGAAATACAGTACACAAAGTTTTGCTACATATTTTTGAAACATGAAATCATCAATTATATAAAAGTAAATTTTTACAACTACTAGAACTAGAAAACGCAAAGAAAAACTAAAGTTTCCTACTTCTAGGGACAATATGAAGTGCTCACATGATAACCTCCCTAAACTATTCTCTCCCTAACAGTGTGTGTGAAGCTGTTGCAGCTTGTTGGTTGGTTGGTTCTGTCACGCCCCGGAGTAGCCAAAAATAGAGAAAATTTAAAATTTCCTTTCTGGACCCGTAGGGAATGACGAGTTACATAAAACTGACCTGTCCGTGCAACATACTAACAAATTATATATCAAAGTAATAAATTTACAAAAGCGTCTAATGGTATTCATAGGGGAACTTAAAGTGTTTTGCTACTTAAGCTATTACAGAAGTTCCAAATGAAAACCACAAAAGATAAGTTTGGGCGATTTAAGCCACTTAAATTATTACATCAACCAAAAGATAGTTAAAACATGAGAGAAGTCTTAATGCGGAAGTAGGCTAGGGTTCTCCTTCTAACTGGCAAACCCGTAACCCTCGTTATCGAACTCTTCCTGATAGTCTGCCTCAGGGTCACCTTCCTGATAGTTTCCATCCTGAGGATAGTGATATGCATCTTCATTGTTACCTTGATAGTTCTCCTCATTATAACCTAGACGTAAAATGTCCAGGGCAGGGAAGGAACCGTTAGCTTTTGAAGCTAAGTGAAATCGTCTTAACCGATCGCTCCTAATACATTTAAGGATATACAAGTATGACTATATCTTGAACCAACATTTAAATAAGCATATGACATGGTAGAATGATGACACAATGCATTATCAATATATTTGACTTTAACTCGACCATGGATACCACAACCGACTCATGTGACTTCTTACATTACTAGTGTAACGCTGTTAGCTCAGAGTAGAATGATTACGTTGCTATCGTCGCCTAGCAGGGCCCTATAGCAGTTTTGGTTTTAAAAAGAGTGTAATCATTGGACTCTTAGGTCCTCGTGACCTTGCCGGGAGAATAGAATAGTTACAGCGCTATCGTCGCCTAGCAAGGCCCTATAGCATATGAAAGGTAACTATTGTATTCTGATGGATACATTGCTATCGTCGCCTAGCAGGCCCTATAGCGTATCAACCATCAATTTATGCATAACTTCAATGATTTCAATGGAAACTCTGGCTATCGTCGCCTAGCAGGGCCCTATAGCAGTTTCATCGTTGTTCCCATTTACTTGAATGTACCACTTGGACCACCGCGGTCCATTCAATGTATATATTGATATGACTAGGTTAGTCCCCGTGACTAACCATGCAGACGTCAATGTTGACATCAAGACTCGACCATGTTCATATGAATGTTCATGTGACTATAGAAACAGAAATCATGATAAACAAGAATATCATCGATTATTAACTAAGCATGGAGTATAGTTAACTAACATGCGTTCATTACATAAGAACGATCTCAACATTTACATAAATCGTACTATTCAGCTTCGTCCACGCAGGACGTACTGGGCATACATATAGGATCACAGAATAGTTCTATAATATACCAAGTGAGTTAGGGCGACTCACCTCGATGCGGGTGCGTAACAGTAAGCGTAGCGGTTCCTACAAAGTATAAAATTACATAGAACTTTGATTAATAAGCTTATTAAAATCAGGGGCATAATGGTAATTATGCTGGCTCGGTCCCTAAACCTCCACATGATGATCTAAACATCATTCTGAGTCCAATGTCATTGACTAGACTCAAATCGGAGTCCGTCACATAAAAGACTGGGTTTTCTATACCAGTTTAGGCCCTAAAGATAAGCTGTATTTTGACCTTGTCGAAAGGTCACCAAACTTTAAGGGGATATTCTAGACAATATTCTAAGACTCTGGGAACTGACCGCGTATTTTTCTGAGCTACGGTTTATTTACTAAGAATTTATGAAGTTTAAAACGTCTGATAATAGACTACAGGGTCCCATAATTATAAAATATAATTTAGGGAGAGATTTGACCTTTGTAAATATTTTTATTAAATACTAGGCCTTAAATTAAGCTAGTGGTATTTTTCTCATAATTTTTGGGGCTCGTTTGGTATTTTAAATAATTAAAGTATAATCGAACGGATACTTTTTAAGTAATTAATAATTATTAAAAAATACAAAAGTTGGGTTTTATACATAATACTTTATAATGTAAAGATACTAGACCTTAGGAAAATTTGAAAATTTGATAAAATTTTCCTATATTTAAAAGTGGTCATTAGGTATTTATCACCTAATTATTTTAATTTAAAACATTTACTTATTATTTATTTAAACCAATAAATAATAAGTATATCATATAATAATAATTCATAAATTTCATAATATAAGAATATTATTAAAAATGATATTTCAAATTATAAAAATATACTTTATAGTATTTATTTAAAACCATTTTTAGATTTTTAAAACTATTTTCAAAACCATTTATAATTTATTTATAATTATTTATTAATACAAATTATATCATAATTAATATATTTATACACTAATCTCGGTTAATATATACTAATTATTACTAAAACAGAATATTAAAACACTAATTAGAATTAACAGAATCATTAATAATATAAAAACAGATTAATAAACCTTAATTAAGATTAATTAGAACAATTAATAATATAAAAACAATTAATTAAAACTAACAGTAAAGCCCGCGGGCCAACCCAAATCCGAACCCGTACCCACAGGTTACCCGTATATACACATACCGAGATCCAACTTAAAAGATCCGAACCGACCCATTTATATTTATTATAACCCGAACCCACATCCGTTTCTACTAACAATTAAACCCACCCAATTATGAACCCGACCCGTTGGGTAAACGATATAACCTGAACCCTAAACGGGTCGCGTCTTCTCCGGTGAGCTATCACCGCCGCCGGCGAGCCCGTTTTTGCCGGAAATCTTCAAAACTCCATATCTCTCTCGTTCTTCCACCAAAATTGATGAAACCAACGCCAATAGGTTCGGTTTGAGGCCCTCTATCACATACTAGGAGCTAAGAACGGGGCTTATTCGTTTGGGGGTTCAACCAATGGATTATTCTTTTAAGGTTTTAAAAGAATAATGCTATGCATGGTGGACCTAACATGGTCCAGCTTCTAGGCCATCCACAGGGGGTCTATCTGCGACCTAGTGGGTCTGTTTGATATGCTTTTTAAGAGGTATGGTTGAGTTTCACCAATTGAGCTCCGGTGAGGAGCTTTAATGGCGATTCTGAAGCAACAAGAGCCTTAGGCTCTGTTTGGTTCATGTGACGAGTCTAGGGAGTATGTGTGAGGGTGTGTGGGTGTACAGAATCAAGCAGGGGGTGGTGGGGTTTACCTGAAGAGCCTCGGTTCTCTCTCTCTCTTTCTTCCTCAATACTCCGGCGAGCTCTCTCTCTCACTTAAACTTCTTCTTCCTTCTCTTTCTGCGCCTGGTCCGGCGTGTGAGTGTGTGTGTGTATATCAGAGAGAGAGGGGGGGGGGGGGAATAGGGAGGGTGTGTTATCTCACTCTCTCTTAAACTCTCGGTGCTCTCTTTCTCACTCTCAAATTCTTGATATATATATATATATATACAAATCCATGCATGCACATATAATCTCACAGATTGCAAATCTTATTTGAATGGGATGGATATGACTTATTTAAATGGCATCCTAGGGGGAAGTGTATGAAGTGGCCGGCGTTGGTGGGTGTGTGTGTATGGTCTGGTGGGTTATAGGAGGGTTTGGTTTGAGTAATGCCATTAACCATGGGGTTTAGGGTAGGATAGGTTAGTACAATTACTAATTTAGGAAAGATTCTATATCCCATTTTTGTATGGTTGAGCCGTCGCTTGGATAAACGTGCAATGCTATCTAATTAAAATGCAGATTTTTGGGGTTTGCGTGCCCAGTCAGTCCGGGTTCGATTTAACAGTCCAAGAAATTTATAATATGAATACGTACGCCTATAAGACCAGGTTTAGAAATTTTGAAATTAAATACAGGTTAATTTATTAATACAGAGATTTTACGGGTATTACAGGTTCCCTCTTTGGCTTGCCTTATGCTCCCTTTTATAGACAAAAGGAGAAGAAAAATTCATCACTGCGTTCATTAGCAACCAAATGCGTTGGCTCAATTTTCTTTAGTTCTTGTCCAATTTTCTTCTTGCCTCTGACACACTTTGAAAAACTGCTCAATTGTGAGAGAGAGAGAGTGAGAGAAATGAATTGTAAATAAATTCATAAACATCATCACCATTCCCATATTCAATGGTTTTTATTTTATTTTTTTATTATTATTCATTTGTTTCATTTGGTTTCGTTTATGAATTTTATACGAGTTATACTGTTTATCATTATTTATGCTTTGACTTTAACATATAGGATATATTATGGTGTGATTACTACTTCTTTCATTCCCTTTGTTTTACTTTACTTTTACCTAAACATATAAAATATGTAAAAGCAAATAATTACATGCATTTGAGTGATATCACCATTAAATTATATTAATTCAAATACTCATATAAAACTAAGAATTTAGGGGATTAAATGAGCACTATATCTATTATATTGGCACATGAATGTGCAATATTCAGTGTTTGTCACACCCCTCAATTAACTTATTGCTAATCCCTAGCAATGAAGTGAAAGAGAAATTGTTCTAAAAGTTTTATTAAAAAGTAAGAGTAGACTAAGGAAAATAAAACTTAACTCACTATCGCATGAATCGCGATTGCATTTAGCGTATGCAACAAGCTGTTAAACTCCTAGGTTACCCCTAGTGGACGAGTGTTGTCTCATGAGGGTTTGCAGTGAATATACCTACAAAATTCAATTTAATTTTTTTTAAGTAAAAATAAAGTAAAATAAAAGTAGATTTTCTCATTTTACAACAGATAAGATTAAATTTGGCAATAAATTGAAATTTTCAAGTATGTAATAACAATGCAACACATTCTCACAGTTTGTCAATGGCAATATTTTTTTATACTCTTTAAACTTACAGTGTGTACTTGAAAAGTCAAGCAACTGATCTTAACTTCAAAGTTTACATAACTATTAACAGTCATAAAATTTGTAGTTTTACCTCAAGTCTCACTAGGATTTCACTCTTTTAAGGAGAAACTCTCAGAAACCGGTGTAGAGAACATCTCACTTGGTAGAGAAGCAAAGATAGAGGAATTGCTTCTATTTTTTTTTTTTTTGATGACTCAATATATTGGCATTCGGAGTACAATAAGTCTCATGCAAGAATACTTAGCATTTAGAAGAGCGATCTATCGTGGAGAACATCCTTATCACTTAAATTTAAAAACTAATTCTTTTAAATTAGGATTTTGACTGGTAGGTTAGAAATTAATATGAGTAGGAGATTTGGGGTGTATTTGTTCTAACCATGTGATTGGAGTGTTTGCGCAATTCATTCCAACCTCTTCTTTTTCTTCTCCTTTTTATCTTTTGTACCGTCTTTTTTTTTTTTAAATCAACTCCTTTCTTTCTTTACCATTTCTTGCAATATCATTACAGTACAATCACATACCTGGATATAGAAGTGAGGTTTGTACTCCCAGGTGGAGCAAGGCATGATTTGGAGAGAATTGAGAATAAGGCAATATAAGGCAAAATGGGGTGTATTTGAAAGAAAAGATGGCCTAAATCATTTTCAAAATAGATTGACTTTGTTCATTCAAGCAATTTAGAAGTTCTAATGGTAAATCCTGAACGTTTTCTTCTAACGATCAGTCAAAGAAAAAAAATAATGAGACTTTCAACGA
Organism: Hydrangea macrophylla; assembly: GCA_033977485.1. Taxonomy (NCBI): domain Eukaryota; kingdom Viridiplantae; phylum Streptophyta; class Magnoliopsida; order Cornales; family Hydrangeaceae; genus Hydrangea; species Hydrangea macrophylla. The sequence continues at coordinate 78,979,387 of CM066995.1, read as the reverse complement.
GTGATATGATGAAAAGAATGAAATGAGACTGAAAAAAATAGTAACCCTCATAAAGGAAAATTGGCACAAAAGCTCACATGGGTTAATTAGTTTCCACTACTTGTCTTTAAACTGCGTAGTTTATGTTTACTTATCCATTTAGATTCAGTAAATATTTTCGCACTGTTTCAAAAGTGTTTAAAGTTTAAAGAGTTTTAAGCATTTAAAAATAGTTAAATATGTGACAATGTGTTGTATGCTATTAACATACCCAAAATAACATTAACGTGTCAAATTTAACTTATATAGAGCAAAAGAAAAAATTCTGAAAAATCCTAAGCGCGTCCACTAGGTTGGATACATATATGGTGCGACTAGTATCCTCTGCACCTATACAAAAGAGGCTACACAATCCGGAGCGTCCACCTCTAGTAAAAGAAATGGGTCTAGAATCACTAGCAAGCTAAAACATCAGTAAGAGGCTAGGAGATAACTCTGGCTTTACCTAGTTTTTCGCTACCTCTAGAGTCATTCACCGCACTAGACATATCTGGTGATGTTGGGATCATACAAATTATTCCTATCGAACCAGCTAATGAAAGCCAGATGTACACGTAGGATCTTTTTAAAGTCTGACCTGACTGAAAATTATTGAATGTACTGAAAATAAATTTAAAAATAACAATAAAAATAAAAAGAAATGAGGGATGGAAAAACAAAATTAATTTGGGTATCAAAGGATCCAGTCCTCTTTCTCAACCAAAATTTTCTTTCGTTTCGGTTTGAATTATCTTTTGTAGCAACAGTAAACTTTAAAAGATGTGTCATTATGAACAATTAAATCAGAACATTCTTCTCTATAACAATTCAAACACCATCCTAACCTTTTAGCTTTCCTTTTGATGGCATAAAGGCTAGTGCCAGGAAAGGGTTTCTTCTACTTTGAAACAAGTGAGCGACCCATTAACGTCTGGTCATCGACTATTGGATCTATTTTTTATACTATCAGCAAACAAGAGAGGCTAGACTCAACCCTTCCACTCCTTCCCACTATCAACTAGATCTAATTAAAGAGAACTTAGAGGGGGTGGGTGGGTGGGAAATTTTATTTAAAAACTAAAAAAATATATTTATATTAAGAAATATATACATTCAGAAACTAAAAAGAGAATTTTTTTCCTTTTTTTTTTTTTAGAAAAGCCCAAGACAACGTATTATTACAATAACAATAATAAGGAAAATTATGGTATAAACTTCGAAAATCATAAGAGTGGTGGCGTATTCATCATTCATTTTTTTTAGCAAAGGCAACGCAGTATAATAGTAATTAGGAAAATGACAATGTAAATTTCAAAATACATAAGACCAATAGCTAGCGTGTTATCCATTTTTGTAGTTTAAAAGCTAATGGAGAAATATCACATGTTTCTTGGAAATTTGAGAACCTGGTAAGGCCGTAGATCGAGTGATATTTCCAAGATTCTTTGATGAGTGGGTACCTACAACTTGTGCATTATATTTTTTGTTATATAATGGAAAAGAGAGAAAATAAAAATCGAAAATAAAAACTAAAGCCGAATCGAAAAAAATAGAGAATAAAATTAAAATCAAACTTTTCTCTGGATTATAGATCTTACCTTTAGTGATCGATAGACTGGATCTTGATTTTAGATTTAAAGAAAATGGAAAAAAAAAAACAGATTGAGAGATCGGAGTAGAGAGTGAGAGTGTTGCAGAGATTAGAGAGAGATCGCCGAGAGAGGAAGAAGAAAAAGAAAGGAAAAAAATAGATGAGAAAAGTTTTTAGGATTTGAAGCCCTACATATAGCCATATTCTCTTTTTCAGTGTATCTCTCTCTAAAAAGATTAATATTTTTTTAATTTTTTTTTAAGATATAAAGATAAAACAAACAAACAGGTGTTAATCGTCAAACCGTCCCCCCCAACTGAGTCTGACATTGTCCTCGATGAGTGAGATGGGAAAAAGAAGCCAAGGATAATACATGTAATAAAAAGAAATAAACAAAGAAAAGATAGAATAATTATGACAAAATTAACTTATATGTAATACCCGTAAAATTTCTGCATTAATAAAATGAGTCGCCGTATTTTTATGCGTATTTCTTTTCGGTAGTATTGAATTCAGAGACCCGAACATATACGCGTACGTATTTAAATATGTTAATCAGACTGTAAGCTGCGAACCCAGACTTTATTGCACGTAAACTCAGAAAATCTGTCCGAGAATTAGACTGCATGGCACGTATACCCAAGTGACGACTCAACTATACTAATAAGGAAAAGAGGGTACAATGGGAATCAACCTAAAAATGGCAATGTACTTGCCATACCTATCTATACCCTTTGGGTAATAAGACTACCCAAACTAGCCCCCTCAAACCCACCGGATCCTTACCACCATCCACAACCGTCGGCCACCTTTCCTCCCCCTCTAGTACACTTCTATCAATCCCATCCACCTCTTTCATTTCCATCAAAGGGATTCTACAATCTATGTATGTATAGGGATACATGTATACCTGGTGGTGTATAAATGCTGAGGTTCTTGAGAAAAGAAGGAGACCACAGTGAGTTGAGAGCTAGAGAGAGAGACGCCGGAGACGGGAAGACGAAGAAGAGACCCGAGGCTTCTATAGGTAAACCCTCACTCCCTAGTTCATTTCTGTGCACCCTCACACACCCCTGTGCACAAACCAAATAGAGCCTAAGCCCTCTGTTGAACCGAAACCGCCATTGAAGCTCCCCACCGGAGCTCGAAAATGGAAACTCAACTATAGCCCCTAAATTTTACACCAAACTGACCTTTAGGATCCCAGGAGACTTCCCTTAAGGCAGCATTCGATTTGGGATGCATATGATAGGTCATGCATAGCATTATTCTTTTTTTTTACCGAAAAAGAATAATTTGTTGGCAGGTCATCAAGATGAATGAACCTAGTTCTAAGCTCACAGTATGTTATAGAGGGGCCGATTCCGGTCATTTTCCCGTTGGAATCATCGATTTTCGTGAAGAAACGACGAAGTTATGGCCGTTTGAAGTTTTCCGGCCAAATCGGGCTCGCTGGAGAAGAAAAGACCCGTGGGTCTTCGGGTTATATCGTTTACCCGATTGGGTCGGGTCTTGGGTCGTGGGTATGGGTTAGTTTGTTAGGTTAAATGGTTACAGGTTCGGGTTATATTAATAAAAATGGGTAGCGGGTCGGATCTTTTAAGTTGGATCAGGCCAAGTGTGTTAACGGGTGACCCGTGGATTCGGATTCGAATCTGGGTTGACCCGCGGGTTTTTTTTATTTTAATTAGTAATTTTATATTATTAGTTATCCTATTAATCCTAATTAAGGTCTTAATAAACGGTTTTAATAATAATTAGTTATTATATTATTCTGTTAATCAGGGTTAGGACATTAATAACCCGGGATTAGCAATAAATTACACTTTAATAATTTGCTAACCTAGATTAGTAGATTTATGATTTGTTTTAGAATTATTAATGTCTTAATTATTCTAATAACCTTAGTTAAGGTTTTATTAGTCTATTTTTAATGGTTAATTATTCTGTAAATTCTAAATTAATATTTTAACATTCTGTTTTAGTAATTATTAATGTATATTAACTAAGATTAGTATATATTAATCGAGATTAGTATATAAATATATTATTTATAATATATTTTGTAGTAATAAGTAAATATAAATATGAATAAATGATTTTAAATTATTTTAAAAATCTAAAAATGGTTTCTAAAATACTATAAATTATATTTTAATAAATTGTAATATTATTTTTATAATATCCCTATATTATGCAAATATAAATTATCTTTATATGCTATACTTATTATTTATTGGTTTAAATAAATAATAAGTAAATATTTTTAAATTAAAATAATTAGGTAATAAATACCTAATGACCACTTTTAAGTATAGGAAAATTATATTAAATTTTCCTACGGTCTAATACCTCTATATTGTAAATTATTACTTACGAGACCCTAACTTTAATATTTTAATAATTATTAATTACTTATAAAGTATCCGTTTGGTTGTATTTTAATTATTTAAAATACCAAACGAGCCCCGAAAATTTCGAGAAAAATACTACTAGCCTAATTTAAGGTCTAGTATTTAATAAAAATATTTATAAGGGTCAAATGTCCTCCTAAAATATACCTTATTATTAGGGCGTTCTTAAGTCTACTATTAGGCGATTAAACTTCAGAAATTCATAGTAAATAAACTGTAGCTCAAAAAAATACGCGGTCAATTCCTAGAGTCTTAGAATAATGTCTAGAATATTCTCTTAAAGTTTGGTGACCTTTCGACACGGTAAAAAAACACAGCTTATTTCTAGGGCCCAAACTGGTGTAGAAAACCCAGCCTTTTATGCGACGGACTCCGATTTGAGTCTAGTCAATGGCGTTAGACTCAGAATAATGTCCAGATCATCATGTTGAGGTTTAGGGACCCACCCGACACAATTACCATTATGCCCTTGTTTCTAGTACGCTTATTAACCGACGTTCTATGAATTTATATGCTTTGTAGGGACCGCTACGCTTACTGTTACACACCCGCTTTGAGGTGAGTCGTCCTAACTCACTTGGTATATTATAGAATTATTCTTTGATCATATTTGTATGCCCAGTGCGTCCTGTGTGGACGATTCTGATATATATTAGTATTGTAAATAATGAGATTATTTCTTATATAATGATCGCATGTTAGTTAACTATACTCCATGCTTCGTTAATATTCGTGGATTTTCTCGTTTATCATAATTTCCCGATTATATAGTCACATGAACATTCACATGAAGATGGTCGAGTCATGATGTCCATATCGACGTCTGCATAGTTAGTCACGGGGACTAACCAGTCATACTGTTATACATGTTGAGTGGACCGTAGTGGTCCGAGTGGTGCAGTCAAGTAAATGGGAACAACGATGAAACTGCTATAGGGCCCTGCTAGGCGACGATAGCCAGAGTTTCCATTGAAATCATTGAAGTTATGCATGAATTGATGATTGATACGCTATAGGGCCCTGCTAGGCGACGATAGCAATGTATCCATCAGAATACAATAGTTACCTTTCAAATGCTATAGGGCCCTGCTAGGCGACGATAGCGCTGTAACTATTTTATTCTCCTGGCAAGATCACGAGGACCTAAGAGTCCAATGATTACACTCTTTTAAAACCAAAATTTGCTATAGGGCCCTGTTAGGCGACGATAGCAACGTAATCATTCTACTCTGAGCTAACGGCGTTACACTGGTAATGTAACAAGTCACATGAGTCAGTTGTGGTGTCCATGGTCGAGTTAAAGTCGAATATATCGATAATGCATTGTGTCATCATTCTACCATGTCATATGCTTATTTAATGTTGGACCAAGATATTGTTATACTTGTATATCCTTAATTGTATTAGGAGTGATCGGTTAAGACGATTTCACTTAGCTTCAAAAGCTAACGGCTCCTTCCCTGCCCTGGACATTTTACGTTTAGGTTATAATGAGGAGAACCATCAAGGTAACCATGAAGATGCACATCACTATCCTCAGGATGGGAACTATCAGGAAGGTGATCCTGAGACAGACTATCAAGAAGAGTTCGATAATGAGAGTTACGGGTTTGCCAGTTAGAAGGAGGACCCTGGCCTACTTTCGTATTAAGACTTCTCTTATGTTTTAAGAAACTATCTTTTGGTTGATGTAATAATTTAAGTGGCGTAAATCGCCCAAACTTATCTTTTGTGGTTTTCATTTGGAACTTCTGTAATAGCCTAAGTAGCAAAACACTCTAAGTTCCCCTATGAATACCATTAGACGCTTTTGTAAATTTCTTACTCTGATCTATATATATTTTGTTAGTATGATGCACGGACAGGTCAGTTTTATGTAACTCGTCATTCCCTACGGGTCCAGAAAGGAAATTTTAAATTTTCCCTATTTTTGGCTACTCCGGGGCATGACATGATTTTTGGTATCAGAGTACTAGGTTTAGTTGTGCTCGCTGACTGTCCGACACCCTTAAGTTAAGAACCTTAAGGGACTTAGGAACGACAACCAATACTAAAATAGTCTTTCTGTCGAACAAGTAGTATGGAGAATTACAAAGGAGCTTTTCCCCAAGGTTTAGTTTGCTTTGGCGCTACTTTCCGCCATCAGACTTGCAAAAAGATAGGAAAGATGATGAGATGCCTCTTCCTTATGAAAAAGGTTTCCCCAACCATACGTCATATTGTTGCAGCACCCCGCTTAGTGCCAATAGAGGTGGATGAAACCTCTCACACTCCTAACGACCTAGCGACCATCAGTTTAGAAGAAGCACGGGCAGAAATCACTCCCCTAGAGACTCCTGTCAGCCCAATAAGCAGTTCTGAAGATGAAGAAGTAGAAATTTACCTGGCTGATGAAGATCTCATTGAGAAGGGAACGTTGTACACGTATGACCCTGACTGGCCGATAGGGTGGGACAATGAGAGATGGATGTCATTCACCCCGCCCGAAGAGATGGACATCTCGAGGGAATTCACACAACTAGAAGATTAGCACGCCTTAGTTAACTTATGTTGTATTAATGCTGTATTAGGGATTATAATCCCACATTTTGACGGATATATATGTAAAAGTTTCAAGACTCCCCCTTATGTAAATATTCTTTTATTAATGAAAGTCTACTTATTAGTTTCTGATTTTCCCATGTTATACTATTCTCTTTTACGATTTAATAAGTGATAACCTTAAGGCAATCCGCACCAGTACCCTAAATAGATAGTTCTTCTGATGAAACAGGTAACATGGAACCCCACTATATTTCGGATCCTTTTGGAGGACGACTAATTTTTCCCGATCGAGTAGTACCAGCAAACCCAGACATATACCATCGCCAAATCCAAGAATTAGCTAGAGACGGAGGAAAAAGAAACTTATGGGTCGAAATGAATAAGAACAACGTGTATAACTATGATACCCTGCGCCTAGAAGCAATCTATGAAGCTGAAATCGTCCAGAAAGTCCAGGACGAAATGGTCGTACTACTTAAGAACCCTGAAGATTATGAAAGGATGCACAATAGTGCCTATCAAATGCCCCCACCACCTTCTGTACTCCTCCAACAACCCCCACCATTCCAAGGAGTGCCCATGCACAAAACGCAGTCCCGAGAACCCGGACACTATGTCAATGACGACTTTGGAGGACATATGATTTACCCGGATGGCATTGAACCAGCCGACCCAGAAGGATTTTTGGAGAATGTGCAACTGAAAGCCCGCCAACGTCTCCGAGGAGGACTGAGAGTCCAGCGACATGTGTACAATATCTCCGACCCTCACCGACTTCAAGCTGAAGCCATCCATACTGCATACACCCAGGAGTTAATGCATGGAGAGATAAGGAGATAAGCAATGAAGGACTCAGTTTTCCAGCCACTAGTAAACCAGATACTACAGGAGCCTTCCATTCACCCAGAAGACCACCTGGTTGAGCCTTCTAATGAGAATGCCCCTGTAGGTGTAGCACCCCCAGTAGTAGCACCTGCTGTCAATCCTGGTAATGCAGAAATGTCTGACGATGAGCCAGATGCATATGCAGAAGAAGAGGATGAAGAAGAGGAGGACGAGGAGGATAATCCTAAAGAAGAGAACCCAGAGGAAGAACCTAAACAAGAAGTACCCCAACAACTTATGGAAGTTCACCCGATGATAGAAGAACCTATGGACAATGATGATAATGAAGAGGATGAAGGCAATGTTGAAATTGAAGACTGGGATTTGGGTGAACCCATGATGGACGAAGATGGGCCTAATGACTCTGATATGGGAGAGATCACATTCGAGTCGGATATGGATGATTAGCTTTGGATAATCTGTTCTTATATGCTAGTAGTAATTATATCTAAGTTATCTTGGGCTGATGACCCATCTTATTGTATGAATGCATGCTATAGGGTAATACCCACCCCCATTTTTTAACCATGTATTCTCGGCTAGCTCAATCTTGTAATCACCGCTTTTGTTATTAAATGAAATGGGTGTTTTAGTACTATAATTGTCCCTATGATTGTTCGGTTTGTTTATTGGACTTATAAATGTGTTAGTAGATATCTAGATGCATCCTGTATTCGAGTCCTAAGTAGAATACTTCTGTAGGTAACCGGATACGCAATGGCAGAACGACCAAGGAGAAATCGACGCTTAGGACTTCCGAACCCGGCCGAAGGAGCACCGGAACCCATTCCTGCTGGAATGGATCCCACTGGAATCTTTGGAGCATTCTTACAACGCTTGGAGCATATCGAAAATAATCACGGCTCAAACAACAATGCTAACGCCAATCCTATAGTTCCACCCAGACCACAAGAGGATCGTACGGTGGAACGATTCCGGGCAACGCGGCCAGACAAGTTTAATGGGATGATTGAGCCATGGGAAGCAGAACAGTGGCTTCGTGAATTGGATATTATCTTTGTAATAACCTGCATTCTCATTCATTTGCATTGTCATATTTAATATTTATTGTCCACTTTTATTTCAATTCTTGTGTGTAGAATTTATTTCATGCCTTATCTCATAATTGAAATTCTTTTGGGGTCAAATTGTAATTTTTACAAAAGTTAGTAATACCTGTGTGGATTTCAAAATCTGTATTTCAAAATGGTAGAAATGTTTTCTTTTAACTCAATCAGTATTTTTATAAAATCAGAAAACCACTTCCTACATTAAAATGAATTTTCTGTATTTTTGTGACGAACACTGCGTCACGAAAATACCAGTTTATGTCCAAAACTGTCCGCGCGGTGCTAAACTTCCACAGATTTTGGAAGTGATGTAAAGTTAGATTTGACATACACTTTACTTTCTATTTATGGCAACTCATCATTGGCTTAGGCCTTGTTTGGTTAATGTATTTTTGTGTGTGTATTGTTGTGACCAAAAGCTAAATTCCCAAACACCCTTGCTTTGACCACTCTATGTGCCTCTTCACAATCTGTAGAGGTAGTATATACGTATGTATATATAGATATATGCTAATCATCTGTGTGAATTGGAGGCTTTAGTTAATTGATTAACCATAATTGAGTTGATTAAGTTGTTAAGTATGGATCAATATTTCTTGGCCACCAAGTTCTTCCCATTTGGCTCTCTATATGTACACTATCACACACACATTTTCTTTCTGCACTTCAGAATATTAGAGAGAAAAGAGAGAGAGCTTGAGAGTTTAGTTGCAGAATTTATAGAGAGAAGAAACTTCTAATCCTCCATAGCCAAAGCTTGGGTCGGATTCTTGTATTTCTATTTCTTTCTCAACAATTCCTTCTATCTATATCAAAGTGAGTATTATTAACTCACTATGAATGTAATTACATACTTAATTTCTGTGTGTGTAGCTTAGTATATAAAACCACCATGGAAATTTTACGTTAGTGTTCATAGCTTGAAAAATCATGGTTTCCAAAACCCAACCAAAATCAGTTTGTATGGATAAATATGATAGATTACATGTCATATGTGCTATACCCAAAGTATTAGACCTTAATTTGTTCATATAAGAAAGTATATAAGAAAATTAGTTTTGACATGTTTTAGTTTTTCATAAAATTGGAGAGCTATGGATCAAATGGTGTTAAATTGATTATGGATTTGAATTCCTTACGAAAAACTGAAGAGAATCATATATTATAAGGCCTAATTACTCCCGAAATTGAAAATGGGTCAAAATGGACCCTTAAAACTGAAACAGAGCAGTTTCTGCGAGGAAGAAGAAGCCTCAGTAAAAACTCGCGCCACGATCACGCGCGCGAAGATCGCGCGAGCGAACCGCGCGAGCGACCCTTCGCACGAGCGGCCCGCGCGCGCGATCCTCGTTTTCCCAGGCAGACAGAAGAGTTTATATATATACTAGGTGGCCATCGCGTGCGAGGCACGCGGTAGCTCCATTTTTCGAATCTATTTTTATGTAAATTTATTCTATGAAGTTTAATTTTATGTAGTATAGATTTATTCGACGTACATGAGCGTGTTAGGTTTTTTTTTGTTTGTTTGTAAATTTCTAAGTATTCTATGATTTTAAACTTATTGAAAACCAACAACGGGCGAAATTAAACCAACAACGGGCGAAATTATTAATTGATCAAAACTAATCGTCGTTTTCTGGATTGAATTTCATTGTATGTTTGCTAATAAGATCAAGTGAGTTAGTTGTCATAAAAATAGTAAAAAGATCAAGTGGCAGTAAAAGGAACACAAGGAAATTAAGGCGTTATTTGTTTCGCAGGATTAAGGAGGAGATAGTGGGGGATTGGATTGATAGTCTTATTTAATTGAATAGTCCAGTATTTGGCAAAACCACTTTGCTCGGGACTATCAATTAAATGAGACTAATTGTCCAATCCTCCCTCTGCCATCCAAACGTGGGCTAAGAGTACAAAGAATCCATCTCCATTCAAATATTTGTCCTCGGAAGTCAGATATATCCTCCAAACTTGGAGAAAGGAAATGAATATAAAAATTGAAAGTTGACCGTGCTATACGGATAACAACGTTGCAGTGTAGAGTAAATTATCAGTTTGAAACTAACCTCCTGCACCAATTAAAAGGGGAAAAAAGCATGGAATGTGTACAACAAGATAGATAACGAAAATAAGATATCAACTGAATTAGATATGATTAAAAATCTGTAATTTGAAGAGGAAAAGAAAACTGAAATTTGGAGTCCTTCATTTGAGTAGACAACAAACGAAACAAAATAGTGAATTCAAAAGCAACAAATGGATCCATAAACGAGCTTTTGTCATGAAGTATAGATATATGAATCCTAAGTTAACAATTTTAAGACAATTGGTTAAACTCTGATTGTGAAGAAAATAAAAAAAATATATATATTTACCAAAGCATAGGGTTTTTTTTTTGGATCAACCAAAAATGTATATCCATCTGAGTTCAACATTTGTTTGTTAATTTTCTTTTCATTATTTTCTGCTACAACAAGGCTACTGATGGGTCTGTGCGTTCACTCAATTTGATGTAATGAGGTATTTGTATGTGTATGCAATAGCTACTAATACTTTCTTCATCACAAGGATTATTATTATTAATATATATATTTTTTTAAATGTATTTTTCCCGTGTCTAAAAGGTCAGTTGTCCTTAGCTGAAATGGAAAATCAAGGGCCTTGATTCCTTTTACAGGGTCCAAAATGAAATTTTGGAAAAAATACAGGGTAGCTGAAATGGGAGCTTGTATAGCTATTGAACAATATTTGCTTGATGTTTATTGTTGTTTGAGACATCTGAAGGTGTCTAGTTAATTACTTAGTCTTTGTACTCCTTGGTGGCTTGGTCATTATATGTGATTATGTAGTGATGACATAATTGGTTTCTGTGACATTCACTATGTTGACATGAGTCATATGGCAATGTAAAGGCAAACCAAGTGCTGAAACTGATCCATATGACCTCTGTGTAGCCAATTGCATGATTTTTTCAGTGTAAATTGTCAAAACCGTCCCCTAATCTGAATATTGTGACAATAAACTTGGATTTATTTATTCAAATTTAGTATATGTTGTTATTTGTGATAATTCTCCTTTGTTCTAGTTTGATAATATTGCAGCAACTCAACTCGAAGATTCTTCCGAAATCTGCTATGTGAATCATGTTTCTCAAGTTTCTCCAGTTTAATAATCTGGGTCATTGTAGAAAATTCGAGTTTCTGAAAATTTGTTGATTCTGAAAGTATGTGATGTTTTTTCTTTAATTTCACATGATAATTTTCCTAAGCTCTAAATTATTAGTGCATTTTTAGTTACAAGTCTCAATTCATGGTAAATCCCAATTTTTTTTAAAGATCCTAATATAAGAGTTTAAAAAAGAACTTCCGTTGTTGTGGTGTGAAATATCTATAACAGAAGTAAAGAATAACATAATATAAATACAAACTGGACGACACTTCTATCTTCAAGTAAAACACGTATACATGCATGTATGTGTATATAGAATCAACTGATAAAGTAAATCGCCTGCCAATAGAATCAATCATTACTTCATGTGTTCTCATTCACTTTGCAAATTTGAACTTGTATATCTTATAGCACATGGCTATGACAAAAAATAAAGCGACTTGCACAGGTATTACGCCCCCCACAAATAAAAAGGAAAACCAAAAAAACCCAAAAAAAGGGAGGGAAAAAAAACTGGTCAGCTGATTCTAAACTTGGAAATGCAATTAAGGATAAACTGGTCAGCTGAGCTTATGCATTATATAATCCATCAGCAGAACTATCTGTCAATTTTTTTTATATCATGTTTCTATTGTTGTTCATTAAGAAAATTATTCATCAATGTGTTGCAACAAATTGAATGTGTGCAGAACAATGGTGTTATGGAGCTGATGAGAGGCGTGAGAGGCCACTTGACTGAACTCATATATGTATGAGTATATTTCTTTTTGATGAGGGGAAAATAGGTTCAGCAACAACCTCTAAATTCTTCATATTGTCGATATAGTGGATTCTTTCTTTCAATGTGTAATATTATATCAACATATATAATGTTGATGTCTCAACAAGTGTCCAACATGGCAGTGTCAATATTTAGAAGTATCCTAAATATGATATTTACTACATTTGAAGATACGAATATACAGGATCTTGATGTAGGCAGGCTATGGAAGAGTACTTAAAGATAAATTCGATTTGATAACTAAAAGAAGCAGAACAATATTTATACTCCAAAAGGTAGAAATCTTGATCAACAAAATGAATGTCAAACATGCATGTTGATTTGCAATAAAGATAAACAAGTGGAGAACACAATCCATGAAGGTGATGTAATGCACTCAATATAACTCACCAGCCTTTCCACTGGTCCCATTGGGTGCACAAAAGTTAGACTGTTGAAGAAGGAATAGTAGAGTAAAGCAGGAAAAAAAAAACTTTCTGTATCCACTTAAAGAAACGAAAACCTTTTGGATTAAAATAAATTGAAACAGAAGTTTTATGAGACAGTATAAAAACAATTATTAATTCAACAACAAATAGACGTGTGTTACCTGATTTGTGAACTGTGTGAAAGAAACTTTTAAAGTTTTAGTCTTTTTGCCTACTATCACAGAACTCCACATTTATACACAACTCTTGTTTCATCCATGTAGGCACTATATACATACATAAGAGAAATAGAATAATATTAGGCTCATGTAATTCGTATGAGTAGTGTAGATTTGACACTACAGTTTAACTAATCCAAAAATATCAACTGCCACTACCTTACTTCTGCACTTGCTGTATACACTTGTTAGCCCAATCAAATGGATCTTAATGAACACAAGAAATATTAGTACAAATACAAATGGTGTTACACAGTAAAATTTATTGATGAAATGGAATAGTAAAATAGTGTAAGCTTATATATATGTTTGTCAACTTTCACATAAAAACAACTTGCAAAGTTCACAACATTGCCTCAACCCTTGTTTTTGCTCTGTTAAATCCTCTAAAAAGCATTGGTATTCTGTGTATTCAGAACACTGTCCTCCTACAATCTATTTTGCCAATAACACAGGCTGTTCCAAATGTTGTACATGTCCCAAAGGGTAATATATATATATATATATATTTATTTATTTATTGTGGTGGCAATAACCGAGCAATATTTCAGGAGTTAGGACATAAAGCTGAAAGGAAATTAAGGTTTCAAATGTGTCACAATATCATGCAAAGAGGACAGCTTTCTCAATCCAACTTGCTATTTTAGTCCTTATTGTAGAACATGGAGTTATTGTATCGACAATTTCACAAAATGAAGAGGATTTGAACTCCACATATAGAGAGACAAAAAGAGAAGTCAATCTAAGATTTGAGTAATCTTTTGTAGTACAAACATAAATCAAAAGTTTTGGGTTTTTTTTTCCCTTGATTTAACAAACAAATTTTGGGGATTGGATTAATAGTCTTATTTAATTGAATAAGACTATTAACATTTGGTTGTAACAAACAAATGTTGAACTCAGATGGATATACATTTTCGGTTGATCAAAAAAAAAAAACCCCTATGCTTTGGTAAATAAATTTTTTTTTTATTTTCTTCACAATCAGAGTTTAACCAATTGTCTTAAAATTGTTAACTTAGGATTCATATATCTATACTTCATGACAAAAGCTCGTATATGGATCCATTTGTTGCTTTTGAATTCACTACTTTGTTTCGTTTGTTGTCTAAGCAAATGAAGGACTCCAAATTTCAGTTTTCTTTTCCTCTTCAAATTACAGACTTTTAATCATATCTAATTCAGTTAATATCTTATGTTCGTTATATATCTTGTTGTACACTTTCCATGCTTTTTTCCCCTTTTAATTGGTGCAGGAGGTTAGTTTCAAACTGATAATTGACTCTACACTGCAACGTTGTTATCTGTATAGCGCGGTCAACTTTCAATTTTTATTTTCATTTCCTTTCTCCAAGTTTGGAGGATATATCTGACTTCCGAGGAGAAATATTTGAATAGAGATGGATTCTTTGTACTCTTAGCCCACGTTTGGATGGCAGAGGGAGGATTGGACAATTAGTCTCATTTAATTGATAGTCCCGAGCAAAGTGGTTTTGCCAAACACTGGACTATTCAATTAAATAAGACTATTAGTCTCATTTAATTGATAGTCCCGAGCAAAGTGGTTTTGCCAAACACTGGACTATTTTTTTTTTGTGTGGTTTTTTCAGCATATTTTCTGCTCACAATATTCTGCTTCTTGTTTATCTTTATTGATATTTCATTATATTAAGAGTTCAGTCACAGTGGTTGGTGATTGGAGTCATTGAGGCTTGTTTGTGATGAGAATGGTGGTCATTTATGGCTGTTATACTAAGGCTAGAGGGAGTGTGCATGCAAGGCACACACTGAACCGGTCCTTGGTGTATCTAACTGTGCATTTTGTGAAAAATATTGGCAATTATTGAAAGTACTGATCCATAATTATAAACAGCAAAACAAAAATGCAATAGAATAAGCTTAACCAAAAGATAGTTGAGCAGAATTTGAAGTTCGGAACAAGGAACAAAACAGACAAGCTGATGGAGCACTAAATTTTGTGGAATTGCTTCGAACTGATGCAAACCAAAAAAGCAAAATGGAAAAAGGGGAGGGGAAAAAAAGGTGTCATTGAGTCATTTTTGAAGGGAAAATAGTACTATTGTACTACTGGCTAGAGTGAAAAGCCTTCTCGTTCCTCCCAACCTACTTACTCTCTTTTATCCCATCCCGTGCGTCTATCCAACAAAGTCCTGGCTGGCATGGTGATAACTTCTTACTGCAAAATTTATAGGATGTACAGATAAGTTCCTATCTTTCAAGTGAATCCACAATAGTAATTTAAAGGGAATCACAAAAAAAAGAAGATGTCATTGACTCAAATATCCACATTGTACCTGGTCTGCACAATCAGCGAAAACGTGTATATGGTCGACAATTGAGTATCGAACATCCGAAGTCTCTATTAAGAGGAATAGTAAATTTGATGTCCAAAATTACGAACAAATATGTACATCAAAATTTATTCAAATGGGAAATCATTTGATTCAAATGAATTCACCACATGGTTTTACCAAATTTTGTAGGATCTTGAAGGTCCTTCAAAATGAATGCTCCAACCAACAACAATCTACAATTCAAAGTTGAATAACTATTAGACAATAAGGAAAACAAAGCAGCAACTAATTAATTAACTAGATCTCAAAGCACAATAGACCAAGAAGCACACCAAACCAAACCAAACCAAACCAAGCCTTGTGTCCCAATCAATTGGGGACCAACAAGCACACCAATGAAATTTTAAAATATTGGAAATTATTCTTTGATTAGCATGGTGATTGCACCATGGAAAGTCCTTTTTTAAGCTGTGATGTAGGCATGGTGAGTTTGTGACTTCCCAAGATGATCGAAATGGAAGCACACTTCAAAGTTCACATCATAATTACTCTCTTTAGAACGAAGCAGAAACAAACAACTAAAAACAAAATGATTTCTAAATATATACCTTGATGGTTCTTAGTGAATTCCAAACAGACTTTGAAACTGATGTGCCCAAACAAACATAACAGACTTTGAAACCAATGAGACCCTATGTCCCTCTGCAACAGCTTCGTCCACTGACTACATTAGTAAGCACCCATTTTTTTGGAAAAGAAACTGCAATTCTACCTCTTGTTTTATTATAAAGGGAAGTGATTCTTAATTTTCATTTTTGGACAGTTGACTAACTTTGGTATTTGAAATAATTTCTTATTGTCATATGATGTAGTCGTGCGGAGAGAAGTTCCTTCATGCATTTAAACTAAATTTGAATCTCGTAGAAGTTGTCTGGAATAGAAAGGAGATTCAATCACCTAAACACTCAGTCAAAAGCGTTGTAATATATTTTCTGTTTTTCCCTATATATTATACAAACGTTCGAAGTTATGATTCTGTAGAACATAATTGCGTTCTAATATATTTTACAGTTGTAAATACACAACTGTAAAAAGCATGGAGTCTTCTTATATAGCCAAAAGCAATTTAATTTGGAAACACCTAAATAACACAAGGGGGGAAAAACCAAAAAAAAAAAAAAAACTGTTGAATAAGGTGTTGAAGTTGAGAAATAAAGCAAATAAAATAAAATAATTTACCAAAAAAAAAAAACTCATAAACGTGCAGATATAATTTAACCAGTCCAATATACGTGGAAATAAACACAGCCGAAAATTTGAATAGCAGCTTTTGTCATGAAGTATAGATATATGAATTCTAAGTAACTCAAAGTGACTCATTTTGATAGTAGTAGACCTTTTGTACCTGTAGCAGCCCAATAAGCCTTATCAGCAGTGGAATGGTGCTCCAAACAGTTGGTCAGAGTTCATGCCTGTTAAGAATACCAAAATATATAGATGAAATTTTGTAGGACTCACAAATAATATTGACATAATGTGATATAAAATACAGTGCCTGTAGAGGTTTTGCAGAATGAAATTGTTAGTTTTAATTTAATTGGCTGATGTATTTGTATATTTTTCCTTTTTTTCAAAGTTAATTGAATTATACTTGGGTCATTTTGTTTACAGCTTTGTATAAGGGGATCCGATGTGTTTCGTTAAATAATTAACAAAATGGTATTTTGTATAGCATAAAGGCTGAACATAGCGTAAAATTTGTACAACCTTTTGAAGATATATGGTAAGGAACACCAATGAAAATGGTATGAACACTGCTGCTTTTCTTTTTCATTCTATTTTACTATTCTGTGTTACTTCTGTCTAGAGCAAATTGTTCCATATGCAAAAGTAGAAAACTATAAGTCGCACAGGATGAACGAATGGTTTAGAAGAATTGTGAGGGGAGAGAGAGAGAGAGAGAGAGAGAGAGAGAGAGAGAGAGAGAGAGAGAGAGAATCACATGATTTGTCCTCCTTTCTCGAAGCGTGTAGTTTGAGAACTAAAATTAACAAATGAAATCAATATAAGTATATAACAACAAATATTTGATTCAGTCAACTGTCAATATCTGTGGGAAGATGGAATTTGCTTTTATTGAAGTCCCATGATTATTAATCAGGTATTTAGGTGGAAAAACATAAAGAATATCACTCTTGTTTTATATACTATCAATTTTATACTGATCATTGCAACAGTTGGTTAGCTGCACAATAATATCATAAGCTTTTAACCAAATTAGAAATCAGTAAGAAGTTTTGGATAGGCATAGTACCTCATACTGTTTAGTATTTTTGGGGTCAAAGAGATCTGGTTGTTACTCCAATGACAATTGCAGCAGAGTGTAATACATGTTTTCTACTTAAAATCAGAAGCAAATGGATGGTGTACATTAGTATGTAAGTATACAGAAACAGCAAAGTATTAAGTAATATTCTAAATAGGATAAATAACTCTATATACCAGCGTTAATTCTCGCCAAGGTGTTTAAAAAAAGCAGTAAAAGTTCAGACTTCAGAGGCATTGGCGGCTCCCAAAATATACCCTAAAGGAATTCTACCTGAAAAAAAACCTAGCAGAAGATTTACTTGTTTGCCAAAGCAAGAACCTCAGCGTAAACAACATTCCTCGTCCAAACATATTCAATAGGTTGGACCAAGGGCGACACGACAAGTATTCTTACACATGCAGATTCACGAGCTCTGGAAAGCGCGACTTATAGTTGGCCGTGTGAGAAAACAGGGCATGGTAGGCATACACCAATGAAATCTAAAGTTTGCCCTTGAGCCTTGTTTATAGTCATTGCAAAACAAAGTTGCACCGGAAATTGTGTTCTCTTGAAATTAAAAGGACCATTCTCTGTCTCCACAGGAAGCAAGGGTATACGTGGCAAAAGTATCTGATTTCCCTTGTAATTACCAGAGGCGATCTCAGCATGAATGACATTTTTCCCAAAACCCTTGCGTATTAGCCGGGTTCCGTTACACATGCCTCTTGAAGGATCCAAGTTACGAAGCAATAGGATCGGACAATTTAACTTCAAATGGAGTAAATGTGGTGGAAACCCACTTGGCGTAAGGGTGTTGCAAAAATCCTCATGGAAACCATGCTGAGAAGTATCAATTGCAGAATCAAAGTTGTGATAGAACACTTCATCACCCTCAAATTTATCAATCAAAAGTGCATTTATTTCATCGACAATGTCATTTCTTGGTGCTAAAATTGCACGGTTCTCCACTGTCCATAGAGTATCTCCAGCTTTGTTAATGTTAGGGAATGTTTTATTTAGAAGATGCATCAAGCAATCATTTTCCTCTTGTTTTATAATCATTGAAGCTGGGAGTTTAATTTCGTCCTCATTGACCTTTGGTTCTCGGTCATCCCCAATGCGAAGCAGAAAATCAGAAAATTGGGGATCACTTTGAGCACGCATGTTATCTGTCAACTTCAATTTGATCAATTTAGGCCATAAGGGTGACTTGAGAAGGCTGGCCTCTATTGTGTGCTCAATAGTGGTCTTTGGAACTACTGGTAAGATTTATCTGAAATCTCCACCAAAAACAATCACATTGCCGCCAAATAAAGATGTGGAATTGCAAACATCTTGCAACATACGATCAAGCGCCTCTATGGCCTGTCTCGTTACCATTGGTGCCTCATCCCAAACAATAAGTTTTGCAACCCTGAACAACCTAGCAAGACTGCTTTGTTTATTAACTCTGCAGCCAACAGTTTCATCAGCATTCAAAGGTATTTTAAATCTAGAATGAGCAGTTCGGCCTCCAGGTAATATAGATGCTGCAACACCCGAACTTGCTGTTGCAAGGGCAATATATCCATTGCTCCTAAGTCTTGCTAAAAGAGCGCGGTACAAAAAAGTTTTACCAGTGCCACCAGGCCCGTCTACGAAAAACGCTGCTGCTCTTTCATTGATAGCATGATCTAATACAGTATCATATGCTAACTTTTGGCTTCCATTTAACACTTGGATGCTTTGCAAATCCTGTTGTGGAGTAACAATTTTTAGCTCGTCCTCTATTTCTTTGCCTACATTTATTTGCTCGTCAATATCAAAGTTTTGAATTGGCAAATTATAGTCTTTAATATTTTTACCCATTGATTGTAGTTGGTGTCCAATGTCACCAATTGCTTTCAATTGCGCAAGTGAACGAGTCATACGAGGCAAAGCGAAAAAGTCTTCCAACATATGGTCCTCAAATTCCATCCACAATGAACCAGCAGTTACAGGATTGCAGTAGACAAGTATTGTAGCAAAAAGCCTACGCATAGAGGAAGGCATTTGGTATGTTGATGCTTCGGATAGACACAACTGTAGACTATTATCAGCCTCTAAAAGGCCACGTGCAAGGGCCGCGTCTCGAAATGTTTTGTATTGCTTACCATTAAAAAATCTCAAATCAGCACAGCACGTTGCACCGCGTACAGTATTTAGAAGAACTCTTAAAAAATACCTCTCGCCCTCACCTGGACTAACAGTAACCATTCTACCAATAGCAAATCCTCTTTTACGAACAGTCCAAATTTTGTGTCTTTGATTCCAAACAAACCGTTCAGGGAACTGGCTGTAGTAAAGCTGTTGTGCTTCCGGGTTGGTTTTGTTCATGTAAAAGTATTCAGTTAGCATGCTTTTCTTAGCACAAGGATTTTGAACAACATTCTTCAGATTGGAGTTTTGGCTAAAAGTGACAGATTGTTCATTTTCAAGGTGTACATGGAGTGCCACCACAGCTAGGCTAATCTCGTTAAGCAAAAACCTATAAATTCTCCAAGCTGCCTCCGGGGGAGAGACCCATCTACCTGACTGGTAAAGTGCAATTTCATCAAGGCTATTGTCGTTCTGTTGAAGCTGAACTCTAAACGAGACTTGATCATGGCCTTTGTAAATGTATTTATATAAATATTTGACAGCCTTTATTGTGGAGCATATTTCGACATTTAAGTGGCAGTCAAACTTAGCAAGCAAGTACGGATTATACGGAACCACCCAACGGTTGTCAAGATAATGGTTGCGTACCTTTAAACTTTCCTTATTGTCATGCCTCATGTATACCGGATAAGAGTCATTCGTTTGGTTAGTTTTTGGGCAGAAATCCTTTGGGAAATGGTTTCTGCATTTGCCACTTTTTTTCATACAGACATTTGATGGGTTAAGTGATCCGCATGGTCCATGCATCATGTGTTTCGATACTGCACGCCTTAGGTTTGCATTGGAGGCCTCTTTTAGTATCTCGGCTGATACGAACCTATCAAATATATCTGCTGAATTGATCCTTGAGCATGCCTTCATAATCAGCAAGAAATGAACGTGGGGAAGGCCTCTTTTTTGAAACTCTACTACGTAAACATATCCCGCAACATATCCTAACACGTGGCATTTGAAAAGGTCATGTTTCAATTCTTCTAATTTGGATCTAAAAATTCGCGTGACTAAGTCGGGACGATTTTGGGCCTCTTCGATAGGCAACAACTCGGAAGTAATTTCTGGCCAAGATGGGTTGCAAGTCATTGTTAAGAAGATATCGGGCTTGCCAAAACGCTGCACAAGAGACATTGCGTCAACATACCTCCTACGTATATCACGGGGACCTCCTATGAAAGTTGCAGGTAGCACAAGTTTGTGCCCAACATTCCCACCTTGGATCTCGCCAAATGAAATGGAATCCATTATCCCAGAATACAGATCTGATCGTATGCTCTGTTGATTCAACCTAAAATAGTCAAGTCTTGACGTTTCAAGTTTGATGTACATGTCGACAATATACTGTTGAAATAATCTACCAGAGTGCAGAATAATAGCATGATTGTCGCTCCTAATTTGAAGTTTGTAATAGTAGTATTCTCGACAGGATATCGAAGAGCATTTTTTTGTCCTTTCTTCATTGCTGCACAAAGGGAATGATGGATCAATTAATACATTAGGTATGAGTAGAAAATCCTAACGTAAGCATGGATTAGTTTTATTAGAAAAGCAACTAACCTGACATTTCGCTTGTAAGAAATTGTTCAGCACTGTCAAAGGCATGGATATTTGTATTGCTTTCATGACGCGACTGATGAATATGGCCTCTAATTTGACGACTGATACCCTCGTGCCATCCCGACTCTCCTAGAGGGAACAACAATGGGTATTGAAGAGGGTCATAACATCCAAAGTAATACTTGACACAATGAGTAAAACCGGGGTGGCTATAAACTACAATATCTCTTTCTCGTGGAGTATCACAGCTTGATTCAACCCAAATTGCTGCTATCTCTGAGCACGCCGGGGCATTAAACACACGCTGATCCAAGCCTGCATTATCTCGTATAATTATTCGGCATTCATCAAACCTGGGCATGTCAGCTAGAGAACGGAAAAATCTTGCAAAAGGGTTATGGGAAAAGGATATCCATCAAAACAACAAGTATTTCAGGTTGCAATCTTTCAGAAAGACGCATTCTATTTTCAATTTCATGTTCGGTGTCATAGAAGTAAAGTTGCAAACAAGAAGGGTGGCCCTCAAGTGGTACCAAGCCATTGATATAGTGATACACTTGACCTTGAGCTCTGAAAGTATAAATTCCTTTGTTACGCTTGCACAAGTCTTTGTCATACTTCACACCAAATGAAGTAAAGGCAAATGTGTTGTTGTAGATCCGAATACACGATCTAAATGAAACTGCTTCAGGGGAATTGGAAGTGAAAAGAGTCCAAAGTTTGGTAGGTGGTGTAGACACCCCATTTTGTCGGCTATCAGATTTAGGAGACCCATAGCTTGGTGGTTCACAATGATCGTAAAAGACTCAAAAGGACTCTCGGAAGTCAGCTCTATCTCTCAGAATGCTCAGAATGACCAAAATGCCCCTGAAAGCCCGAAAACTCTCAGATTTGGTCCCAAAGTTCTGAAAACATGCTACGTCGTAAGAAAAGTGATAAAATGAGTTTTTTAAGAAAAATCGGATGAAATCGTCAGCTCCCAGAGACCCCCGGAAGTTCCCCGAAAGTCCCCGTTGACCGGTTTGGACCAAGGTTTGACCAGGTTTGACCGGAGTTTGACCAAGTTTGACCAAGTTTGACCGAAATTGTCCGAATTCACCGGAATCATTAGAAAAGTATTAAGATAAGTTTTAAAAGAGAATCGAGCGAAAACGTCGGCTCCTGGGAGCTCCCGGAGATTCCCAGAACTTCCCGGGAATCCCAGGTTTGACCAGTTTGACCAAGATTTGACTTTAGAATCGGGGCACCAAAACAATTTTCAAATATTTTTCATGGATACTAGAGGTCAATAGCTTTCCAACGGTATATCGCACATAATTTCTGGATTTAAAACGATTTTATTATGAATTTCCAAAGGCGAAAAATGCGATCAAATCGGCTTTTATCGCGAATACCGCAAAACTTTTCAAAGTGACCTATCCCCGAACTATTTTTTATAAAAAATAGACTTCATTACCTTTCCAACGGTATATCACAACCTCGATTTGGAGTTCGTATGCATTTTCTGTGAATTTCGGACAAAATAGGGCCTTTTCGCGAATACCAGAACTTCGGGGGGCCTAAACAGCATTATCCAGACGAAGGGAGGAGCACTGCCGCCGCGGCACTGGCCCAGTGCCGTCGCGGCACTCCCCTCCAGAACAGTCCATTTTTGTAATATGTTTTGTGGTCCCATTTTGATTAATTAAAAGCCAAAACGACGTAGTTTTATGATTTTAGATGTTTGGAGCCAATGGGAGTACTTTCTAAATCCCAAAAACACCCCAAGTTGGCCTATATAAACACCCCATTACTCCTCATTTTAGGGGAGTCAAATGTGAGTTTTGAAAAAAGTTTGGGAGAGAAAGTTGTAGAGATAAGGCTAGAGTAGAGAGAAAAGAAGCTTTCTTCTTTGATTTTCATAAACAAAAGTGAGTTTTAACTTTGTTTTTACTTCATTACTCCCATTTACTTCAACATTCAATACTCCCAACCACCATTTTAGTGAACATTCAAGAGAGTGGAAGCTTCTTCCATGTCTAGTGTCATTACATATGAGTGATACACCAATCTACAAGTCTCATGCTTCATGAATATCATCTATTGATTATCATCTACTTGCTTGTTTATTTATTGTTCATCTCTTCTTATCCCATTTCTTTTATTTTCTTTATTTACTTACTAGTTCATCATCATCTGAGTGATGACATGAAGTTTGGGGTGAGTGAATCCTTATGGATAGTAGCTCTTGACCTCAAAAACATGTTTGATAGATGATGATCATAACCTCAATACTTCCAAGGTATTCTTGGAATGTATTGAAGTTATGTTCAAAAATAAAATAAATCTCTCCAACAATCTTGGAGGTTCTTAAATGATAAGTTTGATGTAGGTATTCTAAGTGGCTATGATCCTTATTGAGTGTTGGAAATATGTTTTCAAAACATCTATTTCAAAACCCCTCTCAATCCCTCTCATTTGGTTTCAAGAAACAAAACTTTGTTTTCTCCAAAATCTTCAAAATAATGAGTCAAAACAGTGAGTGAGTTGAGTTCAAAGATTTTTCTAGAACTCAATACTCAACATATGGATACAAGGCCACTTAGAAAGTCTTCCTAACTCATTGGAGAACACCCATGATTTTTGGTTTGACTTGGAAGTACTTGGAAATGGTCTATTTGGGTCCCAACATTCCTTCCAAACATTCTGTTTTTTGCTGTCACAGCAGCTAGGTCAACTTACGACCTGTTTTCCAGAAAACTTTTCCAAAAGGGGTGGTCCTAACTTATTTTTCCCTTTAAATTAAATGTCTTAGGGAACTTTCTGTATAAAATGGGCCTCTAGATCATTCTTTTTCATTTTCTAAGATTTTCTAACATTTTAGTCGACAGTACGAACTCTGTTTCTGAGTGACCTCTATTGTTTATATAATTTCTCTCAATCTGTGATAGCTATTCAAGATTGGACTTTTGGGTTGTGTTCTAGACACAATAAGGAACATCTCCATAAAAAATCATGCATTGAAAACATTCCTAACCCCTCTTTTCAAATTCCGAAAGATCATGCTACTGTTCTGTCCACTATTCACAGCAAGTACATTTCAACTTTCATTCTTTGATTTGATGCTCATATGCATTCCAAATTAGTTCATATCTTAGGAAGTAGTCCATACTACATTTGTACACATCCCATGTTAATTTCATTCATTCATTCATGCACATTTTAGACTTCTAAGTCATTCTAGAAATCCATGTACACAAAAACACACTACAACCTTTGCACATTTTAGATACATACATTGCATTCAGCAAGATTTGGGTTTTTTGTAACTCTTAATCTAAGGAGATTATAAGGAATGAACTCGATCACCCGTTCATGCTTCCCCTTGATCTAGTCATCCTTTCTCATCCGTCCCGGGGATTGAGGGGTCTTCTCTTATCAAAGAATAACATGCACCATACTAGCTTGCTAAGCATATTTTGATTTCTATGTTTATTCGTTTCAATAACGATTCATGTCCCCTTTAGAATAAGGAAACTTAATTACTTGATGCGTGATTAGATGATTTTTCCTAGGTTTATTTGTGTGATCTTTCACTTTACATTGCATGATATTTGATTTAGATCTTATGAATGATATTTTATCTTTAGATCTTCCATTTTCAAGTTTCTTATGTAATGTAATATACTATCATAGTATTAATTGCCGAACCATACATAGTATAAGTTGATTATTTGGATGCTAATTGAGGCCCGTCGAAAGATGGGGCGAGTTGAGGGTGTTTTAGTCGCGACAAAGGCTCCTTCCTCTCTCGTACCAAAACCCCGAACCAAGTTCTTTGGTTATGAAGGGCCGGTGCCCTTTATCCATTTGGGTGAGTCAAAATTAGGTTTCTTGGTTCCTTAAAGACCAAGTGGCGACTCTGTATCTGTTTTCTACAGACCTTTTCTCTTTCTTTGATTCAAAAGTCAAACAAGTTTCAAAAACAAAACAAAAAGCGGTGGAAGCCCGGTATCCACAGGTGGTTCATGCACAACCAATGAAACTTCCCCATCAGAACAACAAAAGCCCTTAGGTTCACGATAGAACCTCTTCGCTCCACAATGCAAACATAGAGGTGCGTGGGGCAGGTGGAAAGGGGTTAATGGAATGTCGTTAATTGCCGAAATTATATTTGGATTGGGTGGAGATGCACCAAGTACAGGAAATAGAGTGTTCTGCGGCTCATGTGTCTCAAAGAGCTGAACGTGGGAGGAGGAAGCTATTGCATTTAGAAGCATATGCAAGTTTAAACAAAACTAATGAGAATCTTTCATTTTTCAGTAGAAGCCATATATTTGTTTAACGGCACGAAGAGTGTTTTAAGAACTTTGAAAGCATCTATTGCCATATAGTGGAAGTCACATCAGTAATTTGTTTAGCAGTTTACCTTCATTTGAAATGCTTGTATTGGTGGTTGAATCCACCACATTAACATCCGTTTGCTGCAAATGACGCCTTAACGTCCTGGAAGCAGCATGTTCAACTACATCTGTACGGGCACTTTGATTCCCTAATTGATTAATGCAATTTACATAAAAGAATAATGAGCATACATCCCCAACTACTAAGCATCTAGACAAAGCTATAACTAAGGACTTTTTCCCCCTTTTTCTTTAATGTAAAAGCCATGTGCTTGCTGAATGCCATACATATTGATGGAAATCTGTAGAAAAGACTACCTATATAATGAAAGGCATATTACTGATTCTAGTGTACCTGAATTATCAACGTTTACGGGGATGTACATATTTGCTCCTCCTAGACATGTTTTGTGGCCATCAACAACTAAACGACGCTTTGAAGTCCTTCCATCGACATGTTCAATTCTAGCTTCATGCTGACTATGAACTCCTGGTAGTTATAAACAATTTACCTTAATAGAATCTAAGTTGTGTTGGACAACGGAAGTGTTATTAAAATACGAGTAAGGAAGAGGTAAGCACCGATATTTGTCAAAAGTTACCTGGATTCTCAGAGAGCAATCGAATCCTATCACTGGAAATACGTTGCTTGCCTTTCATAGCTATTAGACGATTTTAGTGATATGAAGCAATCAAGTTATCTGACGAAAGCAAACAAAAAGGTAAGGTGCGCATTGCAGAACACATTCGTATAAAGAAATGTAGAGTATGTGATATCACTGAAGGTGGCATTTAGAGTATTAGCCAGGCACACATAACATTTGAAAATGAATAAGAAAGACCAGCCTACTAAGACAATGTAAAAACTAAACACTACTAAAAGTGCATCTATTTCTCGAAGGGGAATAAATTGCTTTGTGTCACAAAGCATTAATCAGGCCATATAAATGATGTTGGATACTCTACAAATCCATTATCAACTTCTCATGCGTCAATGGGTTTTGAAGAGAACACTCCAGTTTTTTAATCCCCAAAACAGCATAAGCAATCAAAATAATTAGGAACGCATGGAATCTGTCACGCTTGTTTCTAAGTGCATAGCCTTAAAAGTAAGAACCCATATACCAAATGAACATCTTGTTTACTCTATGCTGAAGTATTTAAGTCCTTAGACATATCCATTTGGAACCTACCAATTGTCTTTGAACAATTATATTTTGTCCCCAACCCCGGAAATGAGGAAGCCACCTAACAAGCACACAAAATTTAGAACGTACGGAATACAAAATTGTAGTAAAAATGTGTTTTTTTTAAAAAACCACAAACACAATTTTGTAGAACAAATAGAGTTACCCCTTAAACTTCTTCCCTGTGTAGAAAATTTTGAGATCTTCCTTATTGAGTGGAGGGAATTTTGTATTTTAAAAAGCACAAACACAATTTGTAGAAGGAATAGAATTACCCCCCTAAACCTCTGTCGTGTTTTTTAGAATTGAATCAATTATTTCAGAATACAGTTCTTCAGTGGTGCAAGAAATAGAGTTACTCCTGTATTTGTTTTTTAGAAGGCATAAACACAAGTTTGTACAAGAAATAGAGTTACCCCCTAAACTTCTTCCCTAGTTTTTTACAATCTGAATCAATTACTTGAGAAGACAGTTCTTCACTGTGAGGGGAGGGAATTATGTTTTATAAAAACCACAAACACAATTTTGTAGAAGAAATAGAATTACCCCCTAAGCTTCTTGTGTGTTTTTTAGAATTGAATCAATTATTTGAGAGCACAGAATTACTCCCTAAACTTCTATACTATAAGAACGACGAAACAAGCACGTCAAAAAATATGAACTTCCTCTTTTGCCCTTCACTACACCATAATTACTCATATATCTATCTATACATCGTACAGATATATTGATTTGTGTGAGGGTAAATCTGTCATTTTTAACAAATAATTACATTCAAGTCAGCTTTTGAAATTTTATTTAATATAATAATGAGGTTTTACTCAACAATCTTGTGTCTAATTACATTTGGGTCAACAAAAACACAAATTTGTAGAAGATATAGAATTACCCCCTAAGCTTATTGTGTGTTTTTTTGAATTGAATCAATTATTTGAGAGCACAAAATTACTCCCTAAAGTTGTTCCGTGGTTTTTTAGAATTGACTCAATTATTTCAGAGCACAGTTGTTCACTGCTAGAAGAAATAGAGTTACCCCTGTTTTTGTTTTTTAATCTGAATCAATTAGTTGAGAGGACAGTTCTTCACTGCAGAGGAGTTCAGTCTGGGGTATTTGTGAGTGTGTCACAGAGGAAGAGAAGGAGAGTGCAGAAAAGGGAGGAGGAAAAAATCTGAATCAATTAGTTGAGAGGGCAGTTCTTCACTACAGAAGAGTTCAGTCTAGGGTATTTGTGAGTGTGACAAAAGGAAGAGAAGGAGAGTGCAGAAAAGGGAGAAGAAAACTAAAGAAGGAAAAGGGCGAGAGAGAGAATGCAGAGGTGGACGTGGAGTAATTTGATGCGTTGTGGGGGTATTGAGGTGCCACGCGGCCATCATACAGCCTGTGTGAGGCCCAAACTGAAGTGTGGAGTTACCAAATTAACCTCAGACTAAGGCTATAGAAGGTGGAAGGTAGAAGGTGAAAATGGTAATTCAATTCAGGACAGTATGAACAGTAAAACAGGCACGTCAAATCTTAAGGCTCTTATGTACCAGGGTATAGATAATGAAATTTAAGCAGGTCGCGCGAGCGAGGGTCGCGCGAGGGACCTTTCGCGCGAGCGATCCGCGCGCGCAACCTTGGCTTGTTCAGGCAGACAGAAAAGTTTATATATAAAATAAAAATTAGACATATCGCGCGAGCGGCCCGCACGAGCGACCCGTCGCGCGAGCGGCCCGCGCGCGCGATCTCTGGCAGTTTCCAGTTTTGCTTGTTTTGTGATAAGGGACTGTTTGGGATAAAATTTATATACTGTTTGTGTACTAATTGGGAAATTTACTAAAGCATAATCCTTTTTGGTTATGTTTAAATGATCAAAACAATGAATTGCGACTTATCAATCCCCGTACGTACATTGTTCCCTTAATTCAGTGATTTACTTTGTGTTTAAGTTCATGGCATTCATGTGGGGTCAGTGGTATATGCATGTGGGTGTCAGTCGGTGTGGAAAAGAGTAATGGTAGTGTGAAAAGAGTATGAGATTGAGATTGAGATTGCGGTTATGGTTGTGGTTGAGATTGCGGTTGTGGTTGTGGTTGAGATTGCGGTGAGGGTATCTTTGAAATGCGACGGTGGCAAATTTGGACACTCCCTGACGCCCATGGAAGCGTTAAAGTGTGTGACGCCGAACTTGGACATTCCCTGGAACCCATGGTAGTGCTAAAGTGTGGCCTACTGTGGATACTGGGATTCCACCGCTTTGTTATGTTTTTGAAACTTGTTTGACTTTTGAATCAAGGAAAGAGAAAAGGTCTGTTGAAAATAGATACAGAGTCGCCACTTGGTCTTTAAGGAACCAAGAAACCTAATTTTGACTCACCCAAATGGATAAAGGGCACCGGCCCTTCATAACCAAAGAACTTGGCTCGGGGTTTTGGTACGAGAGAGGAAGGAGCCTTTGTCACGACTAAAACATCCTCAACTCGCCCCGTCTCTCGACGGGCCTCAATTAGCATCCAAATAATCATCTTATACTATGTATGGTTCGGCAATTAATACTATGATAGTATATTACATCACATAAGAATCTTGAAATTGAAAATCAAAAGATAAGATATCATTCATAAGATTTAAGTCAAATATCATACAATGTGAAGTGAAAATCACACAAATTAACCTAGGAAAAATCGTCTAATCATGTATCAAATAATCAAGACTTCCTAATCTAAAGGGGGCATGAATTGTTCTTGAAACAAATAAACAAAGAAATCAAAATATGCTTAGCAAGCTAGTATGATGCATGTTAATCTTTGAGAAAAGAAGACCTCTCAATCCCCGGGACGGATGAGAAAGGATGATTAGATCGAGGGGAAGCATGAACGTGTGATCATGATCATTCCTTATATCTTCTTAGATTAGGAGTTACAAAAACCCCAAATCTTTGCATGTATGCAATGTATGTATCTAGAATGTGTCAAGGTTGTAGTGTGCTTTTGTGTTCATGGATTCCTAGAATGACTTAGAAGTCTAAAATGTGTATGAATGGATGGATGAAATCAACATGGGATATGTACAATTGTAGTATGAATTACTTCCTAAGATATGAACTAATTTGGAAGGCATGTAAGCATCAAATCAAAGAATGAAAGTTAAAATGTGCTTGCTGTGAATAGTAGACAGAACAGTTACATGATCTTGTAAAAATGGTAAAGAGGGGTTAGGAATGCTTTCAATGCATGATTTTTATGAAGATCTTCCTTATTGTGTCTAGAACACTACCCAAAAATCCAATCTTTAATAACTATCACAGATTGAGAGAAATCATATGAACAACAGAGGTCACTCAGAAACAGAGTCCGTACTGTCGACTGAAATGTTGAAAAATCTTAGAAAATGAAAACAAATGATCTGGAGGCCCATTTTATACAGAACGTTCCCTAAGACATTGAAGTTTAAGGGAAAAATAAGTTAAGGCCACCCCTTTTGGAAACGTTTTCTGCAAAAGAAGTTAGAAGTCAACCAAGCTGCTGTGACAACAGAGGCAGAATATCTGGAGAGAATGTTTGGGTCCAAATGGACCATTTTCAAGTATTTTCAAGTCAAACCAAAAATCATGGGTGTTCTCTAATGAGTTAGGAAGACTTTCCAAGTGGCCTTGCATCCATACATTAAGTATTGAGTTCTAGAGAAATCTTTGAACTCAGATCACTCACTGTTTTGACTCACTGTTTTGAAGATTTTTGGGGAAAACAAGGTTTTCTTTCTTGAGATCAAAATGAGAGGGATTGAAGGGGGTTTTGAAATAGAGGTTTTGAAAATTTATTTTCAATACTCAATAAAGATCATAGCCACTTAAAATGCCAACATCAAACTCATCATCAAGAACCTCCAAGATTGTTGGAGAGATTTATTTTTATTTGAACATAACTTCAATACACTTCAAGAATACCTTGGAGGTATTGAAGTTATGATCATCATCTATCAAACATGTTTTTGAGGTCAAGAGCTACTATCCATAAGGATTCACTCACCTCAAACTTCATGTCATCATTTAGATGATGAAGAACAAGTAAGTAAATAAAGAAAAATAAAAAGAAATGAGGTAAGAAGAGATGACCATAATATGAAAAAGCAAGTAAATAACAATCAATAGATGATAATCAATGTGATTTTGGACTTGTAGCTTGGTGTTTCACTCATAGATTTTGACATTTGGACATGGAAGTAGCTTCCTAACTCAAGAATGCTCAAGAATGGTGATTGGGGGTGTTTGGGATGTGAACATTGTGAAGTATAAGAGAGGTAATGGAAGAACACAAGATTAAAACTCACTTTCTATAGCAAAATAGTAGGAGGAAGCTCTTTTTCTCTCTTCTAAACCTATCTCTATCTCTCTTCTTCTCTACAACTTTTTAAGCTTTTGCATTTGGCCCCCCAAAATGAAGAGCAATGGGGGGTTTATATAGGCCAATTTGGGGTGGTTTTGGGGTTTTAGAAGTGTTCCCATTGGTCCCAAACATCTGTGAACATAAAACTACGTCGTTTTGGTTTTCAATTAATCAAATTGGACCCCCCAAAAAATTACAAAAATGGACTCTGCGAGGGTTGAGTGCCGCGGAGGCACTAGGCCTGTGCCGCGGCGGCAGTGGGCTAGTGCCGCGACGGCACTACTCCTCAGAAGCCCAGAAATTTATGTTTAGGCCCCCAGAGGTTCCGGTATTCGCGAAAAGACCCTATTTTGTCCGAAATTCACAGAAAATGTATACGAACTCCAAATTGAGGTTGTGATATACCGTTGGAAAGGTAATGGAGTCTACTTTAGATAAAAAATAGTTCGGGGATAGGTCACTTTGAAAATTTTTGCGATATTCGCGATAAAAGCTGATTTGATCGCTTTTTTCGCCTTCAAAAATTCAAAATAAATTCGTTTTAAATCCAAGAATTATGTGCGATATACCGTTGGAAAGCTATTGACCTCTAGTATCCATAAAAAATATTTGAAAATTGTTACGGTGCCCCGGTTTTAAAGTCAAATTCTGGTCAAACTTGGGATTCCCGGGAAGTTCTGGAAACTTCTGGGAGTTCCCAGGAGCTGACGTTTTCGCTCGATTTTCTTTTAAAACTCATTTTAATATTTTTCTCATGATTCCGGTGAATTCAGACAATTTTGGTCAAACTCGGTCAAACTTTGGTCAAACATGGTCAAACCTTGGTCAAACCGGTCAACGGGGACATTCGGGGAACTTCCGGGACTTCCGGGGGTCTCTGGGAGCTGACGATTTCTTTCGATTGTACTTAAAAACTTATTTTATCATTTTTCTTACGACATAGCATGTTTTCAGAACTTCGGAACCAAATCTGGGAGTTTTTTTTGGGCTTTCAAGGGCATTTTGGTCAATCTGAGCATTCTGAGAGATAGAGCTGACTTCCAAGAGTCCTTTTGAGTCTTTTACGATCATTGTGAACCACCAAGCTATGGGTCTCCTAAATCTGATAGCTGACAAAATGGGGTGTCTACACCTACGGACACTCCCTGATACCCGAGTCTGGATACTGTGTGAGGTTGCTCCGATATTTGCATGGCGGTTTAGGTATTCAAAGTGTGAGGCAATGGACACTCCCTGGTACCCCGGACCAAAGTGTGAGGCAAACTGGACACTCCCTGGCGCCCCGTTGCTAAAGTGTGGCTATCTTAGTGTTTCAAAGATACCAGGAGTAAGATAGTGGGTTGTTGTGTCTGTCGAGAGAAAAGAGTCGGCAAGATAAGTGTGGTGCATTGTCACATACACAATTATATGTTTCATGAATGATCGACTTTTAATGTATTCCTTGTTGTTTTTATAAAATAAATTCTCCCTATGTCAAACTATTGATTTTACAAATTGAAAATTGGAAAAAGGTAAATGAGTATGCTTTACATTTAAAGTTATGTTTTTAATACTCACCAGCTTCTTGAAGCTGACAACGTTGATGCGTCCTGGACATTCGTGTTCAAGCTTTTCAGGTTACAATCAGGAGGAATCTTATGACTACACTAACTGAGAATGGCTGCCTTTGGAATGAGAGAACTGTTTATTGATTATATGCTTTAAGTTATATGTTTTAAATTTTAAACTGTTTGTTTTATAAGGATGACTGTAATAGACACTAAGTTATTGTTTTATTTTAAGGCGGTCTGTGCCTTTAGATGACTCCGTGCTGTAATATGTAATAAGTTAGAAAAATTTTATAAGCCTTGATTGCTCTGCTCTGATTATTATGTTTTGTTGTTCGACGTTTGGGATGGAATCGATCCTTCAAACTGTCGCGACCTACGGGTCCATAAAGAAAATTAAACGCTTTTCTTATTTATGCTACGTCGGGGCGTGACAATCTTCGACACACTGGGATGTTCTGAAATCGAGAAACGCCGACTGGCTACTTATCAATTGACATATGCTGCAGCAGACTGGTGGAAATCTGAGAAAGCAACACTGGGAGGAGCTGGACAAAGGATGTCTTGGACGACATTCAAAGAATTGTTCCTAGAGAATTACTTCCCCCAGACAAAAAGAAACAAGAAAGAAAAGGAATTTATTGACTTGGTGCAAGGGAATCACACCGTACGGGAATACACAATGCAATTCGAACGTCTCTCTCGATTTGCACACCACATGATCGATACCCCGGAGAAGAAGAACCAGAAGTATCACCTGGGACTTTCCCTACCTCTACAGAAGCTGACTTATGGCCACCTAAATCAGACTTTCAAAGCTTTAGTAGGAATGGCCCATGGCTTTGAGGAAATCACCGGTCGTGAACAAAGGCGTTTCATAAACCGACCACCCCCTCCGAGATTTAATCAGAGACCGAGGCAAGCCCTGACTCGCAACCAAGGATTCAAGAGAAGCTGGAATGGTGAGAAGAAGCCGCAGACAGTCCCGTTCCACAACAAACCGGCCGTGCCATTTAAACCAACCCCACACCAAGGACAATCAGGGTCCACAAGTAATAACCCTGGAGTCTGTTTCAACTGTGGATTTCCTGGACACATGTCTAAGGATTGTCGTGCCCCGAGAAGGAACAGTCGCTCTGATGTGGTCTACTTCAACTGCAACAAGAAGGGACATATGTCCAAGGATTGTAAAGCACCTCGAGATGGTTACTATGGAGTGTCGACTCAAGGACAGGCTCACCTCAATGCTATTATTCCAGAGGAAGCAGGATTTGATGAGGAAGAACAGAAGAACCTGGAAGGTACTCTAACCCTCTTTAACAGTCACGTGAAAGCTTTGTTCGATACTGGCGCATCCAATTCTGTTATTGCAATTAAAATCGTGCAACGCTTAGGCTTAGTGCCCCAAACGATGGATATAGCTTTGAATGCTACGTCACCTCTAAGAAAGAGCGTTAAGTTGAACAAAGTATGCAAGGACTACCCTCTAAACTTGAAAGATCAGAATCTCCCCGCTGATTTGATAGTTTTGTCGATGAAGGAATTCGACGTGATCCGAGGAATAAATTGGCTTGTGAAATACCGTGCCAAGTTAGATTGTACTAGTAAATCCATACTCTTTTCTGTACCTGACGGTGAACCATTTGATTTCAAGTGCAATCCCTCGTGTGACGTTTTCCTCACCAACTGCCTAGCTACCCTTGGAACCACGAGTGATGAGATTCCCATTAATCAAATTCCAGTAGTTTGAGATTTTGAAGATGTTTTCCAAGAAGTTAAAGGATTACCACCCAAGAGAGACATCGATTTCTGTATCGAGTTAATGCCTGGAACCTCCCCGATATCGAAAACACCTTACCGAATTGCCCCGATGAAGATGCAAGAACTAAAGACGCAAGTGCAAGAACTCCAGGACCTCGGATTTATTCGTCCAAGCACTTCACCATGGGGAGCACCGGTATTATTCGTTAAGAAGAATGATGGAACACTTCGACTCTGTATCGACTACAGAGAGTTGAACAAGGTCACAATCAAGAATCGGTACCCACTACCGAGGATTGATGATCTATTCGATCAGCTACAAGGAGCTACCACATTTTCGAAGATAGATCTGCGATCTGGATACCACCAATTGCTTGTTCGATCCGAGGACGTACCCAAGACGGCTTTCAGAACCAGGTATGGACATTATGAATTTCTGGTTATGCCGTTCGGATTGACCAACGCCCCAGCGGTATTCATGGATTTAATGAATCAAGTTTTCAGACCTTACCTGGATCAGTTCATCATTGTGTTCATCGATGATATCCTCATCTACTCTAAGACAGAGGCAGAACACGAAGGACATGTGAAGATAGCACTCCAGACTCTACGAGACAACCACTTGTATGCAAAGTGCAGCAAGTGCGAATTCTGGCTAAAGGAAGTCAAATTTTTAGGACATATTGTCTCAAAAGAAGGAATAGCAGTGGATTCATCGAAGATTGAAGCTGTTTTAGATTGGAATCGACCGACCACAACAACGGAAGTCAGAAGTTTTCTTGGCCTAGCTGGATACTACCGGAGATTCGTGGAAGGATTCTCCAAAATCGCAGCCCCTCTTACGGGATTAACTAAAAAGAACTTGAAGTACGAATGGAACGACAAGCATGAACGCGCATTTCAAGAATTAAAGAAGAGACTAACCACGGCGCCAGTGCTTGCAATACCGAAAAGCGGTGAACAATTCACCATTTACAGCGATGTGTCGCATCAAGGACTTGGATGTGTGCTTATGCAGGACAGAAAAGTGATAGCGTATGGATCACGACAATTGAAACCTCATGAGCTTAACTATCCTACGCACGATCTGGAACTAGCTGCAATCGTCTTTGCACTCAAAATTTGGAGACACTACCTCTAAGGAGAGAAGTTCGATCTATTTTTCAGATCACAAGAGCCTGAGATACCTGTTCTCTCAAAAGGAGTTGAACATGAGACAGCGACGATGGATGGAACTGTTAAAAGATTACGATTTCACGCTGCATTACCACCCTGGCAAAGCAAACGTTGTTGCTGACGCACTGAGCAGGAAACCCCGAAAACTCATCGTATCGTCTCTCATGATCAGAGAATGGAAAGTGTTGGAGACACTAACAGAGTTTGATTTTCAGATTTCGGAGCCAAGCGAAGAACGACTCTTTGGATGTCTCATAGTACAACCAACGCTCATAAGTCGTATTCTCGAACCACAAGGAAAGGACAAAGGACTTCGTCAATGGTTTGAGAAAGCATCAGCAAAGGACCCCACTGAGTAGAATATAGGGACAGATGGAGGATTTAGGTGTCGCAACCGACTCTGTGTGCCCAATGAGGACAACTTGAGGAAAGATATATTGGACGAAGCACACAAGTCAAGGATGACAGTTCATCCCGAAGGAACAAAAATGTACAAGGATCTAAAAAGGAACTTCTGGTGGGACGGAATGAAGAGAGAAGTAGCGGATTATGTATCCAAATGCATGACGTGCAAGCAAGGCAAGGCAGAACATCAGAAACCAGGAGGATTGTTACAACCACTACCCGTTCCCGGATGGAAGTGGGAACACATAACGATGGATTTCGTTGTCGGAATGCCAAGGTCACGACAGAATCATAACGCCGTTTGGGTAATTGTGGATCGACTCACCAAATCGGCTCACTTTATCGCTTATAGTATGACATACCTGTGGATATCGCAGGTTGACTTACCCACAGCTTTTCTTTTTGAAATTCCAAATTCAAAACAAATGAGTCGCCACTTAATTTTTAAAAGGAAAAAATTAAGAAACCATTTCAAAAGGGAACTGATCTTTTGCGAAACCAAAGATTAACTAGGTCCGGGGATTATGGAATGAGAGAGGAAGGAGCCCGTCGGACTAAAGCACCCTCTCTCATCCTACCTTGCGATAGGCCTCTACTCAACATCCTTTTAATCAAATTTATTAATCTAAGCGTGCCCTCAACTAATATATATATACATATACATCACAAAAGCATGTCCAAAGGGTGTAAAATTGTAATTGACAAAATATCATTCAAAAGCCACATAATCCAGGTAGCAAACGATATGATATGCAATAGAGAACAAGTGAACTTACCCGGGATCTAGCAGTGATAGTAAACGTGCAATGCATGCGAACAAAAGAAAATCTTAAAAAGAGTCCCTAATCACGTATACACATAAGGCAAATCTTAACTCTAAGGTATCGCGCATAAAGTCAAAAATCAAATAAAATCAAGAAATTTAATAAACTAGAGAGAAATTCTAGAAATCGTACCTTAATAGCGCTACAAAACAAAGGGTTAGTCCATATGATGTGCAAAATATGATGTTAAAAATGTCAATCCTAAATTTCTAGCTTACATCTATCTAATACAATTAAATCCACAGCAAATAAGTCTTAATTACAAGTGTCGAATCATATAGATGAATATGTACATGGACAAGGATAAACTATGAAATACTCTTAAACTCTGAATTCAAGCTCAACTAATCATTATTAAAGCATGGTTTAAGCCCTAGATCATAGAAAAGTCATTTAGACCCTTATTTTACAAGGTAAGTCAAATGCGTCATAAAAACTCTGAAAATTGCAGAGAGCAGACCAGAACTTAAAAGAAATAAAAAGCATATCTCCCATGGTTTGATCTTGATGATTTTTGGACTCAATATGCCTCTGTGAGTCTAGTTTTCAAATCAAAAAGAAAATCAAAGTTCCAACGGTCGGATCTCCGGGAATATGGAAAACACTAGACATCACTCAGCACTTTACAACCTTCTGTCCAGAATTCTTGCACAATTTATTAAAAATAGCAAAAAAATCCGAATTGCTTTGTTCTTTTTAGGGTGACTTCCTAACACATTAAACTTCATAAAAAAATTATTTGGAGTCACAAACACTTTATTAGCACTCTGATTTAATTGTTTCAAAAGAGTGTCACTGTTCTGAAACTATTCTGAAATTCTGGACAGATTGTATTTGTGTCACAAAACTCATGATCAAACCATCCTAAACATGAAACCACCTTAAAAAAAATTACAGTGGTAGAATATTGTGTTATTAACACTTTCCCGTTGATTTCACTTGATTTCAACGGTTAGATTTTGAACTAAAAATCTTTGATCAAAAACAGTTTGTGGACTCACTGTTTTTATTTTGCTAGTTCAACTTTGTTGGTTAACCTCAACTATTGAAAACATGAAGTTGAGATTAAACCAAACTACTTCTCCTACCATTTGATGGCCATTAGAGACTACAAACCTTTATTCTTCATAGATTTCAAATGAAGTATGGATAGACCTCATGAAATCTATAAGATATAAGGAATCTAAACCATGGAGATGGATTTAGACTCAAAACTACATTCTCCTATCATTTGGTGGTCATTGGAGAGGGGGGACATGACTATGACTCATGAGTCCTAAAGGAATATAGAAGGGATTCCTCAAGACATCAAGTTTACAAGATCCAACTCATGAGTATGGACTTGGATCCTCTTATGAAGTGGTGATCAAACTTTGACTCCTATGTGAGGCACAAGCCTACATGGGATTCAAAAGATCATGCTCAAGAGATCAAAAGAGATATTGAAGATCTCCAAGACCTTCAAGAGAAGAATATAAACAAGAAAATGGAAGAAAGTAATATGGAAACAAAAGAAACTCCTAAGTTTACTTGATAAACAAAGAAAATAGTGCAAGATTTTAGGGTTAGAGATTTCAAGAGAAGAAAGAAAAAGCCAATAATCTATGATTAGAGGATCACCTCCAAATTATCCTCAAAGTTTTCTTTTCTTTGAAGATCTTCCAAGCTCTTCTCTCTAATTCTCTAAACACTCTCTTTTCTCTCTAAAATGTTGGTGTAATGGAAGTATATGTGCTCTCTCTCAATATATTTCTTGGTGTTCTTCTTGGTCTCCCCTTTTTTAGGAAGATCTCTTCTCTTTTATAAGCAAAATTACCAGGTATTTTTGGTGAATTTCGGAGCAAAAAATAGGTGTAATTCTCTCATTAGTTGGTACAATGTGTACTTTCTGAAATTATGCAGATTGCTGTCCAGCGCGGCAGTCCAGATACTGCCGCGGTAGTTCGTGACTGCCGCTGCGGCATTTCCTGACTGTCGTTGCGGCACTTCATGACTACCGCGCGGCATTCATCAAATGCCGCGAAAATTAATGGATTGCCGCATTTTTGTCAGTCTTACTTTATCAGTTTTTGTTCTTATTCGCATGCGCATACGTATTGCTCTGCAAAATACAGACTTTAAAAGCGAACGACAGTCAGAAATCTGTGGCGGCACTTGGTGAGTGCCGGCACGGCACTCTGTGATTGCCGTGCGGCAGTCACTGAGTGCCGCGGCAGCCCGCCGTGTGCCGGTTTTGGCTAAAATTCCCCCTTTTGGTTTTTTCTTTTTTCAAAGCAAAATGATCCTTGGGGATATTTTCCGAAAATCGTATTTTTATACTTGAATTCTCCTAAATACCCAGTATTTTCTCTTTTTTGTGGAGTTTTACCGCGTTTTAGAGAACTTTCTGAAGAGCTTGGAATATTTCGAATCTTCTGGTCCTTGTCATCATCGGATATGGAGGTTACACTCCCCTAAATTCGACGGTCGGTCAAAATTGGGGTGTCTACAGTTTGCCCCTCTTTGACAGAGCTTGTGGAGCAACGCGTCCCATAAGTGAATGTCAAAGCCTGTGTGAAGACAAACCTTTGACCAGACTGTCGAATGTAGGTAAAAATAAAATGCGTTGCAAAAACGGGCGTGCAGCGGAATTCTAATTGGTCGTGCTCCATGAAGAGCTGCCTACGTATCCCCTCAGGAATCAGACCAAAGCGTAGTTCAGGCATGGGTTGAACATTCACAAACGCAAGTAGTCACACGGATGGATGCACCTATCCTGTCGTGATGCAAGTGTAATGCAATGGCGTTTTCTAAATTGACCTGATTGTGTCATGCTTATCATGTTTTCCTACGTACGACGCGCATTTCGTGGCGTGTTAGTCGGCAAGATTTTCATGCGAGAATGTGACACAAGAGTCATGAAAGTGCTTTTGATTTGATCACGAAGGTCAACGC
Organism: Hydrangea macrophylla; assembly: GCA_033977485.1. Taxonomy (NCBI): domain Eukaryota; kingdom Viridiplantae; phylum Streptophyta; class Magnoliopsida; order Cornales; family Hydrangeaceae; genus Hydrangea; species Hydrangea macrophylla. Next base: position 78,939,340 of record CM066995.1, on the reverse strand, counting down.
AAATACGTTGCGAAAGCCGGGAATATAAGTCCGTTATATTCTCCAAACGGGGGTTAATTGCAAATACGTTGCGAAAGCCGGGAATATAAGTCCGTTATATTCTCAAAACGGGGGTTAATCGCAAATACGTTGCGAAAGCCGGGAATATAAGTCTGTTATATTCTCCAAACGGGGGTTAATCACAAATACGTTGTGAAAACCGGGAATATAAGTCCGTTATATTTTCCAAACGGGGGTTAATCGCAAATACGTTGCGAAAACCGGGAATATAAGTCCGTCATATTCTCAAAATGGGGGTTAATTGCAAATACGTTGCGAAAACCGGGAATATAAGTCCATTATATTCTCCAAACGGGGGTTAATCGCAAATACGTTGCGAAAGCCGGGAATATAAGTCCGTTATATTCTCCAAACGGGGGTTAATCGCAAATACGTTGCAAAAACCGAGAATATAAGTCCGTTATATTCTCCAAACGGGGGTTAATTGCAAATACGTTGCGAAAACCGGGAATATAAGTCCGTTATATTCTCAAAACGGGGGTTAATCGCAAATGCGTTGCGAAAGCCGGGAATATAAGTCCGTTATATTCTCCAAACGGGGGTTAATCGCAAATACGTTGCGAAAACCGGGAATATAAGTCCGTTATATTCTCAAAACGGGGGTTAATCGCAAATGCGTTGCGAAAGCCGGGAATATAAGTCCGTTATATTCTCAAAACGGGGGTTAATCGCAAATACGTTGCGAAAGCCGGTAATATAAGTCCGTTATATTCTCAAAACAGGGGTTAATCGCAAATACGTTGCAAAAGCCGGGAATATAAGTCCGTTATATTCTCAAAACGGGGGTTAATCGCAAATACGTTGCGAAAGCCGGGAATATAAGTCCGTTATATTCTCCAAACGGGGGTTAATCGCAAATACGTTGCGAAAACCGGGAATATAAATCCGTTATATTCTCAAAACGAGGGTTAATCGCAAGTCTGTTGCAAAAACCGGGGATATAAATTTGGGCCCACGGGCTCAAATATTTTCAATTTTTCAAGAGTCGGGGCCCGCAGGCTCAAATACTGCGATTTTCAAAATTGGGAGCCCACGGGCTCAAACATATTTTAAAATTCCAAAATTTGTAGTCAATATGTACCTAAGAACCGACCCTGAGGGCCAAAAGCGCAATGAGGGCAATTTTTGGGGCCTCAAATTCAATTTTCGGGACTTGATTTGAATTTTTGGGGGGGGGGGGAAATAAACATCTTTGAACCGCCTAAGTCGCGGCACACGCGGTTTTCCGCGGCAGTCCGTGACTGCCGTGCGGCACTCACAGAGTGCCGTTGCGGCACTCGGCGAGTGCCGCGCGGCAGTTGACTGACTGCCGCGCACGGAAAAATGAGTGCCGCGTTTGAGGGCAGTGGCTTAAATCGCCGGGGTTTTCCTCCCTTTCTCTCATTCTCTCACTCTCTTCATCTCGAGATCTCTCTGGAGAAATTTTTTCCTTTTTCTTTCCTAGCTTGGATTGATCTTCCAGAGGCTTATCAGGTTCGTTCTACTCGATCAAAACTTGATTAACCTCGTTTATTTCCTTGTTTTTCTAAAATTTTCATGAATCTAACGCTCGAATTCTCTCTTTTCTTTTGACAGATTATGGCGAGTGGTTCAGGACGCAAGAAGAGAGCCAGATATACTGCCACTCATCACCCAGATGCCACGCTTCTACTGAGGGATCCTGATGAGCATTTATCGGCCCGCGCGTTTAAGCGCGAGGTAAACGCTTCTCTTTTCTTATTTCTCGTATTTCTTTCTCGTATATCCTCCCCCTTGTGAATGTAACGTAGGATTGTCACCACTCTTAGATACCCTGTTCTGCATGACATGCTCGTGGCGCCCTTGTGCGTCTCTGATGCTTTATTTGTAAAGAAGTTTTATTTATTTTATTATGAACTTCATGCTTGACGAATCAAAACTTATTATTCCCCCTCGTTCATTGGATTTTCGGGTGTCCCAACTGTATCGGTTCTTTTATTTCCTTTTCAACTTTAAAAGATTTTCGGCTTTTCTCAATTCTTTTCTGTTCCTCTTAGGGTTTACGAATGTGATGCCATTTGAATGAAATCCTGAACATTCCCCCTTTACTTATTATACTTGTGAATTTTTCTCGGGTGTTCTAAGCGCCCCTTTTATTGTTCAAACTTGGCTCTTGAATGCTTGTGATCATATACTACTTCCCTTGGATTCATATATGCATGTATTTCAGAAATGCGAACAAACTACTTTTCCTCTTTTCTTTTCTTTTCGAAACCTTGCTAGAATATTGAATGTTTTTCTTTTATTCATTTCTTCTTGAACGCAAACAAGTGCCTTGCTTGTGAAATCCCTTATGAACACTTTTGGGGTTTTCTATTCCTTTATTTTTTATTTATTTACTGTTGTTGCTCTCTTCTTTATCCATTCCCTAACAACAAACCTTTTATTCTTTTCTTGCAGCTGCAGCCGAAGGTGCTAAAGGGGCATGGCAGCCTCGCCCACGGCCATGAGTGGTACACAGAGCTGAGCCCGACCGTGAGGGCTCTGGTGGACGCAGCAGGGTTTGGAGACTTCGTCAAACTTTTGACGAAGAGCTCCAACGATCTACAGCAGATGCATGCGCTGGCTGAGCGGTGGTGGGATACCACGAGTACCTTCCACTTCGATTTTGGGGAGATGACGATGACCCCTCTGGATTTCAGCATGATCACGGGGATAGCCTTCGGAGGAGAGCCCCTGCGGCACCTTACAGACCAGGAGTGGGATCAGATGGAGCCCTTGCTAGGGGTGGTCCCGGAGGAGGCCTTGGTCACAGCTCAATGGTTCATGGATACTTTCCGGGGGAAACCCGGCTTTACGGACGAGCAGATGGCCCGAGGTTTCTTGATGTACGTGCTGGGGTGCTCCCTGTTGAGCACCAGGGGTGACCGGATTTCTGCTCCCTTGGTGGCGTCGCTGGAGCGCCTGGACCGGGTTGCCGAGTACGACTGGGCTGGTACAGGGTTGGCCATTCTATATAGGCACATGGGCGACATCTCCCGAGATAGGTCGGCTGCTACTGGCGGTTATTGGAGAGCGTGGGAGGTATACCTTTTCCTATATTCCATATATATATTTTTTATTATTATTAAAAAAAAAAAAAAAAAAGTGAGACTAATCCTTCTTCTTCTTCCTTTTTTTTATCACAGATTTGGTCCCACGAGTATCTCCGCATGATGTCTCCTCAGACACGTGATGCCGACGCCCTTATCCTGCCCCAGGGGCTGAAATGGGCGAAGGACAGGGTTGGGAGAAAGACCGGGGCCCATGATTTCGTTTCGTTCAGGAACTTCCTGACGAACCTGAGGGAGGGGCACGTGCACTGGCAGCCGTGGCTCAGGGTGTTGCCAGAGGCTAGGGTGGGGTTGCGAGAGTCGGCCGGGTATGACCCTACGAGGCGACTTCTCGATGGTGGATCAGAGGGGATGGCGTGGTATCTGGGAGAGAGAGTGACCCGGCAGTCGATAGCGGCCCCCGGGTTCTTTGTGCCGTTCCCTCCTCCCGACTCTATGAGGGACACAGACACGCTTCAGGGTGGCGATTTCACGGCTGCTTGAGCCGGTTCTGGTATCCACAGCTTTTTGGACGACCCGTCAGGATATGCGGCTTTCCGTGCCGCCAAGCTGATGCCGAGCTTCCCTCTGATGGAAGTGACTCGGGTGAGTAAACGATTCCTTTATTATTTATGTGAATCTTCTTTTTATTCTTTACCCATGCTTTATTTCTTTTGTTTGCAGCCTGTTCCTGCCGCGGTTCGAGCTCCTGCCTTGCCCGAGTGGGACTGGACTATGTCGACCGTCTCATTCGGAGAGCCCCACTCGACGACGATCCCTCGACTTTCACATGGTGTTCCCACCATACCTCTACAATATGACGTCGTCCCGCGTGCTTATGCGGAGGAGGGCCTGGCGTATGCCCATAGCGTGCGACAGTGGGTTCTCGGGCGAGAGTGGATGGTAAGGAATTCATCCCCACTCCTATTTCTGACCGGGATCGTATCTCTTTTTACTGATCTTTATTCTTGGCTCTTGTTTTTCAGGCTGAGGGAGCTCGGGCGACTGCTGCAGTTCAGTTGAGGGCCCAGGTATGATCTCCTACCCTTTCCATATTCTTAGTATTCCAAATGTCTTTTCAACACTTTTCTGGACTCATCCCCTCTCTTCCAGATGGAGGAGAACAGAGTCCTATCTCAGCAGGTGGGACAGCTTCAGCAGCGGCTTCAGCAGTTCGGCATCCCTCTCAGCGACGCCCCCGGAGGTAGCGGTGCTGGGCATGGCGGAGGCGTCGGCGAGGGCACTAGCGGAGGCAGAGGCCGAGGCAGCGGGCGTGGAGAGAGTGGCGGAGGCAGCGGGACCGAGTCAGAGGAGGAGCCTCTTAGGCGCACGACTCGTCAGGCTCGCGGCCGGGGTCGGGGTCGGAGCTGATCCTATACATATTTTTTGTTTTCTTTTGAGAGGATTTTTATTTTGGTGGATGACTGTATACATATACACATGTGCTTTATTTTGATAGCTGCTCCCTGATAGTTGGTAGGGTAGATGCTTTACATATTTATGTTTTCTTTGCTTACTCACCGTATGTGTGACCATAGCTTGGTCCAACTCTTGCCGTATGTGGGACCATGGCTTGGTCCCGACTTTTTTTGTTTCTTTTTATCTTTTTGGAACGAATGAATGAATGAATGAATGGATCTGTACGTGTTGCATGATGCACATGTTTTATTGTTTCTCAATTAGTTTTCTATTTGCAGGTGGGCTGATTATATTACAAACAGACCCTGGCCAATAAAAAACTTGGGACGACACTCGGTTAAGTCTCCGCGGCACTCAGTGAGAGCCGCAGCGGCAGTCAGTGAATGCCGCAACGGCATTCACGGATTGCCGCGCGGCACTTCGCCGAGTGCCGCTGCACTTTATCGAATGCCGCGGGTAGGTAGACAGCCTTATTTTCCTATTTATATCCCTTCATTCTCAAAGTTCCGCAAAACACTTCTCATTTCTCCTCATTTCCCCTTCACATGGCCCCCATTAGCTCTCAAATCCTCTTCCCATGGATGGATACTCTCTCTGGCATTGACAAGCTCAACTTTGAGTGTTTCAGACTAAACGATCTCTTCTCCTTCCAACAAATGAATCTAAATGAGGGTCTACTTCGCGCCGCCGTCCAATGTTGGGATCCTTCTCTCAATGTCTTTCGTTTCGGCTCTCAGGAGATTTGCCCTTTATTTGAGGAGTTTAGCGCCATTCTCCACACGGATCCTTCTGCTGAATTGATGGTTCCTCAGATTCAGGCCGGGTATGTTCGGGACTTAGCCACCCTTCTCCACATGTCTCGGAATGCGGCGGGCTCTTTTGTTCATGACAGGCAAATTGACTTTGAGCGACTCTCTTCTGTTTACGCTCCCATAGGGGACCCTTACAATGGTGAGTATCAGATCATTCGACGTAGTGCCTTGTCGATTGCTATGCTCTCTTACTTCTTATTCCAGTCATCTTCGGACACTCTCATACCCATCGCCTGCGGTTTGCGGGAGATGAAAAGTGCTGTTATGCTAGTCCTTGGTGAAACTTTGATTGGATTGGGCCATGCTCACGCTACTGGGGTCATGTTATCCGCAGGGGCACCTTTTGTCTTACAAATTTGGCTCATGGAGCGTTTAGACCTCTTCATACATGCTTCCCATCTCTGTGGGTCACTTCCTTATGATCGCATGGAGATTCACAGCTTGTTTCAGTCCGCCGACGCGTGGCTTGGTTGGCTTCAAGGTCTTTCTTCTAGTGACATCTGTTGGGTTTGTCCGTCGTGGATATGTCGCTCTGTTGCTATACGCTTCCCTGGGCGACCTGGCATCTGGCTGCCGGGTTTGCATGCTACGACTTTTTACATCCCTGGCCGGGTGGTCCGTCAGTTTGGGCTTTTGCAAGATGTCACTGAATCTGCGACTGCTGATTTCACCAGGGGGTCCCCTTTGCGTCCTTCTATCGTGAAGGCTTTCATGGAGGCTTGGCATGGCAGAATGGCTGCTCCATTCCCGAGGATTCCTACCCTGACTGTGCCTACTACTGAGTATCTTCTAGAGATCCGAACCTTGGCTGCGAGGCGAGCTTGACAGACACATGCATAATAGAGTAGACGAAAACAGGGAAAATGCCTGACATTTTACGAAACTCTTCTGACAGACCCTGCCTATCCTTTGTTTGCGCTTTTGAATGTGATTTTTCTAATTTTTTCTTTTCAAGAAGTGTTGTCATGCTAAATCTAAAGTGTCCTCCCTTTCGATTAATCTTTTATGAAGAATTATCCTTTTAATGTCTTAACTTGGCTCTTTACTTTGCTTCTTTGCTTTAAACTTTAATCCTTCTATGAATTCTCATTTGCTTTTTTATAGTACTTATCTCGATAGCCAGATGATCCAAGGGAGGGTTTTGTATCTGGGTTCTTCGGCTTAGCAAACGAAGTTTGCCCCTGGTTTTAAGGCTTTGAAGTGGCTTTGGGCAAACGCTAGTTTGCCCCTAGTTTAGCTTCTTTTTTTTTTCTTTTTTTTTTTTTGAAATGACCGAACCAAGTTGGTTGCCTACGTATCCCCTAGCGGGAATCAGGTCAAGCGTAGTTCCTCAAGGTAGGAGGCTTCGAAATAAATGGTTTCAAGCAAAGTATTTCTTGAGGCGATCGAGGTTAATTGGCTGTTTAAATTCAACCCCGTCCAGGTCCATGAGATAGGCCGCCCCTCCGGAAAGGAGGGTCTTAATGATGTATGGCCCGACCCAGTTGGGTTTGAACTTTCCTCTGTGGTCATAAACAGGCACCTTCAGTTCTTTGAGGACCAGGTCACCCTCAGTAAGCTTCCTTGGGCGGACTTTTTTGTTGAAAGCACGAGCTATTCTCTTCTGGTACCCCCGAGTATGGTTTATCGCGGTCAGCCTCTTTTCATCGAGCAGCATCAATTCCTCATACCTTCCCTGTATCCATTCTGATTCTGTCACTTCACATTCTGTTAAGACTCTGAGAGAGGGTATTTCCACCTCGACTGGAAGGACTGCTTCCATTCCGTAAACCAGCGAGTATGGCGTAGCACCCGTTGAAGTCCTTACTGACGTCCGATACCCCCATAAAGCAAATGGAAGCTTCTCATGCCAATCCTTATATGTATCTGTCGTCTTCCCCAAGATTGCTTTAACATTCTTATTTGCTGCCTCTACTGCTCCATTCATCTGGGGCCTATACGGTGATGACTGATGGCGAGTGATCTTATACTTTTCTAAGAGCGGGATGACTTCCCCCTGGAAATGACTGCCATGATCGGAGATAAACTCGTTCGGGACTCCGTATCTGCAGATTATGTTCTTCTCAATGAAACTCACCACATCTTTGGCCTTCAAAGTCGCATATGAGGTCGCTTCTACCCATTTTGTAAAATAATCGATCGCCACGATTATATACCGGTGCCCATTGGAAGCCTTTGGAACTATCTCACCGATGATATCAATCCCCCATACGGAAAATGGCCAAGGGGTGGTCATGCTATAGAGCTGCGACAGTGGGGTGTGCATCAAATTTGCATGAATCTGACACTTGTGACACCTTCTAACATATTCACAACAGTCTTTGTCCAAGGTCGTCCAATAGTACCCTTGTCGAACGATCTTCTTTGCCAGCATGTGCCCGTTCATGTGGGGCCCGCATACTCCCTCATGTATTTCCTCCATCATTCTCTTAGCTTCCCTTCCATGTAGGCACTCTAGATTGTAACCGGTGTAGGACTTTTTCCATAGCTTATCCGCATAAATTACGAATTGAGTGGCGAATCGTCTAATTGCCTTTTTGTCCTTTTCCGAGGCTCCTTCGGGGTATTCTCCTTCTTTAATGAACTTCCACACGTCCATATACCAAGGCACTTCATCTTCTCTCTCTATGACTGCGATCGTTTCAAATGATGGTTGGTTCCTCACTTCTATGGATAGCGGGATCATGGCAGTTTTGGAAGGGATTTGGATCATCGAGGCTAAGGTAGCCAAAGAGTCGGCTAATTGGTTTTCTTCACGAGGGAGGTAATAAAAGGAAATCTTTTGGAATTGCGCCTTCAGACTCTCCAGATAGTCATGGTAAGGTCTCAATTTCTCATGTTTCACCCTCCAGTTTCCTCGAACTTGGGATATGATCAGGTTGGAGTCTCCGAAAACATTAATCCGTCCGACCTTTAAAGCCAAAGCTGCTTCCATCCCAATTATGTATGCTTCGTATTCTACGGTGTTGTTGGTCGAGTTATACCTGAGTTTGACAGCTAACGGGGTAGGGGTCCCATCGGGCGCTATCAGAATGATTCCAACTCCATAACCTAATTGATTGGCCGCTCCATCGAAATACATCCTCCACAGATCTTCCTTAACCTCCATTATTCCTTCGTCTGGGAACTTGAAGTCTCCCTTGTCTTCAGATTCTACAGAGAGGTCGGCTAGAAACTCTGCGACAGCCCTTCCTTTCACGGACTTGGCGGTAACATATCTGATGTCGAATTCGGCCAACATCATGGTCCAACGGGAAATCCTACTGGTCAAGGCGGGTTTTTCGAACAGGTATTTTAATGGGTCCATCCGGGAGATTAGGGTTACGGGGAAGGCTAACGTGTAGTGGCGGAGGCGACGGGTACACCAAACCAATGCCCAACAGGCTTTCTCCAAGGGTGAATACTTTAACTCATATCCGACCATTCTCTTGCTTAAGTAGTAAATGGCCTTCTCTACGTGCCCCTTCTCTCCTTCTTGGGCCAACATACACCCCATCGAATCTTCGGACACGGAGAGATAAAGTAACAGAGGTTTCCCGGGTGATGGTGGTGACAAGACAGGTGGGTTCTGGAGGTAGGTTTTGATTTTGTCGAAGGCTTGTTGACACGGGGTGTCCCATTTGAATCTCTCTCCCTTTCTGAGTAGCTTGAAAAGTGGGTCGCAGGTCAAGGTGAGTTTAGAAATGAAGCGGCTGATGAACTGTATTCTCCCCAGGAATCCCCTCAGTTCTTTTTCGTTTTTCGGTGGCTACATTTCGGTTATGGCTTTTATCTTGGTAGGATCCACCTCTATTCCTCTCTGAGTAATAAGGAAACCCAATAACTTCCCAGTGGTGACTCCGAACGTGCACTTCTGCGGGTTTAGCCTCATCTTGAACTCCCTCAATCTCCCAAAGAACTTTCTCAAGGCTCCTAGGTGCCCTTCCCTTTCTTTGGACTTTACAATCATATCATCCACATATACCTCCACCTCCTTGTGGATCATGTCGTGCAGTATGGTGGTGGCGGCCCTTTGATAGGTCGCGCCTGCATTCTTAAGTCCGAATGGCATAACCCTATAGCAATATGTCCCCCATGGAGTAATGAATGTGGTTTTCTCCCTATCCTCGGGTGCCATGAGGATTTGATTATACCCGGAGAACCCATCCATGAAAGATAGAAGTTCATGTCCCGCAGTGTTATCAACCAACACGTCGATGTGGGGTAATGGGAAATCGTCTTTAGGGCTTGCTTTGTTCAAATCCCAAAAATCCACGCAAACCCTTACACCACCATCCTTCTTTGGGACAGGCACAATGTTGGCAATCCATTCCGGATACTCGATGACCATCAAGAATCCAGCCTTTAGTTGCTTTTCAACCTCCTCTTTTACTTTGAGTGCCCATTCTGGCCTCATTCGCCTCAATTTTTGTTTTATGGGCTTTGAATTGGGAAAGAGGGGGATGTGGTGTTGGACTATCTTTGGATCAATACCTGGCATATCAGCAAAAACATCTTTGAATTCATTTAATAGACTAATTAGTTCTTTACTTTCTTTATTGCTAAGTGTAGAGCCGATGAAGACATTTTGAGGATTGTTCTCATTTCCAAGATTAATTGTTAGGGTGTCCTCAATGATTTTACATGCAGATTCTTTTTCTTTTTCAATTAGTTTTTGCAGTTCAATAGGTATTTCATGATCATCACATTCATCACATTCATTAAGCGCGTTCGAGTAGGCAGAATCAGTCATACTTTCATTGATTTTCTTTGGAGTGATTATAACAAACATAGAAATTGAAAAACGCCTCATTTGGGCCATTACAGACTCTGGGTGTGGGGGGAACCTATCACTAGACTCAAAAACCCACTCCTTCTTGTGCTCTCCTCCCAGGCCAGTAATAAAGCATTCTTCCGGACCTCCTGTCTTGGTAATTTTCTCCATCTCTTCTTCCCCAGCCTTCCCTTCCTCACCTTCTTCACTCTCGGCAGCTTCCTCCACTATGCCCTCGACGTATTCACCTTTGGCCTTTCCGGGATCCTCCTTCATGACCTTTGCGTTCCCTTCGCCTAACAGATCTTTCATGGCAGAACCGTCTAGCGTACCAATCCAGTCCTTGGCAGCAACAGACTTTTCAGGCATTTGCAAAAATGGGTCTTTGTACCCAGAAAATTCATGAGAGAAGAAGACCTCGAACCCCAGCTTCATGCATTTGTCTTTTTGGTCCATCCGTGGTTCTGGGAAACCACAGAAAGGGAAATCCTCTCCTTCCTTCACGAAATACCCATTGAGAGTCTTTAAGTAAGGGTCTAGTGGCGCATTGACGTCCTTCTTTTTTGCTCTCAGCTCCTTCTTCGTTGGCTGATACCCTAGACCGTGAGTGTGAGTCTGAGTAGGGATTCTTGGAGCCTCTGGCAGGCTCTGAAGATTCTTCCCCAACCCCAATCCTGGAAAGAAGCCCATTTTCTTCATGATTCCGGCGACGACTGGACTAGCATACTGATCAAAATGGGGCGGTAGGGACTCTCCCGACTTTCCTTCTTCTATCACGCTGATGAACTCGAATCCTCCTATTTTCGCTTCTTCTTCTTGCAGCTGTAATTCTAGGACCGGTGCACTTGACGATGCTTCAGATGAACGAACCCAACTGTCCCCGAGGATTTCACAGACTTTGTTCTTCCAAACGCATTTGACCTTCTGGTGGATTGTTGATGGTATGGCGCCCAAACTGTCTAACCACAGCCTCCCAAGTAGCAGATTGAAGGATGCAGGAATGTCGATGACCTGAAATTCGGCTTCCTTCTCAAGTGGGCCGACAGCGAGGTGGAGGAGAATTATGCCCATGACTGCTCTTTGGGTGTTGTCATACGCCCGGACTTTCTGTTGAGACGGCACAAAGGAAGATTCATCTAAGCCCATTCTCTTGGCTGTGCGGAAGGGACATACGTTAAGAGCAGACCCTTTGTCGATGAGACAAGCAGGTACGGTGTTCCCTAAACATTCAACGGTGATATACAGAGGCTTGTTGAGCGTGGGTCCTCCCGGAGGTAAGTCATTTGATGAGAAAGTAATAGCTGAAGTTGGAATTGTGCCGATCAGCCCTATGAGGTCCTCCGGCGTTGTATCGATAGAGACATCGGATTGGTTCAAAGCATCCAAGACTACCTGCCTATGTTTTTTAGAGGCGATCAACAGTCCCCAGATAGTGATGTTGGCCTGAGTCTTCTTCATCTGTTTTAGGACCCAATCCTCTTCTTCTTCCTCGTTCATTTTTCCTTTCCCTTTCTCCAATTCCCTCCCTGGGTGATCTTCCTCTAGTTCATGCGGCTTGAAGTGTCTACCAGACCGAGTCAAATGGTCGATCTCTTCTTTTGCCCAAATGTTATCGGTTTCTGAGACGGTCTTTGAGCCCTCTTTTGCCTCTTCGTCGCTTTGATACCATAGATCATCCTCTCCTACCCGGTCTATGTTCCGATCATTGTTTTCTTGGACCCACCAATCCGACTGCCTCGTCACTTCGTTTTCCTATATCCCTGGCTGGCTTCCAAGCATGCAGATCCCCGAATTTTCTAGCAACTGATAGAACTTCTTTGGCTCTCCGACCTTTGTGATTAGCTTGGACGGATCGAATGCCGCTTCTTCTACCCCTAAGAAATAAAGACCCCGCGGCGGTGGCACAACACGATGGTTCGGCAGAGGATTCTTGGTGACATTGGGGGCTTTGACAGGTGGCTCGGATATCACTTTGTTGTCAATGAGATCCTGGATTTCGTGCCTTAGTCTCATGCACCGATCCGTCGAGTGGCCCTTTTGTTGATGATACTTGCAGTAGAGATCTCCATTGAAGTGTGGTGGGAGTGGACTCGGCGGGGGTCGAGGTTCTAACTGACGGAGATGCCCTTTTGCTAACAGCCTGTCGAAGGCGGTTGATAATGATACTCCCAAGTCTGAAAACTTCCTCAGTGGCTTATCCTCCCCTCCTCTTGGATGGTTTCTGGTGATATCGAATTTTTTCTCCGGCTCGCTAAGTGCATTGACATCGGTGGGGCCAGAGTGACCCCCCGAATGCCCTCCATTTGATCCATAACTGGGCCTTCGATATCGGTTCTGTGGCTCCTCCTTCTTGATTATTCCTTCTTGAATTGCATCTTCGATTCTTGTCCCCACGTCGAACACCTCAGCAAAGGTGTTGATTGACTGAAATCTCATCTTCTCCTGATAAATTGGCTGCAGATTCTTCATCAGCATTCGGATCTGGTCTTTCTCAGACGGCCTTTGTACCATCTTCGCGGCTTTCCCCCTCCATCGACTTAGATACTCAGCAAATGATTCCTTGTTCCCTTGCCTTGTTGTTTCCAAATCTCGGACAGTAACATCCAAATCCTGATTGTATTCGTATTGTGCCACAAATGCCTTAATCACTTCTTCCCATACTCTGGTCTTGCTTGGCTCAAGCGTAAGGTACCATGATAAGGCAGCTCCCGTTAAGGTTTGTTGAAATAGGACAGCCATCATGGTAGTGCTCAGTCCACTAGGCTGAAAAGCTCCTATGCACATTCGGACATGACTGCGGGGGTTGTCTGTGCCATCAAATTTATCGAAAACTGGCATTTTGAAACCAGCCGGCAGCGTTTCATGGACTCCGTCATACAATCCTTCCAGTTCCATTAGATAGGTATCCACTCCCTGAGCCTTGCGCATCACCCTTTCCAACTTTTCTATCTTCTCGGTCAACAGCTTCTCCTTCTCATCTTTCTCTCTGTCCCTGTTGGCTCTTAGTGCATCATTCCAATGTGCCTCTTGATCGTCGAACCAATCTCCGTCTCCTCCTCCCAAAGGCGGGTCTATAATAGGTGGAATTACATGCGGCGGCGGTCGGCGATTCAGCTCCTCTATCATTCCCATCATGCGGTTCATGTTCTCGGCCTGTCTCCTCATCTGTTCCGCTTGCTGTTCGACTAGTACCCTTAGTCCGGTCATCTCTTCGTTGTTTCTTTCTTCGGCCATGTCAGTGTATCCTCTTCTTACTAACCTTGCCGTAGGATCCCTAAACCACGCTTGATTTGCTATTTTTGCTCCTACAACAAATTTTGAAAATTTTCCTTTAAAACATTTTTTATTACAACTTCCTTCTTATATGCTATGCGGATGCGATGCATGTGTGCGTGTGTACCTATTCTATATGCCAAAAAGAAGAAGAAATCCTAGTCCTAACACATAAGCACATAAGCACATAAAATCCTTACCCATGTCAAGTACGATGACTTCTCCATTCATTGTGGCCCTCTTTTCCCATCCTTCGAAGTTTTTGAAAATTTTTTGGGGATTCTTGAAATCCATTTTTGGGAAGCAACTTTTAGAAAAGCAGTTTTCAAGAATTTTGGATCATAAGGTGATTGGGTCAAAAATTTCTGTTTTTGAAAAGCATGAATTTTTCGAAATCTTGATTTTGAAATCCCCCAAGTCCTTTGAAAGAGCGGTTTTGAATAAAGGCCGCGGAAATCTTATTCTTCGAAGGCTGATTTTAAAATTCTCAGGGTAGAAGGGTCGTGTGATAAGATCATCATCGTACTTTTCATGGGTTTGGATACATACAAGGTCAATGATGCTTAGCTAACGTGATATAAGAAGTGTAATCTTATAATCAAGGTTCGGCATGTTCTCCAAATGTCGTGGAACATGAGGAGAAATTGCTAAAAGGTGATTAAAAGATTATACGTCTTTCATCAAGCAAGTATCGTCATCATCTCAAGTAATCCCCTCCGGGCATACAAAACTTCCTAACACATAAATCCTAATCAAGAATTGAATTCCTAATTTTGAGAGGTTCTATGGAAACTACTATGCAAAGGCCGGGCTTTGGTCAAATAAGGGACCCTTGACACACACCCGATAGGATGCTTCATATACCAAATCATGGTACGAGATCAAGGGTGATCACACAGTCCCATGATGACTTGACCGACCGGGTTGCCCCGAGCCTTCAAGGTCATAGTTCCGTGCAATCGACTGGCTGGACATGCAAATGAAATGCAACAGGCACACAAAGATTAATTAATTTGATTAAAAGGATGTTTTTCAAGTCTAATCCTCAAGTGAACCCAAAATCAGAATTCTGGTCTGCGAAACCAGAGATTCTGGGTTCGATCCCCAGCAGAGTCGCCAGATTGTGGGTATCGCAGGTTGACTTACCCACAGCTTTTCTTTTCGAAATTCCAAATTCAAAACAAATGAGTCGCCACTTAATTTTTAAAAGGAAAAAATTAAGAAACCATTTCAAAAGGGAACTGATCTTTTGCGAAACCAAAGATTAACTAGGTCCGGGGATTATGGAATGAGAGAGGAAGGAGTCCGTCGGACTAAAGCACCCTCTCTCATCCTATCTTGCGATAGGCCTCTACTCAACATCCTTTTAATCAAATTTATTAATCTAAGCGTGCCCTTAACTAATATATATATATACATATACATCACAAAAGCATGTCCAAAGGGTGTAAAATTGTAATTGACAAAATATCATTCAAAAGCCACATAATCCAGGTAGCAAACGATATGATATGCAATAGAGAACAAGTGAACTTACCCGGGGTCCAGCAGTGATAGTAAACGTGCAATGCATGCGAACAAAAGAAAATCTTAAAAAGAGTCTCTAATCACGTATACACATAAGGCAAATCTTAACTCTAAGGTATCGCGCATAAGGTCAAAAATTAAATAAAATCAAGAAATTTAATAAACTAGAGAGGAATTCTAGAAATCGTACCTTAATAGCGCTACAAAACAAAGGGTTAGTCCACATGATGTGCAAAATATGATGTTAAAAATGACAATCCTAAATTTCTAGCTTACATCTATCTAATACAATTAAATCCAAAGCAAATAAGTCTTAATTACAAGTGTCGAATCATATAGATGAATATGTACATGGACAAGGATAAACTATGAAATACTCTTAAACTCTGAATTCAAGCTCAACTAATCATTATTAAAGCATGGTTTAAGCCCTAGATCATAGAAAAGTCATTTAGACCCTTATTTTACAAGGTAAGTCAAATGCGTCATAAAAACTCTGAAAATTGCAGAGAGCAGACCAGAACTTAAAAGAAATAAAAAGCATATCTCCCATGGTTTGATCTTGATGATTTTTGGACTCAATATGCCTCTGTGAGTCTAGTTTTCAAATCAAAAAGAAAATCAAAGTTCCAACGGTCGGATCTCCGGGAATATGGAAAACACTAGACATCACTCAGCACTTTACAACCTTCTGTCCAGAATTCTTGCACGATTTATTAAAAATAACAAAAAAATCCGAATTGCTTTGTTCTTTTTAGGGTGACTTCCTAACACATTAAGCTTCATAAAAAAAATTATTTGGAGTCACAAACACTTTATTAGCACTCTGATTTAATTGTTTCAAAAGAGTGTCACTGTTCTGAAACTATTCTGAAATTCTGGACAGATTGTATTTGTGTCACAAAACTCATGATCAAACCATCCTAAACATGAAACCACCTTAAAACAAAAATTACAGTGGTAGAATATTGTGTTATTAACACTTTCCCGATGATTTCACTTGATTTCAACGGTTAGATTTCGAACTAAAAATCTTTGATCAAAAACAGTTTGTGGACTCACTGTTTTTATTTTGCTAGTTCAACTTTGTTGGTTAACCTCAACTATTGAAAACATGAAGTTGAGATTAAACCAAACTACTTCTCCTACTATTTGATGGCCATTAGAGACTACAAACCTTTATTCTTCATAGATTTCAAATAAAGTATGGATAGACCTCATGAAATCTATAAGATATAAGGAATCTAAACCATGGAGATGGATTTAGACTCAAAACTACATTCTCCTATCATTTGGTGGTCATTGGAGAGGGGGGACATGACTATGACTCATGAGTCCTAAAGGAATATAGAAGGGATTCCTCAAGACATCAAGTTTACAAGATCCAACTCATGAGTATGGACTTGGATCCTCTTATGAAGTGGTGATCAAACTTTGACTCCTATGAGAGGCACAAGCCTACATGGGATTCAAAAGATCATGCTCAAGAGATCAAAAGAGATATTGAAGATCTCCAAGACCTTCAAGAGAAGAATATAAACAAGAAAATGGAAGAAAGTAATATGGAAACAAAAGAAACTCCTAAGTTTACTTGATAAACAAAGAAAATAGTGCAAGATTTTAGGATTAGAGATTTCAAGAGAAGAAAGAAAAAGCCAATAATCTATGGTTAGAGGATCACCTCCAAATTATCCTCAAAGTTTTCTTTTCTTTGAAGATCTTCCAAGCTCTTCTCTCTAATTCTCTAAACACTCTCTTTTCTCTCTAAAATGTTGGTGTAATGGAAGTATATGTGCTCTCTCTCAATATATTTCTTGGTGTTCTTCTTGGTCTCCCCTTTTTTAGGAAGATCCCTTCTCTTTTATAAGCAAAATTACCAGGTATTTTTGGTGAATTTCGGAGCAAAAAACAGGTGTAATTCTCTCATTAGTTGGTACAATGTGTACTTTCTAAAATTATGCAGACTGCTGTCCAGCGCGGCAGTCCAGATACTGCCACGGTAGTTCGTGACTGCCGCTGCGGCATTTCATGACTGCCGTTGCGGCACTTGATGACTGCCACGCGGCATTCATCAAATGCCGCGGAAATTAATGGATTGTCGCATTTTTGTCAGTCTTACTTTATCAGTTTTTGTTCTTATTCGCATGCGCATACGTATTGCTCTGCAAAATACAGACTTTAAAAGCGAACGGCAGTCAGAAATCTGTGGCGGCACTTGGTGAGTACCGGCACGGCACTCTGTGACCGCCGTGCGGCAGTCACTGAGTGCCGTGGCAGCCCGCCGTGTGCCGGTTTTGGCTAAAATTCCCCCTTTTGGTTTTTTCTTTTTTCAAAGCAAAATTATCCTTGGGGATATTTTCCAAAAATCGTATTTTTATACCTGAATTCTCCTAAATACCCGGTATTTTCTCTTTTCTGTGGAATTTTACCGCGTTTTAGAGAACTTTTTGAAGAGCTTGGAATACTTCGAATCTTCCGGTCCTTGTCATCATCGGATATGGAGGTTACACTCCCCTAAATTCGACGGTCGGTCAAAATTGGGGTGTCTACAATACCCGGTTGAGAAATTGAGCAGAATGTATATACAACAAGTTGTTCGACTACATGGAGTACCCGCGTCAATTATGTCAGATCGTGATTCACGTTTCACGTCAGGATTTTGGGAAAGTTTACAAACAACACTTGGAACTTCATTGAAGTTAAGTTCTGCATTTCACCCCCAAACCGACGGACAGACCGAGAGAGTTAATCAAGTCATGGAAGACATGCTTCGAGCTTGTGCGATAGATTTTGAAAGTTCATGGGAAGAGAACCTACCGTTGATAGAGTTCGCGTATAACAACAGCTACCATACGAGTATAGGAATGGTACCATTTGAAGCTCTTTATGGAAAACCATGCCGATCACCCTTATGTTGGGCAGAAGTTGGAGATGACAAGCTTCTAGGACTAGAGATGATTCGAGAGACGAACAAAAAGATTAATATCGTCAAGGAGAAGATGAAAGCAGCTCAGAGCCGACAGAAAAGCTACGCTGACAAGCACCGGAAGGACTTGGAATTCAGTGCTGGAGATCACGTATTCCTAAAAGTATCACCCGTACGAGGAATTGTCAGATTTGGACAAAAGAGAGGAAAGCTTTCGCCACGCTACATTAGACCGTTCAAAATTTTGGAACGCGTGGGAAAAGTTGCTTACCGACTCGCACTGCCACCCAAGATGTCAGGAGTGCATAATGTGTTTCACATTAGTATGCTGAGGAAAGTCGTGCACGATCCGTCTCATGAGACCAACTTCATGGATATCGAAGTGAACGACAACGTGACTTTCAATGAAGGACTGGTGAGGATTTTGGAACAAGCAACTAAGAAGTTGAGGACTAAGGAAATCCCTCTAGTAAAAGTTTAGTGGAAACACCACGATGAGCGTGAAGCTTCTTAGGAGTTAGAATCAGAGATGCGTGAGAAGTTTCCTTACCTGTTTAATGTATAGCTAGCTTTGATTCCGGGGACGGAATCTTTAATAGCAGGTGGATGATGTAATACCCGTAAAATTTTTGCATTAATAAAATGAGTCGCCGTATTTTTATGCGTATTTCTTTTCGGTAGTATTGAATTCAGAGACCCGAACATATACGCGTACGTATTTAAATATGTTAATCAGACTATAAGCTGCGAACCCAGACTGTATTGCACGTAAACTCAGAAAATCTGTCCGAGAATTAGACTGCATGGCATGTATACCCAAGTGACGACTCAACTATACTAATAAGGAAAAGAGGGTACAATGGGAATCAACCTAAAAATGGCAATGTACTTGCCATACCTATCTATACCCTTTGGGTAATAAGACTACCCAAACTAGCCCCCTCAAACCCACCGGATCCTTACCACCATCCACAACCGTCGGCCACCTTTCCTCCCCCTCTAGTGCACTTCTATCAATCCCATCCACCTCTTTCATTTCCATCAAAGGGATTCTACAATCTATGTATGTATAGGGATACATGTATACCTGGTGGTGTATAAATGCTGAGGTTCTTGAGAAAAGAAGGAGACCACAGTGAGTTGAGAGCTAGAGAGAGAGACGCCGGAGACGGGAAGACGAAGAAGAGACCCGAGGCTTCTATAGGTAAACTGTAATACCCTGTATTTTGGTATGTTAATAAGATCTGGTATTTCATTTCTATACTCGTATAAACTTTCTCTTCCTTTTGGTAAATTTTTGATACCAATCGATTGATAAGTTTCCCAATCGATTGACACTTTTTAGATACCAATCGATTGATAAGTATCCCAATCGATTGACATTCAACCGACTAAAATTGATTATGTGTCAATATCTCAATCAATTGCCATTTATCCCAATCGATTGACATTGTTTCCAATCGATTGACTACAAATATCTGTTGCCAATCGATTGACTTGTGTCCCAATCGATTGACATAACCTGAGACAAGTTTTCTTCTTTCCTTTAGCTTTGAACGTGTGGCACTCCCATACCCCTATATATACTTGTTCATTTGTGACCTTGGGTCATTTTGGCAGCCTTGGGAGAGATAGATATATACCTCTTGAGTTATACATACATATATCTATCTATATATCTATATCTATATCTATACACACACTCACTGCCTTAGCAGCTGGGAGAGAGAGGAAGGAGAAACAGAAAGAAGAAGAAAGAAGAAAGGAGGAGACAGAGAGGGAAGACAGAGACAGAGAAGAGGAGGAAAGAGAGAGCTTGGAGATTTCAAGCTTTAAACACATCCAAACGCACCCTAGGTGAGTTCTAACTCACTTGGTCCCTTTATGTGATGTTTATGCAAGTTATTATGATGTTTAGATGGGTTACATGCATGTAGTGCACGTTTATATATGCTGTTTTTACAATCTGCTGGAGAAGACATAGTATCAATCGATTGACATAAATTCCAATCGATTGACATCAGTCTGGACCCAATCGATTGGATAAAATTCCAATCGATTGACATAATCTCAATCGATTGCCATATTTCTCAATCGATTGACATAACTTTTGCTCCAATCGATTGAACCTCTGTTCCAATCGATTGGCATAAGCAGAACATGGTTTCCTTTGCCTATTTATTATATAAGAGGTTTAGTTGTTCGATTCCTGATTCGGAATTTCATTATGCGACTATGGGTTAGACAGGAGTAATGTGACACCAAAGATTAATGGATAATGAATAAAAAGAATATGAAGACATGGGTGACGTGTTGATTCTTGTATGAGTTTGATATCCGTTTGCTTTTAATCCGAGTAGTCAGGCCACATTGGGAATTGTCATGTGTCGATGTAGAATGGAACGTAAGTAGGTTTGGTAAGTTCTGGGAATGGTACGTGGATGGACGATTGGTCATGATATGCTCTTAAAAGCGGTGAACCGGACCATGGTTCTTAAAAGCGGTGAGCTGGACCAAGAAGTCTTAAGATAGACTGGATAATCTTTGATATGCTCTTAAAAGCGGTGAACAGGACCATTGTTCTTAAAAGCGGTGAGCTGGGATCACTAGTAGATGACGTTGAGTCGTGGCAATAGATTGATATGCCTTGTTCGAAACGTTATATCCCTGAAATGCGGTGAACAGGACCATTGTTCTTAAAAGCTGGGGACAGACTGACGTGGAGTCCATGACATGCGGTGAGCAGGATATATTGCTCTTAAAAGCGATGGACAGAATAAGGGTGTATCCCTAGAGTTAAACGATTGAGTCTGTTCATGAAAATCAGAATGTGTTGAGTTCGGTATTCGATTAACAAGACGTTAAGGGTCGGTTTACAAGGACGAATAAAGAAACAAGATATGGAGATAATAAGATGTTAAACCGTGTTTTCATAAGCTTGTGTTTACTTCAGATAATTGGTACTTTGTTAGTTTATACTCACTCAGCTCTCAGTAAGCTGACGGCCTTTTATTGCCTGGACTTTCCCCGTCCAGAATATCCTGTCCCTTATTCTGCAGGTAATGACCAGTACACTGATGACTATTATCCAGAGGAAGGCCCCACCGATGATGGTTACGCCAGGGAGGACTATCCTTATGCCAGTTAAAGGCTGAAGATGTTATGACTAGTTTTATATTTTCGGTTGTTCTGTTAAACCTTTAGTTAACGGGTACTTGGGCATTTGTTGTCTCCAGACCTGTTGTGATCCTGTGGACACACTCTGATATTATTTTGTAATAGTTAGCACTGTGTGTTATTCTCAGTTGTTTACAGTTGCTGTTCTTTTGGACTAGTACTGCGTGGTGTGGATTATTTAGTGACTTTCACCTGTCATTCCTTATGGACCCAAAAAAGAAATTTATTTTTCTCTATTTTTGCCGTTCCGGGGCGTGACATAAACCCTCACTCCCTAGTTCATTTCTGTGCACGCTCACACACCCTCACACACCCCTGTGCACAAACCAAACAGAGCCTAAGCCCTCTGTTGAACCGAAACCGCCATTGAAGCTCCCCACCGGAGTTCGAAAATGGAACTCAACTATAGGCCCTAAATTTTACACCAAACTGACCTTTAGGATCCCAGGAGACTTCCCTTAAGGCAGCATTCGATTTGGGACGCATATGATAGGTCATGCATAGCATTATTCTTTTTTTTTACCGAAAAAGAATAATTTGTTGGCAGGTCATCAAGACGAATGAACCTAGTTCTAAGCTCACAGTATGGTATAGAGGGGCTGATTCCGGTCATTTTCCCGTTGGAATCATCGATTTTCGTGAAGAAACAACGAATTTATGGCCGTTTGAAGTTTTCCGGCCAAATCGGGCTCGCCGGAGAAGAAAAGACCCATGGGTCTTCGGGTTATATCGTTTACCCGATTGGGTCGGGTCTTGGGTCGTGGGTATGGGTTAGTTTGTTAGGTTAAATGGTTACAGGTTCGGGTTATATTAATAAAAATGAGTAGCGGGTCGGATCTTTTAAGTTGGATCATGCCACGTGTGTTAACGGGTGACCCGTGGATTCGGATTCGAATCTGGGTTGACCCGCGGTTTTTTTTTTTATATTTTAATTAGTAATTTTATATTATTAGTTATCCTATTAATCCTAATTAAGGTCTTAATAAACGGTTTTAATAATACTTAGTTATTATATTATTCTGTTAATCAGGGTTAGGACATTAATAACCCGGGATTAGCAATAAATTACACTTTATTAATTTGCTAACCTAGATTAGTAGATTTATGATTTGTTTTAGAATTATTAATGTCTTAATTATTCTAATAACCTTAGTTAAGGTTTTATTAGTCTATTTTTAATGGTTAATTATTCTGTAAATTCTAAATTAATGTTTTAACATTCTGTTTTAGTAATTATTAATGTATATTAACTAAGATTAGTATATATTAATCGAGATTAGTATATAAATATATTATTTATAATATATTTTGTAGTAATAAGTAAATATAAATATGAATAAATGATTTTAAATTATTTTAAAAATCTAAAAATGGTTTCTAAAATACTATAAATTATATTTTAATAAATTGTAATATTATTTTTATAATATCCCTATATTATGCAAATATAAATTATCTTTATATGCTATACTTATTATTTATTGGTTTAAATAAATAATAAGTAAATATTTTTAAATTAAAATAATTAGGTAATAAATACCTAATGACCACTTTTAAGTATAGGAAAATTATATTAAATTTTCCTACGGTCTAATACCTGTATATTGTAAATTATTACTTACGAGACCCTAACTTTAATATTTTAATAATTATTAATTACTTATAAAGTATCCGTTTGGTTGTATTTTAATTATTTAAAATACCAAACGAGCCCCGAAAATTTTGAGAAAAATACTACTAGCCTAATTTAAGGTCTAGTATTTAATAAAAATATTTATAAGGGTCAAATGTCCTCCTAAAATATACCTTATTATTAGGGCGCTCTTAAGTCTACTATTAGGCGATTAAACTTCAGAAATTCATAGTAAATAAACCGTAGCTCAGAAAAATACGCGGTCAATTCCTAGAGTCTTAGAATAATGTCTAGAATATTCTCTTAAAGTTTGGTGATCTTTCGACACGGTAAAAAAACACAGCTTATTTCTAGGGCCCAAACTGGTGTAGAAAACCCAGCCTTTTATGCGACGGACTCCGATTTGAGTCTAGTCAATGGCGTTAGACTCAGAATAATGTCTAGATCATCATGTTGAGGTTTAGGGACCCACCCGGCACAATTACCATTATGCCCTTGTTTCTAGTACGCTTATTAACCGACGTTCTATGAATTTATATGCTTTGTAGGGACCGCTACGCTTACTGTTACGCACCCGCTTCGAGGTGAGTCGTCCTAACTCACTTGGTATATTATAGAATTATTCTTTGATCATATTTGTATGCCCAGTGCGTCCTGCGTGGACGATACTGATATATATTAGTATTGTAAATGATGAGATTATTTCTTATATAATGATCGCATGTTAGTTAACTATACTCCATGCTTCGTTAATATTCGTGGATTTTCTCGTTTATCATAATTTCTCGATTATATAGTCACATGAACATTCACATGAACATAGTCGAGTCATGATGTCCATATCGACGTCTGTATGGTTAGTCACGGGGACTAACCCAGTCATACTGTTATACATGTTGAGTGGACCGTAGTGGTCCGAGTGGTGCAGTCAAGTAAATGGGAACAACGACGAAACTGCTATAGGGCCCTGCTAGGCGACGATAGCCAGAGTTTCCATTGAAATCATTGAAGTTATGCATGAATTGATGATTGATACGCTATAGGGCCCTGTTAGGCGACGATAGTAATGTATCCATCATAATACAATAGTTACCTTTCAAATGCTATAGGGCCCTGCTAGGCGACGATAGCGCTGTAACTATTCTATTCTCCCGGCAAGGTCACGAGGACCTAAGAGTCCAATGATTACACTCTTTTAAAACCAAAATTTGCTATAGGGCCCTGTTAGGCGACGATAGCAACGTAATCATTCTACTCTGAGCTAACGGCGTTACACTGGTAATGTAACAAGTCACATGAGTCAGTTGTGGTGTCCATGGTCGAGTTAAAGTCGAATATATCGATAATGCATTGTGTCATCATTCTACCATGTCATATGCTTATTTAATGTTGGATCAAGATATTGTTATACTTGTAT
Source organism: Hydrangea macrophylla (assembly GCA_033977485.1). Taxonomy (NCBI): domain Eukaryota; kingdom Viridiplantae; phylum Streptophyta; class Magnoliopsida; order Cornales; family Hydrangeaceae; genus Hydrangea; species Hydrangea macrophylla. The sequence continues at coordinate 78,915,293 of CM066995.1, read as the reverse complement.
ATCCTTAATTGTATTAGGAGTGATCGGTTAAGACGATTTCACTTAGCTTCAAAAGCTAACGGCTCCTTCCCTGCCCTGGACATTTTACGTCTAGGTTATAATGAGGAGAACCATCAAGGTAACCATGAAGATGCACATCACTATCCTCAGGATGGGAACTATCAGGAAGGTGATCCTGAGACAGACTATCAAGAAGAGTTCGATAATGAGGGTTACGGGTTTGCCAGTTAGAAGGAGGACCCTGGCCTACTTTCGTATTAAGACTTCTCTTATATTTTAAGAAACTATCTTTTGGTTGATGTAATAATTTAAGTGGCGTAAATCGCCCAAACTTATCTTTTGTGATTTTCATTTGGAACTTCTGTAATAGCCTAAGTAGCAAAACACTCTAAGTTCCCCTATGAATACCATTAGACGCTTTTGTAAATTTCTTACTCTGATCTATATATATTTTGTTAGTATGATGCACGGACAGGTCAGTTTTATGTAACTCGTCATTCCCTATGGGTCCATAAAGGAAATTTTAAATTTTCCCTATTTTTGGCTACTCCGAGGCGTGACATTATACATATAAAAAGTGATCAAATTAAGAGTTAGGACTATAAATACTCTTATACACTATGTCCTATACTAATTATGATTTAAGTATTAAGGAGCATTATAGTTGGGGTACTCCAAAGGAATGGACTCCAACTCAGGTTCAATCCTTCTAAAAATGGTTTTAATCTATGCCCATTAACTTTAAATGTATTTTCATCTTTAGGGTCCTCAATCTCGATAGTTCCATAAGGATAAACATTTTTGACTATATATGGACCAGTCCATCGAGATTTCATATTTCCTCTAAAAAGATGTAGTCTTGAGTCATATAATAGAACTTTTTGTACGGGGGTAAATCTTTTGCGCAAAAGATTCTTATTATGATACATTTTGGTTCTTGCTTGATGAATTCAGGCGTTATCATATGCGTCTTTACGAATTTCTTCAAGCTCATTTAATTGTAATTTTCTTAAAATTCATCCCTCTTCAATATTATAATTTAAAGTCCTAATAGCCCAATATGTCTTATGTTCTAATTCTACTGGTAGGTGATAAGCTTTTCCATAGACAAGTGTGTATGGAGACATCCCCAAATGGGTCTTATAAGCAGTTATATATACCCATAAAGCATCTGTTAATTTTGAAGACCAGTCTTTACGATTAGAATTCACAGTTTTTTCGAGAATATGCTTAATTTACCTATTAGCTAATTCAGCTTATCCATTTGTTTGTGGATGGTATGCAGTTGACACCTTATGGGTCACTCCATATCTTTTCATTAACTTTTCAAATGGCTTGTTACAGAAATGTATTCCTTGATCACTTATTATTGCTTTTGGAGTTCCAAATCGAGAAAGTATGTTATCTTTTAAAAATGCAATAATTGTACGGTGATCATTCTTTCTTGTAGGAATAGCTTCTACCCATTTTGAAACATATTCGACTACTAATAAAATATATTCATATTGGCAAGATGGAGGAAAAGGTCCCATAAAGTCAATGCCCCAATAATCAAAGATTTCAATTGTAAATATAGGGGTCATTGGCATTTGATTTCTTTTTGAAATACTACCCAACATTTAGCAGCAGTTACAAGCCTTACAATATAAATATGAATCTTTAAATAGAGTTGGCCAATATAAACCACTTTGTAAAATTTTTATGGCAGTTACTCGAGATGAAAAATGTCCTCCACAAAAGGACGAATGATACATGAAAAGTACATTTTTGATTTCTTCATTGGGAACACATTTCATAATTACCTGAATAGCACAATATTTAAACAGATATGGGTCATCAAAGTAGAAATGCCTAGCAATAGCTAGGAATCTTTTTTTATCTGATGATAACCAATTGCTTGGTATTTTTCCAGTTACTAAATAATTAACAAGATCAGCGTACCATGGCAGGGAAGTCACAGAAAATAATTGTTCATCAAGAAAAGAGTCTTGAATAGGTAGGGGTTCACTGGTATTGTCCTCAAATGAGATAAGTAATCAGCTACCACATTTTCTACTCTCTTTTTTTGTCTTTGATTATTAAATTAAATTCCTGTAGTAGGAGTATCCACCTAATAAGCCTACGCTTAGTGTCTTTCTTTGAAAGTAGGTATTTCAGAGCTGAATGGTCCGTAAAACAGACAATAGGGGAAACAATCAAGTATTGCCTAAATTTATTAAGGGCGAATACCACGGCTAGCAATTCCTTTTCAGTAGTTGAGTAGTTCATTTGAGCACTATCCAGAGTTCTACTAACGTAGTATATAATTGATGCATTTTTATCCTTTCTCTGCCCTAGGACAGTTCCAATGGCATAGTCGCTAGCATCACACATTAATTCAAATGGTAAGTTCCAATTAGGAGATTGCATAATAGGTGCAGTATTGATATGCTCTTTTAATTGCTCAAAAAAGTTTTGACGTTCTTTAGTCCATTCAAAAGGTGTGTCTTTAGCCAATAATTGACATAAAGTTCTATAAATAGTATTGAAATTTTGTATGAATCAGCGATAAAAATCAACATGTCCTAAGAATGAACGGATGTCTTTTACAGTCTTGGAAATAGGTAAATTAGCTATAAGATCTATTTTGGCTTTGTCTACTTGTATCCCATTTTCAGAAATAATATGTCCTAAGACAATTCCCTTCGTGACCATAAAATCACATTTTTCCCAATTTAAAACTAAACTTTTTTCTTCACATCTCTGGAGAACTTTCTGAAGATTGCTAAGGCAATCATCATAAGATTTACCAAAAATTGAAAAATCATCCATAAAAACTCCCAAATTCTTTTCTACTGTGGATATCACAATTTTTCCTTACCCACCAATTTTTTTATTTAAAACCTTTTCAAATTCAGATTCAAAAATACGAGTCGCCACTTAATTTTTAAAAGGAAAATTAAGAAACCATTCGGTATTATTGTGGATACCGCAATCTTCTCTTACCCGCAGCTTTTTCAAAATTTCTTTTTCAATTCAAAAATACAAAACACGAATCACCACTTAATTTTTAAAAGGAAAATTAAGAAACCATTTTAAAAGCAAACCGACCTTTTGCGAAACCAAAAATAAACTGGGTCCGGGGATTATGGAATGAGAGAGGAAGGAGCCCGGCGGACCTAAACACCCTCTTTCACCCTATCTCGCGATAGACCTCTACTCAACAACCTTTTAATTAAATTACTAATTTAAGTGTGCCATCAACCAATTATATACATACATTACAAAAGCATGTCTAAAGGGTGTAAGATTGCAAATGACAAAATACCATTCAAAAATCATATAATTCAATTAGCAAGCAATATGATATGCAATAGGGAGCAAGAGAACTTACCCGGGGTCTAGCTGTGAATATGGGAATGTGCAATGCATACAATAAAGAATTCCTAATAAAAGGGTCTCTAATCACATATATACACATAAACCAAGACCTAATATAAGGTATCGCGCATGGAGTCGAAAATCAATAAAATCAAAGAGTAAAACAAAATTAGAGAAGGATCGAGGAATCATACCTTAAAAGCGCTACAAAATAAAGATTAATCCACATGCTTCAAACAAGATATCAAATAATTAATCCTAAACTTCTAGCTTAAATCTATCAAGTATGAAAGAATTGACGTAATTATGGATTCCTTCCAATTAGTTGGAAACACAACATCTCTATAGATACACAAGTCTCGACTAGGAGCCAATGTAATGTCTATATAGAGGTAGCATAGTCCCAACATGATCACAAGGAACTCATAATTGGGTTCAATCAAATTCAATTTAATCTAAAAAATGAATCCTAACTATAAGTATCAAACCACATGGATGAATGCATATAGATATATGAAAATGAACAAGAATAAGATATGAATTATTCATTAATTTGGATCACTTGATCTCTGTATTTAAGTTTAATTGATTAATATTATTAAAACATGGTTTGAGCCCTAGGTCATAGAAAAGTCATTTGGACCATTATTTACAAAGTTGGTCAAATTTGTCATAAAATCCTGAAAATTACAGAGAGCATACCAGAACTTCAAAGAAATAAAAAGCATGCTTTCCATGGTTTGATGTCGGTGAATTTTGGACACAAGATGCCTCTGTCAGTCTAGTTTCCAACCTAAAAAGAAAAAACAAAGATCGACGGTCCAATCTCTGGGAAAAGGGTAAAAACCAGACATCACTCAGAGATTTGCAAAACTCCGTCCAGAGATTTTGTATGATTCTTTAAAAATAATAAACAAATCAGAAAGACTCTCATCTTTTTATGAGGTCTTATTAACACATTAAACTTCATAGAAAAAATTATTTGGAGCCAAGAATGCTTGATTAAGGTTCTGATTTACTCATTTTGAAATTGATTTGCTGTTCTAAAACTCTGGATAGAATATGGTTGTCTCACAAAACCTATGACCAAACCATGTTATCCATGAGATCCTACTAAAACAAAAATTACAGTGGTAGATTTTTGTGTTATTGACACTTTTCAGTTGGTTTCATTTAATTCCAACGGTCCAATATTTAACTAAAAATCTTTGATCAAAGGTGGTTTGTAAGCTCACTGCACCTTTGTCAAATTTTACGTATGTGAAGTCTATCTCTCAAGCCATGGAGATTGGCTTAACCCAAACTACTTCTCCTTCCATTTGATGGTCATTGGAGATATAAGAATAACTTATAACTTATGGATTCCAAAAGGATATAGAGAAGATCCTATGAAATCCTAAGTTAGAGAATCCAAGTCATTGAATATGGACTTGGGTCCATCTACTTGTTTACAAATGATGATCAAACTTTGGCCCTCATGTGAAGCATAGGCTTACATGGGATCAAAAGATCAAACTCAAGAGTTTTCAAGAGAGATATTGAAGGTCTCCAAGAATCTCAAGAGAAAAGTACAAACAACAAGAAGAAATGAAATAAAGAAAACTAAGAGAGCAAGTGCTCTAAATCCATCAAAGAACCTCTTAGAAGAAAACTTGTTTACTTCAAATTCATAGATACTTTTGACCCAAACTTAGAAGAAATAAAAGAAACCTAACAAGATTAGAGTATCACCTCCAACTATCCTCAAACTTCTATAGTTTTAAGATCTTCTAAGCTCTTCTTCAAGCTCTAAAAAAAACTATCTTTTCCCAAAATTCTCTTTGTTTTCTCCTTAAAATTCCCCTCTCCCAAAAATGTGTAGTAGTAGTTCCCTATTTTTCAGTGAAGATACTCCTCCTTATGTAGGCAAATTTTAAAGGGGTATTTCAGTAAATTCGCAGTGAAAACCCTAATCCCATATGTCCTTTTGAAGGTAAAAAAGGTACTATTTCAAAGATGGTAGACACATAACGCGGCATTCGGTGAAGATGGAAGCGACACTCAATGAATGTCGGATCGGCACTCACTGATTGTCGGCGCGGCATTTAGTGAATGCCGATGCGGCATTCAAAGAATGCCGCGGACAACTCTGCGGATTGCCGTATTTTCTGGAATTCTGATTTTTGTGGCATTTGATACATTTTTGCGGCTATCAGTGACTGCTGTTGCGGCACTTACTGACTGTCGTACGGTAATCAGAGAATGCCGCACCGGCAACCCGTGACTGCCACAAGCTGTACCATGTGTCGTTTTCTTCTATTATCTCTTTTTCTTTTCAAAAGGTTTTCTTTGAAGAATTTTCCAAAACTGGTAGTTTATACCCAAATTATCTTGATCACCATGTCTTTTCTTTTTCTGTGAAAATTTTATTGCGATCGGAGAACCTCCAAAGAGCCTGAAATACTTCAATTTTACCGGACTTTGTCATCATCAGACTTGGAGGTGATACTCCCCTTAATTCGATTGTTTGGTCAAAATCAGGGTGTCTACATCTACCATATCACTAAAAATACTTAGCATATACCTTTGAAAAGTCGCAGGTGCTTGCAAAGACCAAAGGTCATTCGGCGATAGGCGAAAGTTCCAAATGGACATGTGAAAGTAGCTTTTTTCTGATCTTCTGGTGCGACCTCTATTTGATTGTAACCACTATAACCATCTAGAAAACAGTAATACTTATGGCCTGCTATTCTTTCTAGCATTTGATCCATAAAAGGTAAAAGAAAGTGATCCTTACGGGTTACAACATTAAGTTTTCTGTAGTTTATGCATACACGTCATCCAGTAGTGACACGAGTGGGAATTAATTCTCCCTTGAATTCGGAAAAATTGTAATTCCTACTTTCTTCGGCACAACTTGTGTTGGACTTACCCATTTACTGTCGAATATTGAATATATAATGCTCATATCGAGTAGTTTGAGAACTTCCTTCTTAACTACTTCCTGCATAATAGGATTAAATCTTCTTTGCATTTCTCTTGAGGTTTTAGCATTATCTTCAAGATATATATTGTGAGTGCATATTGAAGGGCTTATTCCTTTTAAATATGCTATACTCCAACCAATGACACTTTTATGCCTCTGAAGCATACTAATAAGTTTATTTTCTTGACTGGAGCCTAGAAGAGATGATATTATTACTAGATAAGGATTATTACTCCCAAGGATAGCATATTTCAGTTCTTTAGGGAGTTCTTTTATTTCCAATTGTGGAGTTTGTAAATTATGGAAGTGTTAATGTAGTCTTTGGTGGCAAAGGTTCAAAATATGTGGTCCACATTGCTTCTTGAATTATTTCTTCTATTGAATCTTCACTAAAACATATTTGACTCATAAGATGTTTTTGTAGAATACTATTGTCTAGCTTCTGAATAGAGTTATTAAAAACAGATTCTACTGGATCATTATAACAAGTCAAGTTAAAATATTCTCGTGATAGAGATTCAATAGCATGAACTTATTTAATATTTTCATCTTCTTCTTGGTGTTGTGGATTAGAAAAAACTTTAATATTCAAAGTCACATTTCCAAATACTACAGTCATCATACCACTGCGGATTCGAATAGTGGCATCAATGGTAGGCAAGAAGGGCCTTCCAAAAATGACTAGTATTTGCACATTAGCATCTAATACTGGTTCTGTATCAAGGATGACAAAATCTACTGGAAAAATAAATTTGTCAACATTGACAAGAATATCTTCCAAAATTCCTCACGGGTATTTTGTAGATCTATCAGCAAGTTGTAATACCATGCGAGTAGGCTTTAGCTCACCTAATCGAAGTTGTTGATAAACAGAATAAGGAAGCAAGTTTACACTAGGTCCTAAGTCAAGGAGTGCGTGATTGATTTTGTGATTTCCAATAATACAAGATATTGTTGGTGTACCTGGGTCTTTAAATTTTGTTGGTAAATTACGTTTTACGATGGAATTAATTTCTTCTACGAAGTCAGCGGAATACGCATCTTTTCTTACATTTTGTTTACATTTGACAGTATACAAATCTTTTAAATTTTTTGCATAAGCAGGTACTTGATTAATCGCATCTAAGAGAGGAATATTAATATGTACTTGTTTAAATAATTTTAATTATTCCTGATTCTTATCATTTTGGTGTTTTCTTAAACGTTGTAGATAAGGAATTTGAGGAGAGTATTCAGGAGTTTCCTCTGTTTCTTTTTCTACTGGTAAATCAGATGTTTCATTTTCTTGAGAAATTTGTTGTTTTTCAAAGGTTTCAATTCCAACTTCATTAGCAATTTTATCTTCATCTATTTTTTCCTCAATTTCTAGCATATTATCATCCTTATTTTGTATGTTCAATTTCTTCTAAAGAAGGTGAAATTTCTTGTCCAACAGCCTTACCACTTCTTAGTACAGTTATAGCTTTTACTTGTTCATGTTGACTATTACCAGAAGTTGAGGGATCATCTTGTGGTTATCCCCTTGGATTAGGTTGTGATTGGGCAGGAAAAATACATTTTCCTTTAGAATCATGTTGATTATTAATCCTATTCATAGATGTTTCTAGTTTTTCCATGATTTGTATTAATTGTTGCATCATAGACTGTAAAGGTTCCTCTTATACTTTCTTGTGCGGAGGCACATAAACATTAGAATTTTGTTGTGTATTAGGATATGTATTTTGTGTTTGTTGAAATTGAGGTGGAGGAGACAAATACGACTGATTATTTTGAGGAGGAAACTGTTGAGGTTGAAATTGTAAAATACCTTCTTTGGTATACATATGATTTAGAGGATTTCTCCAGTTAGACTGATATGAATTACTTATTACCATAGAAGTTTTGAGGACCCTATAATTATTCACAGCATTTATCTCTGCTAGAGCAATTTCTTGAAAATTCGAACTGTTAGGACATTCGTTCGTAGGATGTCCTAACGTATGACAGTTGTCACAAAGGTCTATTTTCTTCTTAGTGGATTATTTTTTTTACTGTTATAGCTTCCACTATACGTGCTAATTCTTCATATTTTGGTGTTAGTTTATCTTCTGATTGTAATTGGTATAAACTTTTAGCTTTTTTCGTCCTACCAATTTCTTCTATTTCCCATTGGGAATCATTTTCTCCAAGCTAATCAAAGTATGATTCAGTCTCGTTGGCAATTTTACTCAAAAATTCTCATTGACACATAGTTTCAACTAATTTATTTGATTTTGGTTCTAGTCCTTCATAAAATTAATTAATTAGATGCCATTTGTCAAATCCATGATGTGGACAAGCTAGCAGGAGATCTTTAAAACATTCCCAAACTTCAGGGAATGGTTCTTTTTCTTTTTGAGTAAAAAGTTTAATTTGGCACATTATGCTATTAGTTAAATTTTTTAGATTATTTTTTTTAGAAAGGCTTCGTTCATATCATGTCATGAAGTTATAGATCCAGGACGAAGAGATAAAAGTCAAGCTTTAGCTTTATCTTTTAAAGAAAAAAAGAAAAAAAGCTTAAGATGAATTATTTCAATAGGACAGCTTTGATCGTAGAACGTACTACAAACTTCTTCAAATTCACAAATATGTAAATAAGCACGTTCTGACCCCATTCCATGGAAAGTTGGTAAGAGTGGAATCATGCATTGTCTAAAGTGAAAATTTTCTGTATGTCTAGGTAAAGTGATGCAAGAGGGAGTGATGTTTCGTTTTGGGTAAATAAGTCACGTAAAGAGCGTTGTTCACGTTCTGGCAAGATAATTTGTGGTATATTTTCCCATGTTCACTATGAGCATCATCAGCTATTCCTTCTATGCTTTCAATTTCAGCCATGATTCTAGAAAATTGTATACTAGATAAATCACTATAAATATTAGAATTACGTAGTACTTGATATAAAGCTTCAGTAGTATCTAAGGACATAAGAAGTAAAAGAAAAATTAAGTTTTAAAAATATTGTTATTATTATTATTTATAGCTATAGTAAAAATAAAACTCTTTTTTTATATTTTTTTATATATTTTTATTTTTTATATATATTTTTTAGAAGATATGTTTATATATGTGTATACATACTCTTTTTTTTAGAAGATAAACACTTACATGCTTATAAATATATATTTATTTATAGATATTTCACAAGGAAAAATTATATAGAGTTTTTTTTTCTTAAAAGGAAAACTAGATTATTTATAAGGTAGAATATGTATATATATATATATATATAGATATATAGATATAGTAGGAGAAATAGTTTTAAACTTAGCTTTTTATATTTATTATTTTTATTAACCGTTCCTCGGCAACGGCGCCAAAAACTTGACAACATCCTATTGACGCGTTTTCTTATCAACACCCAAGTGTAGGTGATCGTACAAGTAATAAAGTTCTGGAAGTCCAGGTCGAACCCACAGGGAACGGAAAACAAAGATAGGCAGTAACTATTTTGTTACTAAAAAGAAAATAAAAGATGATGGATTTTTGTGGGGTTTTTAATAAACTACTAGTTTTTATATTTTTTGCAATAAAACTAATTAAACGCTTTTTTTTTCCTAGGTAGTTTGCGGTAAAGATTATAACAGTACAAAATAAATTAATCTAAGATACTAGTAAGAAAAGGAAGAAAAATAAATAAAAGCTAAATTTACATCAAATGACTTTATGAATATTATTATAGCGAAAGATGGAAATAATACAAATATTATTTAAGCAAAGCTATTAAAAACAAGGAATATTAATTAACTTGAGAGAAATGATTTAAAGGAATTGGGAATATGCAAACCAACACTAGATTCCACAACTTTTGTGCATTTGAAAAATGATTTGGCATTTAAGACCGCATAATTTGAAAATAAACTTTCAGTAGTCAGGGTCATATCAAGTGTGTCGGGTTTGATATGAAACGACGTCGTTTGGTTTAAATAAAAATAAAAAGGCAATTGGGCAGTAGTCAGGTTCGAATCGTGACCCGCCGCGGACATGGGTTATTCAGCGCTCAGTCTCCACCACTTTGCCACTACACAATTGCATGTCCATTAGAGGTAGAAATATATATAAGCACATACTTGAAATATTAATTTTGTTAAATGAATTGTTTGAGTATGCCAGGTGTTTTTTATGACAAAATGCATAGTTTGACAATCCACATAATTAGGTTCTTATTTCAAATATGTAATCTTTTGATGTCCAATATAGCCATAGTATATGAACATATTAAATGGTCATAAACTATAGATACATAGATATTTAGTTTATGATCATAAATGAAAAAACAACTCATCCAGACAAATTTGCCCATTTAAGATTAGTGCACAGAAGCTGTGATTTCTATGTTTTTATTGCATATCCCCAATTAAAGTTTTAGCCTACTATTTTGGAATTGAATCTGTCTTGCAAATAAAATTTAAAGATAAATTAAATAGATGCACACAATCACCGTCCAATTAAAATTAAAGTTATAAAACCAAGGTAAGGCTGAAAACTAATATTAATATATATTTTCTTCACTTAACATGAGTTGGGGTTGAATATGTGGAATCTACAAAATAACAAAGTTTAGTACAACTAAGCTAATAAAACATAAACAAATAGAAATACTGAATTAATAATAAAATACTAAACCTTTGACTTTAGATTCTTGTGGGGTCACAGTGGTTGAACTGCAAGAACACAAGTAAGGCCAAACCAAATCCAAATCTAATTTGGAAGCGAGATATGGTGTCACGACCCATCCCGCTAAGGGCGAAAATAGGACACGTGGCACGCCACCAAGGCTCATCCAATTCATTAAACAACTATACGCAGCGGAAAAGAACACTTAAAACAACCTTGAGTTTTAAAACTTTTGGGAACGATGACTTCCAAGTTGTAAAATCCATATAAAATTGAAAACGTTAGTAGATTTCGAATCGAATGAATTTATATTAAAAGAGATCCCAAATGTACCCTAAAAACCGATCAACACATTTAAAAAATTTCCGGAAGGGGTAGAAAAATATTTCTTGCAGGGGGTATTTTGATCGGTCGAACGACCCCCTTTGACCGGTCGAACCGGTCGAATGACCCTTTAGCGGAATTCCTTCTAGCAGCAGAATTTTGCTATGGATCCATTCAACCTCCACCAATTTCAATACTCTAAACACACTTACATTAATCCAAACTTCACAAGCTATGCCAAGCTTTCAAGAACACCATTAAGATACGCTAATCCATGAAACGAAGCGAAACAGAACAAGCTAAGGCTTGTTTGGATTAAACACAAAAGTTCTATTACAGTCATCCCAAAATGCGAATTTAACAAGTTAAGCTTTCAAAATATGAACTCATGAGTTCGGACGAATTCAAAACTAACTAAAAAGAAGTTTGGTTATATATTGCAACATTTGGAAAGGAACCCAAAAATATGTATTAGGTTTTCCCGTCGTCTCCACGACCTCACTTCTCACGCTTCCTCTTGCCTTTCTTCATACCTGCAATGGAGTAAATATCCATTGCTCAGCTATATGCTGAGTGCACAATTTCTAACATATGCATATATGGAAAATCATGATTTAATCTCATAAATCACATTAAATAGTCTCTAAGGAGAGAGACACACATTCATCCGGTATATCGGCAAGCCCAAAGTCTATCAACCGCAATGCTAATGGTAAGCCTAGAGTCTATCAACCATTGCACCCAACTGTTCTGGTAGGGCCAGTTCCCAAACCAAGCAAGTAGCCGTCGCTACTATAACTCTCAAACATCGAGAAGTGTACCCCGACATAAACTTGTGTCAAACTTCCCTTTGACCCACATAGACAACTCAACGTGCTCGCGTAAATTTAGACATGCTTTTCACATTTAAGCGCGTGCATAATTAACGGGCCTAAGGTTAACAAATGGATTTTGCTCGGATCTTATTTTCGTCGCCGAAAATTAAAATATGTAATTTTTCTATATCTCATAGGCTAAATTCATACCTCGAGCTATCGTCGTATAACTTTGAGGGAACGGCTAGAAACCCGACTAAACACCGAATCTCCGATTCTACGCAAAACCTAAGAGTTTACACGGTTTTTTTTTTCAAATTTCTAGAATTAGAATTTTATGAAAACTTAGCCAAACATGGCCTAAAGACTATCAAAACACATCCCTTACCTTGGGGAGTTCAAATATGAATTTTGGTTGAAAACAAACGGACAAAAGGTCGCCGATCGTCGTCGCAAAGCCAGTGGCAACAATCTCCCTTTTCTCTCTCCTCTCTAACGATATTTTGTAAAATTTATGACAAATGAAATTCTCACCCTTGCTATTTATAGACAAACTTTCCACAAATCACGTTTACTTCCCCGCGAGTTTCTCAAACTTCTAATTAATTTCTGAAACGTCGCACATGTCCATTTTATAACTTTACGGGTGAAAACTATAAATTACAAAAGTTTTCGCTTAAGTCTCGTTTGGGTCCAAAATTACGTCCGAAAACTAGATTCTGTGGAATCTCTACACAACTTACCCTTTTTATATAACGTGTCACTCCCGTTCTCACCACAGTGTTCAAAATGCTATACAACGATATTAAAAATTACCAGAAAGTATACTACACAGGTATAATTCACTACTTATGAAAATATCAGATAAGTCAAATAACATTTGAATCGCATAAATGTCATTTAGCTATGCAAATGCAACATGATTTTCCATGTTTCCTTGTCCTCGCTTGACACCTTCCGTTGACCCACGGTCAACTTCATCCACAATTATTAAACCACGTTAATAATTTTATGGATAAATTACACAAACCTCCCCTGAGGTTTGCCTTAATTACACGGACCTCCCCTGACGTTTCAAAAATTACACGGACCTCCCTCGATGTTTGTAATTAGGTAACAAAATGCCCCCTCCCCTGAAAATTACAATTAGCTCCCCTAATATTATAAAATTGTCATACTAAGCCTCCTTTCTCTTATATTTTTGTGCTAATTATAAAATCCCTCCTCCCTCTTGTGTTTTTGGGTTAATTTTTTTAGCATTAATTTATATCATCTACACAAAATATACACAAAATACATAAAAATAGGTCCAAAAAAAATTCCCGAACAAACCTCTGTCAAGCCCCCTGTATTAATTTTCTAGATCCGCCCCTGCCCTATGCTTCAAAAGTGGACACTTAACATCCTGTGATTGTGGACTAAAATGGAACTGTTATGATTTCACTCAAAGAGCGTTAACCCCAAAATTAACATCACAAAAGGGGTTAACTGTTTATATTTTAAACCAATTTTAGAATTTTTGTCACTTTTGAAGCATAGGGGCAAGGGCGGATCTAGAAAATTAATACAGGGGGACTTGACAGAGGTTTGTTTGGGGAATTTTTTTTTAAAACATATTTATATGTATTTTGTGTATATTTTGTGTAGATGATATAAATTAATGCTAAAAAATTAACCCAAAAACATATGAGGGAGGAGGGATTTTATCATTAGCACAAAATATAAGAGAAATGAGGCTTAGTACGATAATTTTTTAATATTAGGGGGGCTAATTGTAATTTTCAGGGGAGGCTAATGTAAAAAAAACTAATGGACCGTTAGGGGAGGGGGCGTTTTGTTACCTAATTACAAACCTCGAGGGAGGTTCGTGTAATTTTTGAAACTTCAGGGGAGGTCCGTGTAATTAAGGCAAACCTCAGGGGAGGTTTGTATAATTTACCCTAATTTTATTTAAACCATTTATGCCTTTAAAATAAAAATATTTTCCGGGACGGGTGTGACATATGGAAAGGGTGTATTTTGGGGCTTTAGTAGATGATTATAACAACTATGTAATAAAGAAATCTGTCATTTTCTTGCAAAATTTGTCTTCTAGTGAATAGAAATATTGCTATAAAAATTAAAAATTTTGGGTTTCAAACTATTTTAGGGGACAACTACAAGTACTACTAGACTAAAAATACTAAATCCAATTTTAAATATGACTATTTTTACTATTACTAATTAACAAAGGACCTACGAAAAAACAAATATTTTAATTTAAGAAATACAGTACACAAAGTTTTGCTACATATTTTTAGAACATAAAATCATCAATTAGATAAAAATACATTTTTACAACTACTAGAACTAGAAAAAGCAAAGAAAAACTAAAGTTTCCTACTTCTAGGGACAATATGAAATGCTCACATGATAATCTTCCTAAACTATTCTCTCTACCAGTGTGTGTAAAGCTGTTGCAGCTTGTTGGTTGGTTGGTTCCCTCTTTGGCTTGCCTTAAGCTCCCTTTTATAGACGAAAGGAGATGAAAAATTCATCACTACATTCGTCAGCTACCAAATGCGTTGGCTCAATTTTCTTCAGTTCTTGTCCAATTTTCTTCTTGCCTCTGACACACTTTGAAAAACTGCTCAATTGTGTGTGAGAGAGAGAGAGAGAGTGAGAGAAACGAATTGTAAACAAATTCATAAGCATCACCATCACCATTCCCATATTCAATGGTTTTTATTATTATTATTATTATTATTATTCATTTGTTTCATTTGGTTTCGTTTATGAATTTTACAGAAGTTCTACTGTTTATCACTAATTATACTTTGACTTAACATATAGGATATACTATAGTGTGGTTGCTACTTCTTTCCTTCCCTTTATTTTACTTTACTTTTACCTAAACAATAAAATATGTAAAAGCAAATAATTTCATGCATTTGAGTGACATCATCATTAAATTATATTAATTCAAATATGCATGTAAAACTAGGGATTTGGGGAATTAAATGAGCATTATATCTATTATATTGGCACATAAATATACAATATTCAGTGTTTGTCAGTCGTACCCCAGTCTCTACGTTTTCAACCAATTGTGATACTCCTTGTGTATTAACGTGGAGGCCCATTTAGGAGCGCAAATTTAGTTGGTAATTTGGGTTTTGATTTTGGATAAGGTTGGAGCACAAAATTTCTATCCATGGAATCCGTTGGAGCTCCATGTAAACATAGACACGGAGAGAAAAGATCGTAATCCTTTATCAACTCTAACCATCTTCGTTGTCTCATATTCAAATCCCTTTGGGTGAAAATATATTTCAAACTCTTGTGGTCTGTGAATATCTCACACTTTTCTCCGTACAAGTAATGTCTCCAAATTTTTAAAGCATGAATTACTGCGGCTAATTCTAGATCGTGAGTCGGATAATTAATCTCATGTGTCTTCAACTGCCTAGAAGCATAAGCAGTTACTTTACCACCTTGCATCAACACGCATCCCAACCCTTGATGCGACGCATCACTATAGATTACAAACCCCTCGGTTCTGGATGGTATTGTCAGAATAGGTGCTCTCGTTAGTCGTGCTTTCAATTCTTGAAAACTGTCTTCACACTCCTGACTCCATTCAAAAATAACACCCTTTCTCATTAACTTTGTGATTGGCAATGAAATCTTTGAGAAGTGTTCAATAAAACGGCGGTAGTATCCCGCTAATCCCAAGAAACTTCGAATTTCAGATACGGAAGTCGGCCTCTGCCAATTTGATACAGCTTCCACCTTGTGAGGATCAACTGATACTCCATTCTTATCAATCACGTGACCAAGAAAAGTAATGCTAGGTAACCAAAATTCACATTTCTTGAATTTCCCGAATAACTGCTTTTTCCGCAGTCTCTAAAGTATCAACCTCAAGTGATTCTCGTGTTCTATCTCACTCGGCGAATACACAAGGATATCGTCGATGAATACAATCACGAAGTCGTCCAAATAATCCTTGAATACTCGATTCATCAGATCCATGAACGCAGCCAAATGGCATAACTAAGAACTCATAGTGTCCATAATGCGTTCTGAAAGCTGTTTTCTCAACATCTTCGGCCTTCACTTTCAATTGATGATAACCCGATCTTAGGTCTATCTTGGAGAACACTTGTGCTCCACGTAGTTGATCAAATAGGTCGTCGATTCTCGGCAGTGGATACTTGTTCTTAATTGTTAACTTGTTCAGTTCCCGGTAATCAACACACATTCTCATCGAACCATCTTTATTCTTTACAAACAATACTGGAGCTCCCCACGGCGATACACTTGGTCGGATGAAACCTTTATCAAGTAACTCTTGTAGTTGAACTTTCAGTTCCTTCAATTCCACTGGTGCCATTCTATATGGTGCTTTGGATACCGGTCTTGAGTCTGGTATAACCTCAATAGTGAATTCAATTTCCATCTCAATCAGGACGTCTGGTAAGTCATCGGGAAATACATCTGGGTACTCTCGCACTACTGGAATATCCTCTACTATTGATTCAGTCGCTGAGACATCAGTCACTGAACATAAAAATCCCTGACATCCCGTTTTTAATAACTTTCCTGCTCGGATAGCTAAAATCAAGTACGGCGGCGGTATAACCCCACTCCCTTGGAAACAAAAGTTCCCATGTACCAGTGATCGAAAATTAACCTCTTTTCGTTCACAGTCTATCGTAGCTTGGTTAAGAGCTAACCAATCCATTCCCAGTATTACATCGAAATGGTTCATCACGATCGGTATAAGGTCTACAGTCATCAACTTCTCACCTAGTTTGATCTCACAGTCTTTATATATCGTAGATGTCACTACCGGTTTACTAAGCGGCACAGTAATGGATAATTCATATCCTAGTGGCGCGGACTTAACATTCAAATGATCAACAAAGTTATAAGATACAAACGAATGCGTAGATCCCGAATCAACGAGTATGCGTGCTAAGTGCGAACATACAAGCACCATACCTGAGACCACTGTATCAGCAGCAGCCACGTCTCCAGGGTTCATCTGGAATGATCTTCCCTGACGTTGATCCGTCCTTTGTCCCCCGTCACTAGAATGCTTAGGCTTCGAACCACTAGAAGCCATAGAACTTGCCCCTTGTTGAGAACGCTTCTTTGGGCAATCCTTCGCTCGGTGTCCCAAGGTACCACATTCAAAGCACTTGAGTTGCGGGTAGGTCGCAGAACTCATACCATTTTCCCCTGTAGATTTGTTCTGAAAGTTGGTCAGAAAACATCGACCGGTGTGTGGTCGGTTGCAAAGCGGACACAACGGTATATTACTTGATACTCTCCTGGAATCATTAAAACCAGAACTAGAGCCTCGTGAAAACGACTTCTTAAAAGATCCCCCCTGACTTCGGTCACCACCCTCATGACTTCGCTTCCCTTGGTGATTTTGTCTCGATCTCTCTATTCCACTTTCTGCTACAAGCGCCGTCTGCTGTACTGCTGCAACAGTCGAATGCTCATAGGTCTCTACTCTCAATCGGATATTATCCCTTAAACCTTCTTCGAATTTTCTTGCCCTATCTTCCTCTTCTGGTACAGAACCCTTTCCAAATCTCAACAAAGTGTTGTACTTGGAAGTATATTATGTTACGGTCATATCTCCCTGCTTCAAGTTATCAAATTCTTGCTTCTTCGCATTGCAGGCGGCTCGCGG
The DNA here is from genome assembly GCA_033977485.1 of Hydrangea macrophylla. Lineage (NCBI taxonomy): Eukaryota > Viridiplantae > Streptophyta > Magnoliopsida > Cornales > Hydrangeaceae > Hydrangea > Hydrangea macrophylla. The sequence goes on along the minus strand of CM066995.1, from coordinate 78,897,505 downwards.
AAAGAATCGGTGATTGAATTCTGCCTTAAACCCTTCCCACGTAATCGGTGCTCCTTGATCTAGGACATTCACCCACCAGTTCTGGGCTTCACCCCTCAATACGTCACTTGCATTCTCAATCTTCTCCCTATTTGACATCGGAATAGATCGGAAGATTCGTTCCATGTCCATTATCCAATGTTCTGCGAGCGTTGGATCGGGTGTCCCATGAAATTCCATTCTTTCTTTCGAGCAAACTGTTCGGATATGGATCTCATACCCCTATTTTCGGGTGCATGTACTACAGTTATTGGTTCCACTTCGATGTGGGGTGTGGGAGGCAGTCGCTCCGCTATATTCCGTATCATTTCCCCCATATTCCCCATCATCTCTGCCATTTCATTCATACGTCGAGTGTGTGGTGATAGCTCTCGCTCTTCGTCACTCATGATTACAATCCTGTAGTTCTCAATGCATAAACACTATGCATGTACAATAATAACAATGTCATGTATGTAAAACAACATCCATATGCATCAAACATCTCTAAGATGTATGAATCTAATTTAAAACATATGCCAATTCACTCAACACTCCTCTCATCGTCGAACGTTCCCAAAGTTTTGTTACCTATAGCTCTGATACCAATAAATGTCACGACCCATCCCACTACGCGTGGAAATAGGACACGTGGCACGCCACCAAGGCTCATCCAAACATCATCTAACGATACGCAGCGGAAAGAACTTCAAAACAACCCTGGTATTTGAAAACTTTAGGAAACATTGCCCTCTGAGTTGAAAATTCCATTGAAAATCGGAGTTACAAAAAGTTTTGTCCAATCAAAAGTGTTCACAAGAATCCATTTCAAAATACAGAGGTTCAGTCGACTGCCCAGCCGACTGTACTAGGGTCCAGTCGACTGTGCCTGGCAGAGTCTAAAACACTAAATCCTCAACAGAGGTCCAGTCGACTGCCCAGTCGACTGGGTTATGCAGAACCAAAATGCAACACTATCAAAAGGGGGTCCAGTCGACTGATCTGAGGACGCAGTCGACTGCTTTTCCATTATCCGAAGCAGTAGCCAAAAATCTACAGTGTTCAGTCGACTGACAAAGGGTCCAGTCGACTGCTTCCCTTACTATTCACTTTCAATGTCTCAAACACACGGGATCCAGTCGACTGACCCTAGGTCCAGTCGACTGCTCCCCTGCTGGCAGCCCTGTGTTGTAATTACTAACAGCTCAAGCTACTCCAAAACCAACACCAATTCAACCACAACTGATTTAACATTTAAAACATAACTATAGGCGTTCAATTACAAGATTACAATACTGTGAAACTAGACCTATATTTATATTACAACATATTACAATATTCAAATCCTTACACCAGTTTAGGATTTAAAACAAAAACATATACAAGGTGATTCCCCGGCGTTCATCGGCCTCACTCCACACACTTCTTCTTGTCCTTCTTTTTACCTGCAATGGAGTACATCTCCACTGCTCAGCTATATGCTGAGCGTACAATTCTAAAGGTATGCTTATATGATAATTCATGGTTTAAGCATCTAAAACACATAGAAATAGTCTCTAGGGTGAGTGGTACGCATTCATCCGGTCGATGCCGTAGGAGGCCCACCTCTCTTACGCATCTCGTACATTGGTTGGGCCTTCCTCCATACCAGGTACCGTGTACTGGTTGGGCCCACCTCCAATCCAGACACAACCACAATTCCAATTCCATTTCAACCACAATCACAATCCTCAAGGTTCGAGGAGCTTATCCCGGATGAATTTGCACCAAACTCCCCTTTGACCCACGTAGGCACATAACATGCTCATATAAACAGTTATACGTGTTTTTATCATAATTTCACGTGCATAATTAACGGGCCTAACTAATACATGAATTTCGCCCGGATCCAAGAATATCAAAGTTGATGTTCAAAACATGAAAATCTATATATTTCATAGATCTAGAATTCATACCTCGTGCAAATCTCTTCAAACTTTGAAGGATCGTCTAGGGGACTAAATAATCGTCGAATTTCAATTTATAAGCGATTCCTACGAGTTTTACCTGATTTTTCCCAAAAGTCTAGAATTAATATTTTTACAAAACTTGGCCAAACACGGCCTAAGTAGTATCAAAACGTAGATCTTACCTCCACGAGTTCAAATCTGAAATCTGGAGAAAATCTGACAGACGAACGGTCGTCGTATGTCGCCGGCAAGCTCGTGGCAACCAAATCTCCTTTCTCTCTCCTCTCTCTAGATATTTATAAAAGTTGTGGATGAGAATGAAATCTCATCCACTTCTATTTATAGGCAAACTTCTCGGAAATTGTGTTTACCTCCCCGCAAGTTTCTCAAAACTTCTCATTCACCCATGAAACTTCGCACACGTCCATTTTATAACTTTACAAGTGAAAACTGTAAATTTCAAAAGTTTTCGACTAGGTTTCGTTTGGGTCCAAAAATAACGTCCAAAAACTATATTCTGTGAAATCTCTACACAACCTACCTTTTTAATTAACGTATCGCTCACGTTCTCACCACAGTTCTCAAAATGATACTACCATATCAAAATTTACCAGAATTATACTACACAGATATAATTACTATTCACAGGAATACCAGATAAAGTCAAATAACATTTAAATCATATAAATGTCATTTACTCATGATTATGCAATACGAACTTCCATGTTCTCGTGTCCTTACTGACACCTTACCGTTGACCACAGTCAACCACTTATCCTCAATTATCATATATCAATGATAATTCATAAAATTTCATATCATGCATGATTAAACTATGAAATTCTGGAACGGGCATGACAGGGACCATAAGAAGTCAACAAGGAATAGGCTTCCTTATGGAACTAGGAAACCCTAATTCGAACTGAATCAGATTCCTATTTCCATAAATTATAATTCATACCACTAAAGAATTATAATTGCACTCCTACCCTTATCTCAAAAATATATTTCGAGCTCCATGTTATTAAATGCTTGTTATCTCCCCATGTTAAGATTACAAATATCCATTAATTAAATATAATTACTCACAATCATATTTAATTAATCTCTTAAAACTCCTTGAGATCCTCTACTTAACTTATCTGATATGTCGGATACAAAATACACCTGCAGGGTTTGACATAATCAAAACTTATAAGCTTTCTCAAGGGAATATCATCAATCCCAAAATTGAGACATGGATTTCATCATTAATTAATATCCACCACACAATTAATATAGCCACCCAATCCAATGAGATATTGACCCATTTAAGGATCTCACCCTTTTGGGGATCAAAGTGTAAATATCAAATGTACGTGTCTGCAAATTAACTTAGGATTTAGAGCATAAGCACTCATAATAGCCATGAGGTATTAATTATCTTATAAGTCAGTATAAAGATAATTACCCAAAGTTGGTCCTGTTTAATACACAAAGTGTACCAGCATAATGAGTTGAAACTGTACCGTTTCCCGCAGTCAAGCAAACCTACTACAACACCATGCTGCAGTCCTACCGATGGTGTGTCCAATCCCATCTAAGACTGTAAACCAAAATCTTACATTCTACAATATCTGGTGGTCTGATTTTCCGTGTGTAAGCCGAACTCTACACACCAAACCACCTACTATATAGAATCAGAGACACATATGCATAATATTAAATAAATAATATAATACAAATATTGCCTACACAGATTCTCATAAAAATGGAATAACTGATTTTATTAAATTAATAAATTAACTACATAAAGTATGGCTTTTAGTATACATCCCTAACAAAAGCTGCACATACGATTCCAGGACACGTGGCACGCCACCAAGGCACGTCCGATGTCATTAGAGTTCCATAAAACACGTTAGTAAAAGTTTTGACTCATGAACGAATATTTTTCAAAGGATTTTACAAACACACATCCAAACACACCCTAACGAAACTCATTTTCAAAAGAAACACTTTTATAGTTCAAAGGGGTCCCAAAGGTAACCCTCATGCTTAATTAGAAGTAAAACAAAACACCCGAAGTAATCAGACCAAAAGAGAATCAGAGGGGGTTTTCGACCGGTCGAACTGCCCCTTTCGACTGGTCGAATGACCCTTTGGCAGAAATCCTTCCTACTGTAGAATTTATGCCTAAGAGCCAAGCAATAACTTCGAAAATTTACAACTTCTAATCATTCTAAACATCAATGAATCGAAGTCTTGGACTCCATGAGTTCATTTCCAGCGTAAAAGCAAGTTAAAGCAAGTCTAAGTGCAAAATCCATTTTAATGTCGAACTCTTGGAGTGAAACTCTGAGTTCGTCTCCCAAACCAAACCAAACAAGTTAACAAGTCACAACATTTCCCAAACTAACCAACAATAAATAACCTTAATATTACATGTGCTAAACTGGCTAACTAACAATTACATAATCCCAAAATCCAAAGTTATAAGCTTTACTACCCAACTAGTACTTGCAAACTCTTAAAGCCATAAATAATACAACCATTACTTAACAAGAGTAAGCAAACTAAGTAATGAACATAAACTTTCAGAATTCAATCCAACTAACGTTGTTAAGTTACCAATTGCTCCAAAATGCTTAAGTTGTTAGAGAATGAACCCAACAATGTATATCAAGCTTCAACACCCTCCCTCACGTGCAACCCCGACTTGCACGTGGAGAGCAAATAAACCAAACTCCATCATAGTATAGAGACAAATAACAAAGTGCAAATATGCACAACAAAGCAGGGATGGAGAATCGAACCCAAGACCTATCATAAACAAGGCTTTGATACCAAGTTAAGTTACTAACTACTCCAAAAGCTTAAGCTATTAGAGAATGGACCCAACAATATATATCAAGCTTCAACAAATATCATTTTGCAAAACTTAAGCCAAAAACACGAAGTTATAACAAAATTCAACCCTTCTCAAGTCCCATGTTTACTTGCTATTGTCATTTTCATTTATTCCTTGATTCGTCTCCTTGATTACCTACAATGGTTATTCAAAAACCACTACACTATATAAGCTATATACTTGTGAATTACAACAACTATGCACATGGATAACAAATATGCTCAATCTCATCTTTTACACATAACTATGGTCTCCTGGAATGCAAGTACCGGCCACCCTTTCACGTTAGTCTGTGACTACTCCATTAGTCTGTGCGACTAACCGAGACCCATGCCTCTCTCATTCAGATATGCGACCTCATGGCCAATTTGGCACCTAGTCACATTATCGATGGAAAGTACAACTTCCCCTTTGTCCCACGTTAACAACTCAGCATGCTCAAATAATCATTTCACCGTGCAATTTCACAAGTTATACAAGAGCTATCAAAATTACTCTAAACAAGTAACTTTAAGTTAACTAAACATGCTTTTCATTACAAAGAAAATCCCAAACATCGAGTTATCCGAATTCATATTTATTGTCACTCACCTCTGGGATTTCGTTCCTAATTGTAGAATCAAGATCTTAGAAATGTCCAAGTATAAATCCTATACAAAAGTTCAAGTTATGAGCTAAACCCTCGAATTGGGTCACGGAAAAACTATCTCAGAAATCAATAAGAATCGTACCACTGCATTAGACTTGCCTCCAGGAGTCCGAATATGTAGCATATTTCAAAAATCGATGTCAAACAGCTCGTCGTTTGGGGTCGAGAGCGTCGGCGTCAATTTCCGTCGTAATTCTCATTTTTCTCTCTTCTCTGTAAATTGTTTTGTTGCCTTGGAGAAAATGAGACTAAGGTTGTTGAGTCATAAGGCAAGTGTCACTTGGCATGTAACTCCCAAGTTTTGATTTTATTATGACCTCTCCATAGCTTTATTAGTTTTGCAATTATACCCTTGCTGGTTATAAAATTTATTAAAACTTTCCCAAATTTAAATGGGTATTTGTCTAGGACACATATGAGTCCCATAAGTAGTCCCGCATAATATTATAAAGTTGCTAATTAACCTACTAATTATGCAATGTGTCCAATTCGCTCTCACAAAGGTATCCCTAATGGACCACAGAAATGGTCTCTAACAATTAACATGTTAATATAACAACATAATATAATAATCGCATATACCTTAATTAACATTTAAACACATAAGAACTACTCCATGTATCTCTCTCATCACACAGGGACCTCTCATAACTATCTTAAACTTGGACTGCCACATTGGCCGATAACTGGGTTCCCAACTGGACACCCGTAATCACCTTAGTGAGCTAAAACTCACTTAACACATAAAATCACATCATTAATAGAATGTTAATATGCATGCTAAACGCAATTAAATATAACCCGCGAGAGCGGGTGTTACAATATTATATTATATTATTCAATTTTATTTATAAGAGTAATCAGATTGGGTCTTTTCGGAATAGATTGCCTAAATCCACATTCGGACCGCTAGTCAAATTTCTTAATGAATCCTGATTGAATTTGTGGAACCCACTATGTAATCCATATATGCTTAAATATACTGGATCCCGATCGGTTCCAAGTCCAGACCGATCCATTGACAAGCTTGGTGTAATTAAAGGTGTAAAAAAAAGGTCCGGCATGGCAGCTCGAAAAAATGGTCCTTAAGCCCGGCCCTAGGCATTAACATCCCTGGGTGGGGTTTGGGCCTACTTCTTAAAGCTTGAGCCCAGTCCGATGCCCAACTGGATCAAGCCCGACCCAAGGCTCGACCTGCGTAGAAGTTCGACTAGAAGCTTAAGTAAAAAAATTTGATTGTTTTCAAGTATTAAAAATGTAAAAAATTGCAAGTTGCTATATTCAAGGTTATTTCAACTTTTGAAAAATAGTTACATATCGGTTGGGGTAAAGGGACAATTTGGGACCGAACCGAAGCTTTAGGGGTGGACAGAGTGAGGATCGAAACTGACCAAACTCAGTTCGGTTTCGTCGGGGTGGGCTACAAAAAAAGTAAGTTTTAGTGTTAGGCTTGTGGATTTGAAATTAGAATGTAAATGTGCAAAATGCTAATATTAGAATTGCAGAGGATCAACAAAATCATTTAATAAATTAAAAAAAAATTATTTCATAGTGTTAAGTTGTGGATTTGAAATTTCTGTCATTTTTAGTAAAACCCATTTTCAAAAACTCTGTCACTTTCAGTTTCTATATGTGCTTTGAGAGAGAGAGAGAGAGAGAGAGAGAGAGAGAGAGAGAGAGATGCACAAAAAAAATTAAAAAAAAATCAAATGGGGTTTGTAAGCAAAACTCCAGATTCCACATATCAGAGAGAGAGAGAGAGAGAGAGAGAGAGAGAGAGTCATTTCGTCCGGCTAGCAATGGTTGATCGTGGTGGCGGAGGTGGTGTTATGGTGGCAGATCGAGGCGGTGGGCTTGAGGCCGAGGGTTTGAGGCCGCAGTGCTAGGATAGGGTTTAGTTATCAAATTATAGAAAAAGAAAGGAAGATGAGAGAGAGGGAGATGAGCGACTGAGGGAGATTAGAAAGGGAGATAAGAAATACACATTTCCCAAATAGGCAGATTGGTTCACAGGGCTCCATGTATATGATAAAAAAAAAAAAATCGGACAGTGATAGACCATTGCGCACCAAACCCAAGATGCAAAGTTTGAATTTTGAATTGTATTTTAACACAAATGTCTAATCAACTTTAATTTAGTATCTACTTTATGACCCAAAAAAACTGTAAACCCATACTTTACTCCACTCACAGACACACTGCGCACAAACACCAAGACCCCTCAAAATATATATATATATATATATATATAAACCTATGAGGCTTTGACCTTGAACAACTCGGTCGGTTTCGGTCGGCTTCAGTTCAGTAGAAGGGCTTACTGACCACCAAACCGAAATTTTGATTTTTATATTCTCTGAACTGAACTCCGACCGACCGACTGAAATATCAATTAAATCGGTTCGATTTGGTTGGTTTCGATCGGTCGGTTCAGTTTCACGGTTTTTTTTGTGCACCCCTATATACAACAATATTTATACCATTTTATGATTATTTTAAAGTGCTCTTTGTAAATTGTGAGCTGCGCATGAATTGTCAACTCTTAAGATCGGCCAGAAGAAAGAGACTGGGTCCGTGGGCTAAAGCCTAACCCGATCAATGTTGGCCGAGCCAGATCAGGCAGACTATTTTGACATCCCTAGGTGAAACTGTGGTGTCATCGTCTCACTAAATAATTTATCATGTTGCTGCCACATGTGTGATCAATTCCAGGGTCCTTTGGAGAAGTTATTCAGTGAGTCCGTTCCGCCAATTCAGCATATTGACATAATGTGACCATTTAATTCAACCATCCACTTGTCCTTCCTTTTTGAGGGATCATGACAAATGGTTACCCCTAAAAAAAGGGGAATAAGCAAGTGATTGGGATTTAATGATCATACTACGTCAGCATGACGTCGTGTGACGGTTCATCGAACAATTCGGTTCTGTGGGCTTTGCTGTTCTGTAACCTGATTGCAAACTCGTTCCGACTTTGACCTTCACTCAATACAGTCCTCTGAAACGAGTCCGAGTCCACTCGGTCTCTCTCTCTCTCTGTCTCTCTCTCTCATCATTATCATCTCCGTCGTCAAACCCTTCCGTCCTCTCTAATCCTTCGATTCTCTCTCTAACCATGTCAACGATACTATCAACCACGGGGGGCTCGTCTTCTTCTTCGTCTGCTACTACTTCTACAAACGACGCCAAAACTCTCAGGCGAAATCGAATTCTCTCGAGCAAGCTCTACTTCGATGTGCCTCTCTCTAAGGTATCAACAATCTCGCTTCTCTGTAATCTGTTTATGGAAGAATTCGATTCTGTCTCATTTTGAATTGTTTTTGTTTTACTAGGTTCCTCTAATCTACTCACCTTCCTACGATATCGCGTTTCTTGGCATTGAGAAACTGTAAGAACCTAATCTCTCTCTCTCTCTCTCTATGGACACACTAACAAATCCAGATGCTGCCTTTGAAGATAAAGTGAGGTTATGAGAGTAATAAACTAAGAAATTGAATGTTAATATTCATTGCATTTGAAAAATTCAGTTTAGTTAGCTCTTTATTGCTTCTTAGATAGTGTACTGATGATCAAATTGATGATGGTAGCAATACATGAGTACAATTTATTGGGACCTATATCAGAGAGGACATGTTGAGTTGCTGTCAATCAATGGTATAGAAGGAAAAAATAAAATAAGAACTCTTTATCTAAACTAATATGTGTGAGAACATACCCACTCATGCATACTCTCTGCCCGCTAGGTTTGAAGACATAGGTGATGGACCATAGGACCAGATTCAACGAAGTTTTGGGAGTTAATTAATCCTGAAGCTTGAAGTCGTTTGATTGGAATGTTTGAGAAACTGGTAGAAGAAAATCCAGCATTTGGCCATTTCATCAAATGGGTTCATGGTTCAAATATAATGTTCGAGTTTTGATTTGATATTTGAATACCTCATACCGTGCTGACCTTTTCCACCATATCTCTGTTGGATAATCACACAAGCATTAAATTATTGGCGAGGAGAGGTGGTGGAAGTAGCAGTATCATGAGATGCAATGGGAGAGATAACCACTTGAGATGGTATAACCACATGCATTGAGGACCTGAACTTGCGTCAGTGATTGAAATATTAGGGAAGGTTGAAGATTATTATTATTAATATATTTTTTTTTGGACAGAAGGTTGAAGATGACATCTGATGAAAAGATATGGTCAAGAGCACTCAAGTGAATAGCCCTTGGGCATGGTGGAATCAGTGGCGGACTGACCAGGGGAGTTCCCCCCTAGGTTTTTGAAAAATATCAGATTTATCCTAAAAGAAAAAATATTTTTGTAGTTAAGCTCCCCCTGAAAATTATAAAAACCCCCGCAGACATTATAAATTTATCATATTAAGCCCCCTCTCTCTCTTATGTTTTTGTGCTAATTATATAAAAGCCCCTCCCTATTATATTTTTGTGATGATTTTTATAGCAGTAGCTTTTATATAATCTACACAAAATGTATACAAAATATGTATAAATAGATCCAAAAAAAAATCGTCCCGTACACTAGTCTCTATCAAGCCCCCTTGGATTGATTTTCTAGATCCGCCCTTGGGTGGAATGATGAAATAGAATTCTTACAGCCGATCACCAAATAGCTAGACCAGGATAATTGAGTTGAATAGATAACTGTTTCCATAAATGGTGAAGTTATGAAGGCCTTGATTGACATGCATCATCTTGAAAATTCTAAGCCGTACTCTTTAATAGAGAATTGACACTTTAATGCCACATTGAAATTCAAAAGAATATTGGGACTTGGGATTCTTTTCTCGTGACGTGTTTATTATGCTATGCAACGTGCGTAGTAGGTGCAACGCATTGTCATAAACATAATATAATTGGTTTGTCACTATTTTCTTGTAGATTTGCTTCTGTCATGGTAATAAAACCATGCCTTTTATATTCCAGACAGCGACATGATGTTAAACTTTTGGTGAAGAGATAGAATGGTCATGGTCATGGCATATAAGTTAGAATTTCAGTTCGACTTTGATTCAAGGTTGCAAAGTTATCTGATTTGGTTTTCTAATACTGATGCTTACTTGGCTATGTAATTTTAATAAATGTAGGCATCCATTTGATTCCTCTAAATGGGGTCATATCTGCCGGTTCCTCATTGCGGATGGTGTTCTCGAGAAAAATCATATAGTTGAGCCACTGGAAGCTACAAGGAACGATCTCCTAGTGGTAGCCACTACATTCCTAAGCCCCAACTCCTAATAGCCTCCACATGATCACTTCTTTTATTTTTCACGTTTAGTACTTTAGATTCTGTTTCATTTGTGGGTTGTAACTTTAAACACATGACTTTTGAATGCTGATGAGTAAACATCATCTATCTCTTGGTGTGCAAGTGTGTGTGTGTGTTTTCACGGATAGAGTGCAAACAACTGTGAGACTAAAAGCATCATAAATGCTTAGATTAGCGGATTGAAATTTCTTTTTGCACTCTTTTGTAGCAAAGTCGTAGAGATAGTTTATGTGATTGTTGGCTTTACGTAATTGCATGTTGTGTTTTAAAATGGGCACTCTGATGCATGTTACATTCCAGAGTATAAATCTATATGTTTGCTTGCAAGCAAACTATTGGAATTTGTTTTTTGCTTGTCACCCACGGGTTGGATGCTTTTCTGTTTTTTCGACCACCCTCAATTTCTAGTCGTCTGATAGTACCATTTTGGGTGGAAGAATTGGGATACAATTTTTCCTAGTTTTCTTGTCAATATTGAACAGAGGACTTGAAATTGTCTTTGATATGCTAGCAATTTTCATATGCTTAACTAATCCTTTGTTTTGTCCAGGTTCATTCAGAGTCATACTTGGAGAGTCTTAAAAACAGTGTAAATGTGGCCGTTATAATCGAGGTAGCCTTTGAATTCTCTCCCCTTTATTAAAGTAACTATACAATCACCAAATACTTTACTGAAAGAAATTCGATTTAATTTGGTTTAAAGGGGTATTAGTCTTCTGATTTTTCAGGAGACACCCTCTTTTATTTATTTGTGCCTTAATCTTAACGATTGTTATTTGAGATTATAATCTTGGGGCGTATCTGAATGTCCATAATCTGGTACAAACTCACGTCTGTTACTTTTTGTTTATGAATTCCAAGAATTTTATGGATAGTTCGTTGTGGTTCAGAATTTCGAGTACATTTAACTGTCCTTAATCCCAGACAAAATCATTTTATCAGATTTTATATCACATTTGTTATGATTAATAATCTCTTAAAGTTCAGCCTTTTTTTAATTTTAAGTAGCCATTAATATGTAGTGATTTCAGGTCCCTCCTGTTGCATTATTACCCAATTGCCTTGTGCAGTGGAAAGTACTTTATCCGTTCCGTAAGCAGGTGAGATTGTCATATGTCGATCAATTTATATTGTTCTTTAGGGTTTGAATTATACTAACAATGTTGTACTGGAGGTGGGAGGTACCATTTTGGCAGCAAAGCTGGCGAAGGAGAGAGGTTGGGCTATCAATGTTGGTGGTGGGTTTCATCACTGTTGTGGAGAAAAAGGTGGTGGATTTTGTGCTTATGCAGACATATCACTATGCATTCACTATGCCTTCGTCCGGTTAAACATTTCCAGGTGATGAAACTTTCAACTAACGTCACAGTAGAGAGATTGGTGTTAGAGTCGGTCAATTCACTCACTATTCATGAGTCAATTCGAGGTTCATATAGGCCGATACTATTCACGATTCAATCCAATTCACATTTCAAAATTTTTGCCTTTGGGTTCCAAATTATAAGTAGAAACCTTTCAACATTTTGAGCCTTGATGTTGCATGAAACTTATGTTGAATTGTTACTTTGTTAAGTTTAATTACTATACATGTATACAACACATACCCATATTATATTATTTAGTTACTAAGAAAAAGTAAATCTTCCGATTCAAGATTCATGAATTTGGCAAACTGATCCACAATTTGACAAAATGAATAGAACTGCTATATGTAGTTACTAGTTGAGTTGTTGATATCTCTAGCAGGTTCATCAACTTTAAGCACTTCCGGTCAAGCTAATTTAGTGTAAAAATGTGCAGAGTGATGATTATTGATCTTGACGCACATCAAGGAAATGGCCATGAAAAAGATTTTTCTAATGACAGTATGATTTCTGACAATCCCTTGTGATGGCAATATTTGATTCTATGATATTAACTTACGGTGTCTGGATCTTGACAGGAAGAGTTTATATTCTGGATATGTACAATCCTGATATTTATCCGTTTGTAAGCTACCTTCGTATCAGCCACTCTGCCTTTTTTACTTCAAGTTGTCTTTATCACCATCTCTCTCTCTCTCTCTCTCTCTCTCTCTCTCTCTCTCTCTCTCTCTCTCTCTCTCTCTCTCTCTCTCTCTCTGTTTGTCTGCTCTTCTTAAACTAAGAGTTTTGTTGTCAGATTTCTCAAGATATCCTAGTCATATACCAATATGCTGACTACCTGTGCATTGCATTTCTTTTATTAGGATTATGAGGCTAGGAGATACATTGATCAGAAGGTTGAAGTAGTGGTAAGCCATATAAGTTCATTTGTCAAGATAGATTCAAGTTGATTTTCTTCTGGACCTGTGAGAATGTTTCCATTGCATTTACTACAACAGAGTGGGACAACGACAGATGAATACTTAAGGATATTGGATGAAGCACTTGAGGTAATTTTATTCCACCTTCATATTCCAGCTGCTCAACTTTTTATCCTTTTGCCTAGTTGATGTGTCTGTATGGAAAATTGTGCAAGCATTTATAAACGATTAGGAAAACCACGATTTGAATTTTTTTTTCAGTTTCATTTTTCTTTTTTAGTTTCTGTAGCATGTCTGATGTGTCATCTGGATTGTCTTTAATGGTATGATCTGTTTCTCCTTCTTTTCCAACTGAATTTTTTATTTGTTACTCGGACTGGGGAACGTGACAAGCATTCTATTTTCTTTCCGTGGGTTATTTCTTTCTTCTTCTTCTTCTTCTTTTTTGGGTATGATTGTTATATTTTTTGTTGAAAGTTTGAGTGGAGAGAAACTATCAATGTTTGAGATACAAATTTAGGTTGCTGGACGTATGTTTGATCCTGAGTTGGTGGTGTACAATGCTGGCACCGATATCCTAGATGGAGATCCATTGGGCCGTTTAAAGGTAATTTATCTCTGGATTTGGTTTTGAAGAGGCTGTTTTTTCCCTTTACGCATTTTGCTTACGCTTAGGTACTTTTTATCACTGTCATGCTTATAGTCACATACGAGCTGTTTACCCCCCTTCCCACCTTTCTTCAGTGTTTACGTGTGGTAAATAACAATCTTAGTGTTTGCAACGGCATATGAAATTGAACCTAGAAGCAAGTTTGGCAAGCAAATGAAGGAATTCCATAGTGGAAATGTAAACATATTGAGTGCTTGATCACACCATCTAGGCTGGTGAGACAGGACAAGTCTGTAAGATTGAATTATTTGAAAGAAGAGAAAGTGTGTTTACAAGAAATCATAATTTGAAAGGAGGAAAAACTGAAACTATTTACAGATAATCTAGGAAGACAGTGAGTGGAGGAAGAAAGATACATCTTAGAACACATAAGGTCACATATTTCCTAAGATTCATTTGTCACTGGACTAGAAGAAGTTGATGACAGTCAACTCATTTTAGTGGTTATTTTTATAGTTATAATTATATCAGGGATTTGTTTGCGTAACATAGCAGTTTTCTGATACTAGAAGTTTTGGGATTTTAGTTTGGAGATCGGGTGCAACATGTTGCCATCTGGATGTCTTTGAGAGTTTTTACGTGATTTTGAGGTTTTTACAAAGTCTATGATCACGGCTTATTATGCGAAATTGGGATCAAGCCTAAGATGTGTTTTTGTATTGAAATAAATTGTGAGCCATGTGAAAGTCTCTCATTAGATATACAATATTGGTTTAAATAATGACATTTCTTCACGGAATTTGGTTTAAACAATGTCGTTTCCTCATTTTCCATTGTGCTTCTGGTGCGGACACCAGAGCCACATTCCCAAAGTTTTACAACCGGCGTTGCAAGAAGGCGGCCCACCCAATTGCTTTGTGGCTAGAAGACTTCTATGTTGGGCCGGGCTAAGACCCCAAGACCCAAGCTCATGGATTTTATGTTTTCATTATTTTATAACTTTATTTTTATTTATTTATTTATTTTTATCTCTATAGGGTTTTGTTTATCTTCTTCTATAAATAAGGTGGCAAACTATGATTTTGGGACACTTTTGATGATGAAATAAAAAATTATTATTGCTTTTTACTAGTTTTGGTCTTGGTGGACTCCAAGATTTCGTTATACTTTGCTTTAATCTTCGTGTTTGACATCAAATTTGGTATCAGAGCACAGAGCAATCCATTAGATTCAATTCCAAACAGTCCTTTTCTCATTCTTTGAAGAAAGATCCCGTTCGCAGTCACCGCACCCTTTTGCCATCAGCACCTCACCAATAGCCGCTGTCACACAACTCTAACCCACCACCATCGCTGCCTCACGAACCACCTATACACCAGATCTGACCATTTAAACCCTTACCCAAACCTTGCTACCACATGCAACCCTATTTGAACCTACACCCCTAGCTGCCAACCACACTCACCTCAGCACTGTTCACAGCAACCATCACCAACAACCACAGCATCACATCTTCGGCCACCCTCAATCGCACACCTCCCTCCGATTACCAACACCATCGCACACCCCCACCTAGTCGCACGCCCCACCCAATCGCACGACACCATCCACCACTGTCGTTCACCATTGCCGCCTTCGTTGACACCTTCGCCAGCAAGAATCACAGCTGCCAGCCTGCCACGTACGCACTGTAGAGGCCCATGCTTGGGTCTGGTTCGTATCTCATGCAGTTCTAGTCGTGTTTTGCTTTTATTTTCTTTTTGTCTCTCTTATTCTTTTTGAGTTAGTGCTTGTCAAAGGTCCAAAAACAAAAAAAAGAAAGTCAAAGGTCAAAAAAAAAAAAAAAAAAAATTCCTTTTCTTTTCTTTTCTCTCATTTTTTTTACAGTGCACCATCGATCCAAGTCCCCATCACCAGCTTCTAGCTATCAGTCGCACCTCTGCAGTCCCACGACACCAATTCACAAGCAGTTCAGGTCCAAATTCATCAACAATTCCGATCCACTTCTCAATTAGATTTGTCACTCGAGGTCAGATCTAGCCTTAATTTGTGAAACTTGATCTGCTAGTTTCAAATAGTATCAATTGAATCTTGTGCTGGTTCCTACATCTATTTACTCCCCTTGCCCCATTTTATTTGCACATGCAATCCCTATCCCACAACTTGGATTATAGCCCCTTTTTTATTCACAAACCTATATATTAATTGTGGAGCGCAATCATTCGCGTGAAAGTATATTTGCTTACCATTTGGATGACCCTAGAACCGTGAATTGTTGTACTTCGTGGTCGTACTAATTTGGATCATATCAAAATCACACTCAGAAGTTCAAAAAACTAAAAATAAAAATAAAAATCACTAGTTAGCTTGCATTTCATTCTGCGAAATTGGTAGCATTGAATCTGTCCACTGATCGATTAGTCATTGCATGCATCTCCGTAGCGGTCGTATAACATACTCTTCCACACACTCTGTCAGTATGGACCATACTTTTATCGAGAATTTGGCTAAGACTGTTCAAAAGCTATCCACACAAGTGGGTCAAACTAATGTACAAGTGGCTCAAACTAGTGTTCAAGTGGCTCCAAACAGTGCTCGATTTCAGTCCATTGAGGATTCCCTTCAACGTCTATTGGGCGCGTCTGATGGTGAAGCCTCCCACATGAGGGAAGATCACTTTGAGCGTCACGATGACGTTATACATCAGCGATTTCCCCAAAGATTCCCAGCTCGAGGTGGGTACCATGCTCGATCTCCAAACTACCACGTCATAGGGAACCTCCGAATCGCCATGTAGGTGACGATATCCATAACCACATTGTCATGCATGATCCAGATGAAACAGACTAACAGTCATGAGGAACATCAAAATAGAAGCACAAGGCTTTCACTGACTGGTTATTTCAAATGGATCATTTCTTTGAATGGCACAACTTATCTGACGATAGAAAGGTCCGATTTGCTAAAATGAAACTCATTGGCCGAGCCAAATTGTTTTGGCAGAATGCTGAGCAAACCCTTGCTCGTAGAAATCAACTGACCATAAGTGATTAGGATGAGATGAAGGAAAAGCTTAAAGAGAAATACCTTCCACCCTTCTACCAAGGTAATCTTTTAGATCAGTAGAATGCCTAATGACAAGGAACTAAGTCTGGTAATGATTACGTTGCACAATTTGAGGAATACTTGATGCGTTGCAACGTAGACGAAGATGAACGTATGACTTTGAGTAGGTTCCGGAGAGGACTTAATGACGAACTTCGACGCGAACTCTTCGTCGTGAAGTTACCTCCTTAGTCTAGGCATACACTTTTGTCCAAAACTATGAATTGGTCTCAAAACCACAATTTCCTCGGCGGACTCCTATTGCCAATTCCCAGCCTTGGCACACTAAGCCCACCCCTGTAGCACAACCTCCTAAGCCGAAAGGGAAGGCTGTCAACGAACCTCCCAAGTCGACTCCCAACACTCAATGATATAGATGTTTTGAATTTGGTCATATTGCCTCTAAGTGTCCCAATCGGGCCTTTATCATTGAAGAGGGCAGTACATAGAGTAATGTGGACAAACCTTTAATGGATGAAGAATATGTACCTAACGTGGATGACACTTTTGGTACAAGAGACTGAACTAGCGGATGACCCTAGTCTTGGGTGCGTTTGGACTTCACCACTTCCATACTCCTCATAATTAGACAAATGTTCCGCCTCCCTGGGAGTGGTTAGGTGTGCTTTGACACAACCTAAGGAGCCTAGTGACTGGTGACGGAACTCCATCTTCCACACTTACCTTAGGTATGGTGACAAGGCCTGCAAAGTCATCATTGATGGTGGTAGTTGTATCAACACTGTTTCCGCCAATACCGTTACCTGACTAGGTTGGAAATCTCAACCGCGTCCTCATCCCTACATTTCCTGGGTTGACACCTCGTCCCTTGCTATGAGAGAAAGGTGTTTGGTTCCTATCCAATTCCTTTCTTACAAAGCAGACATTTAGTGCGATGTATTCCCATGGATGTGGGGCATATCATCCTTGGTCGACCCTGGTTATATGATTTGGATGTCACCATCTGTGGTCGTTCCAACTCTTGCTCTTTTGAGTATGGAGGCACAAGGGTCAAACTCAACCCGTAACTAAGAGTAGCAAGGCTGAGTCCTTGCCACGGCTAGGGTTACACATCCTTGCACCCAAAGAGTTTGAGCGGGAAACAAAAGCGGAGTCTATCATATTTGTTCTAGTTTCTAGAGGTCTAACTGGAAGACACGAACGACCCCCCAAATGAGGTCGTACATGTGTTAACCGAGTTCCATGACGTTTTCCCTGCTGACCTCCCAAACCACTTACTGCCATTACGGGACATCCAACATGCTATTTACTTTGTCCCAGGAGCTTCCTTACCAAACCTCCCTCATTACCGGATGAGACCAACAGAACACGTTGAGCTACTTAAACAAGTCTAGGAGCTCCTTCTAAAGGGATTTGTACAGGAAAGCACTAGTCCTTGCGACGTGCCTGCGCTGTTAACTCCAAAAAAGGATGGTTCCTGGCGGATGTGTGTAGACAGCCAAGCCATAAACAAGATCACAGTGAAATACCGTTTTCCAATCCCTCGACTCGTTGATATGTTGGATCAAATGGCTGGAGCCAAGATTTTATCAAAAATTGATTTAAAAAGCAGCTACCACCAAATCCGAGTTCGCCCAAGCGATGAATGGAAGACAGCTTTCAAGACCAAAGATGGTTTATAAGAGTGGCTAGTTATGCCATTCGAGTTGTCTAATGCTCCGAGTACATTTATGATTTATGAGGGTCATGACTCAAGTACTACGCCCGTTCATGGGTCAATTTCTTGTGGTATATTTTGACGACATCCTCATATATAGTGACTCCAGAGAGACTCATTTGTCTCACCTCAAGCAAGTTTGTCAAGCCCTCAGAGAGGCAAACTTATATGCCAACTTTAAGAAAAGCTCCTTCTTTGTTGATCGCGTAGTCCTCCTCGACTATGTGGTCTCGTCTGAAGGCGTGTCCGTTGATCCAAGCAAAGTTAAGGCAATTGTAGAATGGTCAGAGCCCAAAACAATTCATGATGTTCGTAGCTTTCACGGGTTAGCAACTTTCTATTGGGGTTTCATCAAGGGGTTTAGTACCATCGTCTCCCCCCTCACTGACTGTTTGAAGAAAGGGGACTTTGTATAGACAACGTCTGCTGCTCGTGCATTTCAAGAAATTAAGTTGCACATGACCCAAGCTCCAGTTATGCATCTCTCTAACTTCACAAAACCATTTGAAGTTAGAGTGTGATGCATCAGGTGTTGGCATAAGAGGGGTTCTCAGCCAAGAGCGTCATTTGGTCATGTATTTTAGCGAAAAGCTAAATGACGCTAAGAGGAGATACTGAACCTGTGATAAGGAACTTTATGCTGTTGTTCAAACATTGCGACATTGGTGCCATTTTTACTCCGACCATGAGGCTCTTCGCTACCTCAACTCTCAAAAGAAGTTGAATTTCAGGCATGGTCGTTGGGTAGAATTCCTCAAAGTTTTACTTTCGTGCTGAAGCATAAGGCTGGGGTTGACAATAAAGTTGCCGATGCACTTAGCCGGAGAACTGACTTACTCTCTGTTATGAGCGTCAACGTCACTGGCTTTGAACGCCTAAAAGAAGACTACGTGTCTTGTCCTGACTTTGAGACAAGATACGTTACCTTGACCTCCACTACGGGACTTTCCATCAATGATTTCTTCATTCAAGATGGCTACCTCTTTCGGTCCAATAAACTTTGTATCCCGCGAACTTCTGTTCGAGATTTCTTAGTGTGGGAAATCCATGCAAGTGGTTTGTCCGGCCACTTCGGGTGTGATAAAACCATCGAAGAAGTTGAATGACACTTTTACTGGCCAAGTTTGAAGAGAGATGTTGTCAAAATAGTGGGTCAGTGTCAGGTGTGTTAGCTGGCCAAACATCGCAAGCAAAACACTGGTCTCTACACCCCTTTACCGGTTCCTGATTGTCCTTGGCAGGATGTGAGCATGGACTTCGTCCTAGGCCTACCTCGCATGTTTTGCAAACACGATTCCATCTTCGTGGTGGTCGATTGTTTTTCAAAGATGGCCCATTTTATCCCGTGCTCGAAAACCTCGGATGCATCTCGTGTGACCAAACTTTATTTCGACGAGATCGTCAAGCTATATGGCTTACCTAAGACTATTGTGTCCGATAAGGATGTCCGCTTCATAAGTTACTTTTGGAAGACCCTGTGGCATATGGTGGGTACAAAGCTTAAATTCTCCGCAGCGTACCACCCCCAAACCGATAGTCAAACTGAAATTGTTAATCGGAGTTTAGGTAATCTCTTGTGTTGTCTAGTGGGTGAAAGCAATCGAAATTGGGACTCCCATTCTTCCGGCCGCCCAATTTGCCTATAATAGCTCTGTCAATCGCTCCACGGGTATGAGCCCGTATAAGGTTGTACATGGGTATAAACCTCGGAAACCTATAGATCTTATTCCCATGCGTCCCCATGATCGAGTCTCTGCGATCACAGAATCCTTTGCTCGTCATATTCACGACTTGCATGACATGATCATTAAATAGATTCACGCTAGTAATGAACAGTATAAAATGCAGGCTAATTCACATAAGATGCTTTATGGATTTTCAGGAAGGTGATTATGTTATGCTCCGAATTAGACCGGAACGGTTCCCCTCAGGTGCCGTTAGGAAACTGCAATCCCGTATTGCTGGTCCATTCCCGGTTTTACGCGAATTGGCCCAAATGCGTATGTCATTGACTTACCATCTGATTATGGTATTAGCTCTACTTTTAATATAGAGGACTTTGTTGCTTATAAAAGCCCTACTGTTATCCCAAACGATCCTTTTGCACCTTCCTCCACTTCCCAGATAATTACCATGTCCTCAACCCCGACCCCGCTCCCGTTCCCATTCCCGTTCCCTTACCTGTCCCACTGGCACAGAAAGAACATATTGATGCTATTTTAGATGAGCATATTTTGTCCACCAAGGACGGCGGAGTTCAACATTTTCTAGTTTGCTGGTGCGGTCGTCCTGACTCAGATTGTACATGGATTACGTGCGAGGAGTTGCAGCAGCTTGATCCAGATTTATTGGAGTACTACCAGAGCCGACCAGTGACACCCTCAACAGGGTCGAGTTTTCCCAACCCCGGGAGAGTTGGTGCGGACACCAGAGCCACATTCCCAAAGTTTTACAGCCGGCGTCGCAAGAAGACGGCCCACCCAGTTGCTTTGTGGCCAGATGACTTCTGTGTTGGGCCGGGCTAAGACCCAAGCTCATGGATTTTATGTTTTCATTATTTTATAACTTTATTTCCTTTATTTATTTATTTTTTTTCTTTTTGAATCTCTTTAGGGTTTTGTTTATGTTTTTCTATAAATAAGGTGGCAAACTATGATTTTGGGACACTTTTGATGATGAAATAAAAAATTATTATTGCTTTTTACTAGTTTTGGTCTTTGGTGGACTCCAAGAGTTCGTTATATTTTGCTTTAATCTTCGTGTTCAGCATCAGCTTCTCTATGGTCCATCCCAATGCTCTAGAAAAACCATGTTGGGGCTTGGTGGTCTTTCGTTTACTCTACATTGTGGGCTAGAGTAAATAGCAGAAACTGGGCAAATTTGATTTGAATTTAAGTTAAACAACAACTAAACAATTGAATAGCGCGGTTTTTGGATTTTGCATCTCTGTGGGGGCGAAATAGTCGTGGATGATAAGAAAACCTAGCTGGAAGTTCTGATGGAAGTAGATAAAATATATTTTGAGAAAATTTCTTTTTGCCATGCATTTTCAATGAACTTTGTTTATTAATTCATTTTTAGGCCTTGTCAATAAGTTAGTATAGTTGAAATTAGGAATAGAGCTATGATTCCCAAATTGGAATCCCAAATTTGGTTCTCAAATGCTTGCCAAATGTACCACATGCAGTGATATGTGGTACCCCCAATTACTAACACAACATGTGGTGCAACTATTAAAGCATGTGGGAAGCATAGTATTACTCTGAAATTAGTTCTTGTCATTTTTGCATTGTAACTACAACTAAAATCCATTTTTGGTGTTCTCATATGTGCAGATCAGTCCTGATGGGATTACCACAAGAGATGAGAAGGTTTTCAGGTTTTCCCGTGAGAAGAACATTCCTCTGATTATGCTCACCTCAGGTTCAATGATTAATGCCGTTTGTGTATTCTCTCTTGCTCCACTCTTTTGCTCTGTTTGGTTTGCGAATGCAGAACTCTTATCCTTTATAATTTTCCTCTTGTTTTCGTCCATGTTAAAAAGGCATTATAGTCTTAGAGATTAAAAAATTTTCAAACTATAATATTAACTCAAGAAAAGATGTAGGGAAGTTACAATAATCGAAAACTTCAGTTTACTTCTTGTCACCCTGTTTTATTTTCCTTCTTACCTTCCACATTGTTTTTCTTTCTGTTTGGTTTATGGATTTAGTGATAGAAAAGCAAAGGGATGGGAAACAAGAAGGAAAACTAGGTCCCTCGAGTTTTCTTGTGTTTTCCTTCATGATAGTAACATTAAAAGTAAAAAGTTGTAAAATATTATTGAAATACAAGAAAAATGAAGGGAAATGACAACATTGAAAATGTTTAATATATTTCTCAACTTGTTCTCTATTCTTTCCTATTTCCTCATCGTTTTTCTTATTAACCAAACAATGGAAAGGTTTTCCTGTGTGTGACAATATTACAGAAAGAAGGCTCTGTTTGGTTCTTAGATTTAGCGAGGGAAAAGAAGAAAAGGGAACACCAAGGTTCTGTTTGGTTATTGGATTTAGTGAGGTCTCATCTACCAGTTTTATGTTTCAGGTGGTTATATGAAATCCAGTGCTAAAGTAATAGCCGATTCGATTGTGAATCTCTCAGAGAAATGCTTGATAGACATGAGTCTTCCTCGGGAAAATTAGCTAATAGCCGATTTGATTGTGAATCTTCTCTCAAAGATATGCTTGATAGACATGGGTCTTCCTCGGGAAAATTAGCTACTTCTACTCGGCTCCTATCAAGAACCAAAACTATCAGAATGTTCAGAGGTTGGGTTTCTGGATTCTGAAATATGTGGTGTATTAGTTGATCACTATACAATCTGTTTTTACTTCTAACTGAAGAAATGAAGGTTTTTGTGTATAGTCAAAGCAATGGAAGGATAAGTGTGTACATTGAAGTTGTAGTTCGTAGCTAATGGGCCAGTGGAATGTAACAATGTTAATTGCTGAGTAGGTATTAGCCATGTGTTTTTCGGAAATGCATATTTTTTGTTTTGTATATATATATATATATACACATATATTTTTGGTATTGAAGTGATGCACAAAATATCGATATTTGAACAAGTATTAAAGTGAGGAGCATATTTAGAAATTTATCTTAGAGAGCTAAGAGCATCTTCAACGCTAAAATGTCATTTTGCCCATGTCAAAACTTATATTTTGGCATTCCTATTGGGCTTAAATAATAGTATGTTTTTAACATTTTTGTACCAATTTTGATACATTGGCTATATTCTTCATGTACTTTACGTAGTGTGTATTATACACTTTTTTTATTAGGATGAGTGCAAAAATTAAATTATAGCATGAATTCAATAGAAAACCGCTTCAATGCACCTTCTATCACTTCTCTCAATTATGGCAATGTTATACTTGCTTTAAAAATTGAGAGAGAATAACATTTCTATTTTTTGAGAGGAGGAATAGTGGTGCATTGGAGAGGTGTTATAGCATGATAAATATAAGGCGCATTGGAGATGTTCTAACTGATGCCTTACTATTTCATCATCATCAGCATCGAGTATGCTTAGTGTAATGAAATTCACAATCAGACTGGCATGGTAGGGAATGGTAGCACTACAATGTTCCCAAGTGAGGGTGTATACAAGTCTAACCGAGTTCATGTATGCTAGATTGAGCTTGACGTGTTTATTAAACAAGCTGAGCGAAGTTGAGCTCACGTATGATTTGAGTTTGGGCTTGCTTATTCAGTAGTTTGAACTTAGCTAGCATGAACTATAGTTGTGTCATACCCGTCTCGGAAAGTATATTCATTTTAAATGCATAATTGAGATTTTGAGGATTATTAATGTTGATTAATAATTGTGAATGAGATTGGCGTGGGTCAACGGTGAGGTGTCAATTGAGTACACGGTAATCGGAGAATCATGAAGCATTGACAAAAGTAAATGACATTTATATGATTTAAATGTTATTTGATATTTTTTGGTATATGTGAATAGTGAAATATACCTGTTTAGTATGCTTTTTGGATAATTTCGATCTTTTTAGGGATCATTCTGAACCTTACAGTAATAACGTAAGTGATGCATTGCATAAAAGGTAGGTTATCTAGAAATTTCACGAAAATAGCTTTCGGAACGTAATTAGAGACCCAAACAAAACTTAGACCAAAACTTTTATGAATATAGTTTTCACTCGTGAATCGATAACTTACACGTTTAGGACGTTTTGGGAGATAATTAGAAAATTATGAAACTCATGGGGAGGTAAACGTAATTTCTGAGGGTTTTGTCTATATAGAGATCCTTGAGATATTTTCATTCGGGTAATACTTGGGGCACAACCTTCATACAACTTTCATACAACCTCCCTAAAAGATGTGTCTATCTCTTTCCTGTGTCACTGTGGGGTCCAGTGACATCACAGGAGAGAGATAGACACATCTTTTGGGGAGGTTGTATGAAAGTTGTATGAAGATTGTGTCCCAAATATTACTCTTTTCATTATCTCTAAAATATCTCAAGTGAGGCAAGAGAGAGCATAAGGGAGATTTAGGGTTTTGGACTTCACGACGCCAATTGACGACATTCTGTTCGTTTATTTTCAACCAAATTTCATATTTGGACTTCTCGAGGTAAGAACTACATTTTGATACCTCTTAGGCCTCGTTTGACCAACTTTTATAAAAAATACTAATTCTAGAAATTTGGGAAAACATGTGAATACTTGTAAGAATCACATATAATCAGAGATCCGACATAAAGTAGGGCTTCTAGTTCTTCCCATAAAGTTATAGAATCGTAGTTTAAGGTATGAATTTCTAACCTATGTTATATAGGAAATTCCAATGTTTTGATTATCAAAGGCAAAATTGTGATTCGGGCAAAAGTCATATGTTAATATTAGGCCCGTTAATTATGCACGCGAATAACTGTTAAAAGCATATCTATTTATTTACATGAACGTGTTAGGTATTTATGCGGGTCGAAGGAGGGATTTATACAATTTCATCCGGGGTAAGCTTCTTGATATTTGAGAATTTAGTAGCGACAACTATTGTACATAGTTTTAGGCTTGGACTTAGCAGGGCACTTGGGATGCAATGGTTGTAGGCTTGGACTAGCCGTGGGTAT
Source organism: Hydrangea macrophylla (assembly GCA_033977485.1). NCBI lineage: Eukaryota > Viridiplantae > Streptophyta > Magnoliopsida > Cornales > Hydrangeaceae > Hydrangea > Hydrangea macrophylla. The sequence continues at coordinate 78,872,395 of CM066995.1, read as the reverse complement.
CGTGGCTTAAGGCTTGAACTTGCCGCTATCGGATGAATGCATATTCTCTCCTTAGAGACTATTTGATGTGATTTATGTTATTGAAGCATGATTTGCCGTATCTGCATATGTTAGAAATTGTGCACTCAGCATATAGCTGAGCAGTAGAGATTTACTCCATTGCAGGTAAATGAATAAAGGAAAGAAGAAGCGTGAGGAGTGAGGCCATGGGAACACCTAAGCTTTTATCACTATAGATAGTTTAATAATTCATCATTGTTGTAAATGAACTATAATGAGAACTAGGTTTTTTAATTGGAAACACTTGTAATAACTTTGTACTCACCCCTACTCATCTCCAATATGTTGTTGGGAATGTTGTAACACTGTTGAGATCCCTTTGAATTTGTGTTGGCATGTGTAGTTAATCCCTGAATGAGATTGAATAACCATAGGAAGATGGAATTCTGCAGAATATGCTGTTATTGGGAAAACAGTTGACTAGTCCTGGAACTCAATCGATTGGACTCACTATTTGGACGAAAATTCCTTCCCAATTTTAGAAAAACAGTCGATTGATTTGCAATCCAGTCTACTGAAAAGTGTTTCAAAATAAGACATTTCACTAGATCCAGTCTAGTCGACTGGACGGGTACCAGTCGATTGGGAATTTGACACCACAGTCGATCGGACACGAGGAGCAGTCAATTGGATTGGATTTCCGAGCTATTATGCTCTCTGTAATTTCCAAAGCAGTCGACTGGTTCCCCGACATAGTCAACTTGTTTGCTGTGTTCAAAATGAATTGTTTCTTTAAGTGATTTTATGGATTCTACTTAAGTTTATTCCGCTGCTATAACCTTTAATTGAATTGGATGAGCCTTGGTGGTATGCCACGTGTCGTATTTCCACCCGTAGCGGGATGAGTCGTGACAAGTTGACTCAATAACCTTTTTATCCACGTTTACCTTTGACTCGTTTAAAGAGTCAAGCTCATGTATTCTCTAAAATTGCATAGTTTTTTCATAGATGCATATATACAAGCCAATATATAAAAGCTTTCAGTAGCTTTGTTACAAGCTTACTTTCAAACCTTCTTCAAACATGCGCATAAGCTCTATCCAGTCGAGACGATTCCTTATTGAACATGTTTGCATGGGTTTAGTTGAGCGATTGACTTGTATACATCCCAGCCATTGCTTATATACTACAATGGTCCCAAGCAAATGCATTATAAGCACCAAACCACATGAGTATTACTTTGGCTGGATTATTTCGTATCTACCGGGAAAAAACGATTAATCTCTATCAATAGATCTACTAAAGACCTGAACCATAGAGTACTTAGAACCGGTGCGTCATGGATGTTTTTATTTGGACATCTTGTTTTCTCGCGTCGGACGGAGTTAACCTTCGAGTGCAAAGGCAATAGGAAGCTTGACTACAAGACTTACCATCCAGTACTCCAGCTTGGTAGTTTCCACTGCTTGTCCAAGGTTTTTTTGCCTCTCTCTTTAGCCCTATGTCTCTTATCCATAGGAGATCTTCCCGATCGGATCCATTAAGAATAACGTGATGGAGAAAGATAACAAGTTTTGAACTACTAAAGAAAAAAAAAAAAAGGATTAAAAGCGCCACAAACCATCAAGCCTTTTATGGATGTAATTACTGAATGCTTTAATAATTGTACCATATGTTATGATATTTATTAGTAGTAGCACACATTGATGCATATGGTACAACTAATAAAATAATTTTGTAGTAATTAAATTTTGCAATCATAACATTACTTTATGGCTAGCCTATTACCATAGCAATAATAATTAATGCAAGAGCAAAAAGTGTCATTAAAAATTTTAGCAATACTTTTTTTTTTGTCGCTAAATTAGCAATACTTTTTTTCCCTTAATATTAACCATTGTTGCTATGTGAATAGCATTACCCTATGATGATGCCAAAAATTGGTAAGAGTAATTTTAGGAGAGAGAGAGAGAGAGAGAGAAAAAGACTATTTTTTGTATGTGGTTCGGCCCTGTTAATGAAGGTGATGATGCCAAAAATTGGTAAGAGTAATTTTAGGAGAGAGAGAGAGAGAGAGAGAGAGAGAGAGAGAGAAAGACTATTTTTTGTATGTGGTTCGGCCCTGTTAATGAAGGTACCTACGTCCACGGGTGTGTCTGAGCACGTTCACTAGCAGATCACCGGCGGGCCTGGTGAGCCAACAAAGAGGGGCGGCACTACCAGTAATACCGGCCGGGTGTATGCATATAATGGTGAATTTTGTAGAGGTGCTGTGTAGATTAAAGAGTTGGCCGCCCCTTCAATGGGGGGTGAGAGGTCTCTTTTATAGATGTAAGAGACCTACTCGTACATGGATAAGGAAATATAATCCTATTGGTGTAGATTGACACCAATCAAGTAGGTTTCCTAATTATATTAGGATTGATTGACATTAATTGTGGGGGTTTCCTAATTGGATTAGGAAATAGATGCACTTTCTATTAGTCTTCTAGCTTGAGTAGGAAACTGCCCGTAATGATCGGGATCATGCCTATGGGCCCGGACGGGTTGTTGATTTTGAACCGCTCGATCATATTTTGTGCGTATCACCCCACTTTATATATATTTGAATCATCCAAATTAGTGCATGAAATTGGTCTCTCCACTCTGGCTCTCTCTGTCTCCTGTCTGTAATATTTGTACTTTTTTATTTTTGGGGTCAGATTTTAATAGTACAAAGAACTCAGTTTCTTTAATTTGTCTTTTAATTTGTCTTTGACCTTAGCATTGGGTTGTTATTACTTAGATGTCACCTTTTGTCCTATTGATATCTTTATTTTGCCCTTTTGTTTGATTTTAACTTTTAAGGTCAAGTGTATTTTTCAATAGGGTAAATTACACGGACCTCCCCTGAGGTTAGGTCAAATTACAGGGACCTTCCTTGTGGTATGCAAAATTACATTGACCTCCTTTGAGATTTATAGTCATGTAACATTTGCCTCCTTCCGTTAGTCAACTGTCAGTTGACCGCTAGTTTTGGAGTTAAATTTTGTATAATGACAAATTTACCCTTACTAATGACAAAAAAAGCCAAAAAAAAATTAGAATCTCTGGATTTTCTCTCTCTCTCGATCGATCTCTCGATCTCGAATAAACACAGTGGCACACTATACAACTCAAATCTGAGTATGTTGTATATTCAAATCTAAATCCTAGGCATCCAAATCTTACATTTCATTACTATCATATATATATATGAAGATATATATGTCAATATAGAAGTATTTTTACATACTAAAATCTGATACACACATAAATTTGTATGTATATCTTTATATACGTCAATATATATATATATATATATATGTATGTATGTATATATATGTGTGTGTGTGTGCGCGCAATATATATATTTACGCATCTAAACCTGACCAAATCTGATATTGGGTCTGTTAGAGAGAGGAGATGAGAGTGAAATTAAACAGGGGCTCTTGACCACAGTTGTAAAACATGGGGTTCGATTGTTGAGGTTGAGTATGAATTTGGGAGATTCCTCAGGGATTGAAAGAGAGGAAAACCAATCAAGAAGAAATGGGATGAATCACACACATACAAATCTGTGATTCAAAGCCTAAGCATTTGCTTTGGTTCTTGATTAATCAGTGTCGCCATGACCCATGACACTTTCTTCCTTTTCTCTCTCACAAAAACCAAAACCACCGGTTATATATGTATTAATGTATGTATGTATATATATGTATAAGATTTGAACTTGTATATATATATCAGATTTGGTATATATATGTTGATGCATGTGTCATTGCTGATACTTATTGTTCATCTCGTAGAGAGATGTAGACACTGATGGTTTAATTCACTTGATTCTATCATTTTGAGCACAAATTGATGGAGAGAAAATTAGAGATATGAAGTTTAGAGAAACAAACTAGAGAGATTCATCATTCCCTAGGATTGGGGTATTTTTGGGGTACTTATTTTGGTTTTTTGCTTTTTGGTTGATTGATTTTTTGACTGAGATATCACAAAGGAAATGAGGGTAGAAAGGTAAATTTAATATTTCAGTCACTCCACTAACCTAACAAAGTTTGACAAGGGAGGTCAATGTAATTTTGCATACCACAAGAGAGGTCCTTGTAATTTGACCTAACTTCAGGGGAGGTCCGTGTAATTTGCCCTTTTCAATATGATTAAAACGGAAATGAAGAAGTATAAATTTTCAACACGAGTATAATATTGACAATAAAATGCTGTACGACAGCCACGTGTCAGACCCCCATGGTCACAACCACCGTGGGGTTTGTTAATTGTAGACCACAAGAATTCCCCACCACCATGTAGGTAAATTACTTCACGTGAGCAGCGCCTCCAAAACCAACCCAACTTTCTAACAAAAGAGAAACTACTAGGCTCACAGAGGCTTAACAACACAAAAATCATTAAGATCCAATGGTAGCTATAGGGCCTTTTGCGGCTTGCCATCATCAGTTACTTAGGGAGTTGGCCCGCCATCGTTGGTTATGGACCTAAGCAAAATCGATGTCTCGGGTATGGTCCCGAGGTCTCATGTGGGCCATTTTAACTTTGAAAATACTTTTGCTCACTCAAAAAATAGTTCATTAATGTTCACTCAAGCATTTCAAATAATGTTTAATCCTAGGTTTCACTGTATTGGCCAATAAAATACTTGGAGTGAGTATTAATGAACCATTTTTTGAATGAGCAAAAATGCTCTTTTTAACATTTTAAGCATCTACAATGCATACATTAAACTTAAGATAAGTTTAGTGTACATTACAAAACCACTAACACTTTTATTGACATCCAAATGACATTGAGAAGATTGCACGAGCATCAGTGGTGGATTTAGAAATCTCAACTAGACAAATCTGGGACAAATTTTTTTGAGTCTATTTGTAATTAATTATACCAATAAATTACATTACATGTAATAAGTTTTTTTTTTTTTGAAGAGAATGAAGTATAATTGGGCCAACATATAACATATAAAATCATTTTTTTTAGCCTGACTAGTATTTTTTGGAGGGCTGTATAATATGTTTACTTATTTTAAGAGGCAAAGCTTAATAAATTTTAAAATTTTCCTAAAATACATGTATAAAAATGTAATTTGTAAGCTAGGGGTGGTCATTGTCCCACCCCCTACCCCCTGTATCCACCACTGGTGAGCATCACACGGCACACATTGTGCCACCACACATTGTGCCGTGTGGATCTAGGTGGCATAGTGTGTGCCGTAGAATGCTTTGCACCGAAAAAGCACCCAAAAAAAAAAAACATTCCAAACGACACACATTGTGTCATTTGTGAGCACTACATGTCGTGTAAATATGACACGTCATAGTGTGTGCCGTTTGGGAGATTGGCTCTTACAGCATAGTGTGTGTCGTTTGACTTGTGCAATAGTAAAACTTGAGCGTATACTAAAATTAGTTCCACTAAGTTTCGTCTACTAAGTTTGTTGTATAGCCTACACCATTGTTAGTGCCCCAAATGCTAAGTTTACTAAGTTTGTTGTATCTTATTGCTACATTGTAGATGCTCTGCAACGGGTAAATCTATACAACAAACTTAACCAAAACTTTGTGGTGTACATCTACAGTGGTGTAGATCGTATAACCGTGCACAAAATTAAACTTAGTAGAAATTAAAGTTATAGTTCACTTAAGTTTAACTAATGTATGGGGCATACGGTAGAGTGAAGACCGTGAGAGATCAAATGGCAAAGGGTGGGCCGTGTGGGACTCTAGGCGGCACACACTAAGTCGTTTGGTATCCCCATGGCTCACTGTGCGCCGTCCAACAGCCCAACGACTATCTCTTAGCCATTTGGTCTATCATGGCTGTTGGAACCAAGGCTGTAGAGTGAACTGGGCAAAAAAAAAAGAGAGAGATAGAAATGATTATTTATACTGAAAATTGTATACTACGCAATAAACTCAAATTAAAATTATCACATCCTTACCAATTTCACGACACACACTAAGTCGCTTGGAACCATACGGTTCAGAGTGTGCCTTGTGATTATCCCATGGTTTTCACTAAATTGTGTAGTCATTAAGCGGCTCCTGCAAGTACGTGTGGTTATCTACATCGCTATAAGCCCTAATCCAAATGGTATTTCAGCTAACCTAAAAGCTCTCTAAATGCTAACTTACAGTTTTGTAGCATTGGAATTGTTGAGGCCGGTTTACCAAACTATTTGCACTTTAGTTTTTTTTATTTTTTATTTTTTTATGCTCTATAAGCACTTATTAATAACTTAAAAAAAACTCATGGCAATTGGCAAACACTCCCTTAAAATTGCACTATTTAATCCCATCCAACTAATTAACCTCCCCATCTCTCTCCCTCAACTGTGGTTACTGGTTGGTGGTTACTCTCATCTACTCTTGTCTCTCTCTCTCTCTCTCTCTCTCTCTCTCTCTACTCTGTAGCAGTAGTGGCACTAGTTGTGAACAGCGACACTCCAATCACATTTAACCAGTTTCAACGCTGACACGCTTTTAACCTGCGCCCGGGTCTGCGTATCGTGCGCCGGTCTCCTTCTGCAATGAGGAGGAGGAGATCGTCCTCTCACCTCCGTCTCTCTCTCCTCTCTCTCTCTCTAGCTTTTCTTCTCCCTTCTGTGTCACTCTCTCTCCTAGATACCGAATCGGATCAGTTCGATGGTATCAATAATGTCACTGAATCGAATAATAATGCTTCTCTCTCTAGACCTAAAGAGGACAGCTTAGCCGACATGATCGATAAAGCTCTCGCCAAAGAGTTCACTGAAAATGATCAGAGTGCAGGTTCGTAGATCTGAGCTCTCAGCTTTCGTTTCTATGTATCTGAGCTTTATCTGCTCATAATTTGTTGGATTAGGGCTTCCATTTCTATGAAGTTGTGCAATAATCAACTGGGAAAAAAGCTTAAGAACTTAGATTATCTAGAAATACGAGCAAAATTAAATTCCCAAGTACAGGTTTGAGTTCTGAAATGTGAAATTTTACAGCATTAAATACTCTTATTATTGTATTTTTTCTAGAGAGCAATTGCTTGTCGCAGTCTTTGCTTTATTCAATTCTCTATTAATTATATATGAAAAAGAAATTTCCTTTCAATTTAGAAGGAAATTTGGAAAGAAAGTTTGTAAAATTGATCCATGGCCCTAATATTTTCTTTTTTGGAAAGTGCGAAAAAAAAAAAATTAAATAAAATTTGATCCATGCCCCTAATCTTTTTCAATTGAATTGGCAGCAAATGAAACTGGCGGTTTCAACAACAGTGTTGCTGAGCAACAGGTTTGTCGCTTCTTGTTTTCTTAAATTTCAACAGTTGGTTTTTATGAAGGCTAGTTAATATTTCAGAGGGACAAATGAAATGTACTATTCGGGATGGAATTCCCTCTCTTAGAAAAAGGGAAAGTAGCTATGTTAGCTTTGATTTTGACAATGTATGATTGTGTACAACTATTTTTAGGATCAAGCATTAAGTTTTTTTTTTTAATAGATTTTTTATGTTGTTCATTCTATCAAACTCGTTTTCAAATCTAAGATTCGAATACGGGAATGTGGGAGAACTCGGACACAGCAAATTCTGGAAGATTAGGACACCGACACGGTTACTGTCGGGATATGGCTAAGTGATAAACACGTTTGAACATTTATGATCAGTTGTAATAAGAAAATAAGATTACCTATAGTAGACTAAGATGCCTAATTTTCTTTACTTTCAAAATCCTAATTGATTATAATTTTAAGATTCAAAGAATCCCAAGTGTACGCATATTAAAAGGCCATAATCATTTCGACTTCTACATTGGTGCGCCCGATACATGTCAAGGAGTGTCCGCTATTTGTCTTACATGCATCCGAACAAATCATTAAGCAAAAAAAGTAGGACATGGATTTTGGTGTGTTTGGCGTGTACAACATAGTGTCGGACACGGATAGGTGTCCCTTCTAGAAGATTCCGTGGTTCTTAGTTTCAAATCTATGACAATCCTGCAAATCTAGGTTAGGTTGTGATGAGTACACTCACATTTTTCGTTGCATCTCACAATCATTTACTGTAGGTTTCTCCCTTATGGTATAGTTTGACATAGTTTTGTAGAAGTTTTTCTTCGTTAATTCTTTTGCTACTTGCTTTTACTAAGTTCCAATTTCTAGCTTGAAGCACTTTCTGAATTTACATTTTATTTCCTTTGGTTTATCAGGCAGTTTTGGAAACTGTAGCTAGAGTTAAGAACAAGAAAAACGACACGAAAGAGGAAAAAAAGTATGCACTTCAATTGCATGACGTGCTTCATGTTCACTCTATTAGCATTTTTCACATAATGGAGACGTTTATTTTAGGTCCTTTCAACTTCATCATGTTTTCAATCTGGATAATGACAATGGAGCGGAAGATACCCCGACACTGATAGATAGAAAGGTAAATTGGATCACTGGAAAATTGTGTAGTCAACTAAAATGAGTTTTGTTGTGGATGCTTCATGGTTGTGCCTTATTTTCAGGACAATGTGTTTATCATCTCTAATTTTAAATCAAAATATCCAGTGCTACAATTGGACTTGAGGTAAGTTTTCCTTATTGATTTGATATTATCATAGGAGATTTGCAGTCATCTGATCTACACTGTTCAAATCATTAATTTTGTAGATTGATATCAGATCTGGTAGTTGTCATTGTGTCTGCAACTTGTGGTGGCATTGCCTTTGCTTGTGCTGGACAACCGGTCTGACCATTTTTCTTTATTTGCGTTAAGTTCTTTGTCAACTTTGCGATATATTTGATGTTTCACGTCCTGAATCTTTACTTCATTGTGTCTTTGGTTTCGGTAGGTAGTCTCTCTAAATCAGTTAGTTCCCCTTTCTTAAAATTCCCAGGTTATTACTGGTTACTTGCTAGCAGGATCTCTTGTTGGGCCGGGAGGATTGAGTTTCATCAGTGAAATGGTGCAAGTATGTTCCTTTTGTCTTTCTAGAACTAAAGCATTTGAACCATTTTTTTATCACCAAATGAGCCAATTTTATATTTAATTTCTTTCCCATGAAAATGTGATGGTTTACAGTAGGCTTGCTAACACATTAAGCATGATTGTTTTTGTGTAATATTCCTTCATATGTGACAGCCTATAAGAGGATTTATATTAAATAGTTCATTGCTTCAATTTACATCTCCTTTAGAGGAAATACAAATAAATGAAGTTTTATTTATCAGGAGAATATTACCACTAATGATGCATGCTCTTGAGATTAGAATTTTATATGAGCAGGAGCAGTTCGGAAGATTTTTATATTGTTACTGCTTTACGTATTACTTTGCATATAGGTTGAGACAGTTGCTCAGTTCGGTGTAATTTTTCTTCTATTTGCTTTGGGGCTGGAGTTCTCCACAACCAAGGTTGGCTAACTTCTGAAGCTTGCATCATGCTTTTGAATAAGGACAAGATTATTTAAAAAATTGTAACTGATAGTTCGCTGATTTATATTTTTAGCTTCGAGTTGTTCGAGCAGTTGCCATTCTGGGAGGGTTGCTCCAAATTTTCTTATTTATGTGCCTGTGCGGAATAATAGCCTCGGTATGTGTACAAAATCTACAAACTTTCACACAAGTTTGATTGTGGTGGCTAAATTTCTCTTTACAAGTGAAGAGTCTGAACACTATTTTTACGTGAGGTCACACATTGTACGTGGGGTTGAATTGACCAACAACTGTGGGGCCGTTGTGAATAATATAATTAGTTTCCATATTTGTGTTGCTAATTGAGTATGTTGTACGATCATTTGGTTTCTCAATGCTGCCGTTCTGATGTATGCAACTGGATGCTGTTTGCAGTTATGTGGTGGTAAACCTTCAGAGGGGATATTTGTCGGTGTATTTCTCTCAATGTCATCTACGGCAGTGGTAACCCTTTTGTTAACTTGTCTATAAACCCAAAAATACATAAAATTTGACATAGATTTTGAATGCTCATGACTGCTTGTTTTTGGGTATCTTGATCATAGGTGCTTAAGTTTTTGATGGAAAAAAACATTACTAGTGCTCTTCACGGTCAAGTTACCATCGGCACCCTTATTTTGCAGGTCATTATATCCCTCCATTTATTTCTTTGACCAAAAAGCTTTTGCATTGGTTTTTTGAGGGAACCATAAGAACTTCATTGCGAAGCTATAAACAAAACAACTTACACAACCTCCCATCATTTGAATCAACAGCTTGTTGGTGTGACCCCTGATACAAAGCGCTGTTTCATTGTATTGCTAGAATTTAATTGTTTTCATTGATTGTTTTGTCCATATAGCCTGGTTATGCTTTGTTTTTAGAGAAGGCATATTATGGGGTCCTTAAAATTGGAGTTATTTTTTTGCTTACCAGGATTGTGCTGTGGGTTTGCTGTTCGCTCTGCTTCCTGTTCTTGGTGGAACTTCAGGTGTTGTACAAGGAGTGATATCCATGACAAAATCGTAAGTTGATAACTTGTGAACATTCCAAATTCTGAATCCCCTTTCTCATTTATCCTGAATTTTTTGCTTAAAAAATCGTATTTATTTTACTTATATGTAATATTATGTGCTCATCCTTTGCATGTGAGGCAAATATTAGCATGAATTCACATCCATTTTTAAAAAAGGAGTATGAGGCTTAGGGTTACTAGTGTTTGTCTTTGAGGTTTGTGCACCTGGAGGCTTGTCTCGTAGTTTCTTTGATCTTATACGAGGCATATTGACCACTCTTATTTGCTCCTCTGTTGTGCAAACTGGAATTTGTTTTTCAATATTCAAGAATGACCTGTTTGAAGAAGATGAGAGATGAGGTAGCCGTCCCAAGCATCCGACAGTAGGATTGTCAGAACAGTTATAAACGAAAAGAAGTTGGAACGTGCACGAGTGGTGAAGGAAAATCTAGATCAATGGGCAAAGGAAAAAGAAGATTACAAAGATGCTTAGAGTGGTCCTTACACCTATGACCTTAGAATACACAACTGAAAGTGGCTGAGAGCTTGGTATTTTCAGAGGGATCAGAAAAGACAAAACCACGAAAACATGTAAGGCATCAACAACCGGGAACAAGGATATAGCAGGATGATGGTGATTAAAGCATGAACATCAGTCTTATATACTGTGAGCTCGGCCAATATAAAATTTAAATCCGCAGCCCCAATGACACATTTTATCACTTGGTCTAAGTTGATTGGGTGCTCACAAGCATTCCCTGTTGAACATATAGTAAAAACAAAAACTAATTTTCTTGGAGTAATGCTAGGCACACTTTGAAATCGACGTTGAGTTTGACACCCAGCTTTAAATGCATGTACCATGTGCTGTATAAATGGTGCACAGAAAAGTGTAAAAAATTCACAGCACAAGGTACATGTATTTAAGGCATAGGATGTCAAATTCAATGTGGATTTCAAAGTGTGCCTAGCATTACTCATTTTCTTGTGCTGAGATGATTCCGTCAAAGAGATGAGGTGGATGATTGCTCATTGTTTGGCGTAACAAGACTTTCAAGCCAAAGACAAGGATGAATACCATTGGTCAGTAACGTCAGTTGATGGTTATGGCACATCCCTCTATAAATATTCCCACGCATCTCAACCTCACGAGTACTTCACAGGTTTAGAGAGCAGAGACCATCTGTTTCCCTAGAGAATCAGGCTTAGGACAAACTCTATTAAGGTACACTTGGATTCCCCCAGCGTCGTATATCAAACAACTGGTACCTGTCGAATAAGTTACTGAAAGCTCTTAAATGCACCCAAATGGTGGTAAGAAGATCTGAAATCATAGAGAAAGCAATTAAACCCGAACAAGGAATCCAGAGCTCTGAAGTTTTCACAGGAGGAAACATCATTAGTCAAAGTACAAAAGTCTTATCAATGAATATTTATAAGCCTTGTATCGCAGTTTTTGGGGCGCCAATGCAATCTTACAGTCCAAGAGTAAATAAGCACGAAACTTTAGAGGAAGGTGGAGTTAATCACAATTACTGCTGGAGGAAAGGCTCAGTATACTATATTTTGGTGACATATCTACAATAGGGATACTTATTCAGGCTCTCAAGAAAAACTCAAGTCAAATTCTTAAGATTGAGCAACGTTGGATGACTGCCAGCAAATGCCAGGTTGTATGGCATCGTTTGTTCTAATTTTATCAAAACATCCAGCGGTGGTCGTGGAGAATGTACCTATCAGTCCACAAAAAAATGACTTGTGTGCAGATGACAACCATTAGGGGCTTGATATCATCTACTTAACAAACAAGAAGCTATTTTGCCCTTCTAGTGCTATGGGCAAAGCAAAATGCATACAAAATTTATATCAAATGGACAAATCAGAGACTAAAGAACTGTATATTTACGATGTGGATTTATTTTTTATTTTATTTTAATAAATGTTATTGGTAATGTTTTGTTCTCCATGCACTGGGGTATAACCTTGAGTTCTTTACCAAATACCAGCTGAAGCAACAAAAAAGTCTGTTCATGTTAGAGGGGAAGTGGACTTAATGAAATGACTGTTGAGAGAAATTGCATTTTCGGTCGCTTAGTACTCATAACACATTGAGATGTAAATACGTATTACTTTCTTCTTTTTTTTTTTTTTTTTTTTTTTTTTTTTTTTCTGTAGATGAGTGTTTAAAATATCTGTCAAAGGTGGCATAATAACCCTTCTACTATAAACCAGGTTGGTGCTGTTGATTACATTTTTGGCTGTGTTAACAATATTATCCCGCACTTGTGTGCCATGGTTCCTTAAACTGATGATTAGCCTTTCATCACAGGTAAGCATTTCTCTGATCAAAAGATCAGATTCACTTATAAGGTGTTGTGCTCTGTTCTGTTTGTGCAACTCTCTTGCCGGCCTCGGGTGGTGGGCAGTGGTAGGGCCACATGTTAATGTATGGGTTCAATTGAACCCACTAAATTTGGGGGCAAAAATCATTTATACACACACTTTAATGCTTTGAAAATTATGTTCCCTTATATTGACACCACTAAAATAAATGAAAATAGATAGGGGTGTCAAATTTGTAATTTGATGAGCTTTAAGTAGACTAATTATACTTCACAATTGATTCATGTGTTCAACGAAATGGATAATTAGTGGATGAATAATTATTTGGTCACATTCACTCATAAATATATATTTGATATCATAAGCAATAATTCAAACATACAATATTTTCAAAAGACATTAAATTGTCGAAGACAGCTGCAAAAGGTTTCCTTTAGTCATTGGAGAATTTTATGTTAAAGACAAAATATTAAATTACTCTAGTTTCTTTTCTTTTATTTGTAATTTTGCGATTTATAAGGTTTTCTTGCTAATATTGTTGAAGACAGTTTGTATGTAAAATTATTTTGTGATGTGGTTTTAGGTTATAGAATGACACCACTAGAAAATTTTTTGGCTACGCCACTGGTGTTGGGTGGGTGTTCAGTGGATATGTGCATGCTTGCAAGTGCTTGTTTGGATGATTGAGCCGCTTGTTTTACTTTGTATATTTTTCTCATCAGAATATTACCCTTGCAGACCAATGAACTATATCAGTTGGCTGCAGTAGCATTCTGCCTTCTCGTAGCTTGGGTTAGTTTTCTTCTCAATAATTAATCTCAAGATTTCTTTCCATTTGGGGTAATAATGTAGTATTTCACAATATATCACATGCATTTATAGTAGTTGTAGCCCTTTAATATCTGACTTATTGCTTACACATGTGAAATTGAGTATCTTTGTCAGAGTCAGAGAATTTGAAGAGCATGTACTTGCCAACTGATTGAAAGATACACCAAGTTGAAATTTATTTCCATTGGCCTTTGTGGATGGTTGTCGGCCTGTCTATACGGATAATCTAAAAGTCTTATCTTGTTATCATAGTAATTGGTAACTTGATATCCTCCAAATTTCCAATTCATGATCTCTTCTTCTTCTTCGTCCTTCTCCTTCTCCTTCTCCTTCTTCTTCTTTGTTTTCGTCTTCGTCTTCGTCTTCGTCTATGAAAGCAGAAAATGCCTTCCAAAAATTGAGAGTATGAGATATGAAATCAAAATAGCGCTTCTTCGTCTATGAAAGCAGAAAATGCCTTCCAAAAATTGAGAGTATGAGATATGAAATCAAAATAGCGCTTCAGTAGTTAGAAATAATTAGGCATCTTAGTTATTGGTCATGTGATTTTCTTATCAAACGGGATCAAACATATTTATATCTATTTTGATCATTTTGACATGTCCTCGCCTTGTTCATGGCCTAATGTTTTAGAATTTGTCGTGCGCTGAATCATGTCTGTGTCCTCGTATCCACATATGTGCTTCTTCACTTGGGATCACTTGATCGATGATATTATGGCTGGTCATGCAAGTATGGATTTTATGTGTGATTATTGTGATACCGTATGATCATTGTGTCGTTCGGATGAAACATCACTTAGTCAACATCAGTCAACATAAGACAAATGTTTACGATTGTTTACAAGTTTTAGAAGCTGTTAGTTACTTTTTCCGCACTTCTGGGAAATTAATTGAAACTAATGGTGTGTTTGATAACAAAATTAAGTGCTGAAAATGAAAATTTTCAGTATTTTATTCAAGCGCGTTTGATAACAACTGATGTTGGAATGGTTGGTATGGAGCATTTTCTAGTGCTTTATACTGTTCATCGTGTCAGATTAGGCGTGGTGTTCTGTACATCTTGTTGCAATGTTGTGTGAAGTTATGCTTTGTAAAGGGTTTCTTGAAGCAATTGAGATAGTTGTCTTTCATGAGTCATGACTATTACATCTCATTGCATTACAAGCAGTTCTATTGTCTGATTGTTCATATGATTTCAGTGTAGTGATAAGCTGGGTCTAAGTTTTGAACTGGGTTCGTTTGCTGCTGGAGTGATGATATCAACAACTGATCTTGCCCAACATACACTTGAACAAGTAAGGCAACTATAATTTTTTTTCTTGGGTCATCTGACTGTACGGATATGTTATTTCTCTTTATTGTATTTTTCAGGACTGAAATAAACCTATAACATAAAGACTTTTAGAAAAACACACGCATATATGCAGTTATATGTCCATTTATTTGTGTCTATGCTTCGAAGCAAAAAGAGGTTGAGGTGGTAAGATTGTAGCCCAATACATTGCTGGGTCATTATGGTAATGTGAAAAGGGAACGTGTTTGAAGTAGCTTTACTCATGAATTTCGCAAACTGGGGATGGACGTGTATAGTTTAATTAGATTTCCCAATTAGAAGTTACAATTGGACAAGATAGTCTTAAATGCAATGTCCGTTATTGGTTCTATAGAACATCATGCATGCTGCCTAATCACTTTGGAAGCATGTATCGGGTAAATCAAACATGAACTTGATTCACATTTGCATTATGTTTTGGCACCGGTTACCCTCTTTGCCACCAAAACTAAATAGTGTATTCTCAAAATCTTATTCATTGTATTTGATACCTGAAAGTTGATATTAATCATAAAAGGAAGCAGTGCATTAATGTGTGTCATCCCAAAATTAGTATTCTGGGACGAAACCGGAAGACTTGTTTTGGATTCTACGATCTGGATTGCATGTATGTATTTGCAAGTTATGCTGTTGCAGGTGGATTTTCTTTTATTTGCTGCAACTCTTTTAACTTGCATGCTGACCATGGGGCCTTTTTATACCTAAATCAGCTCCAACACATCTCCCTAGGTCATAGGCGACTAATAAAACTGTATATGGAGAAATCAAAGATATACCAAGTGATCAAAGAAATAGACCTTGGGTGGAAGGTAGATAGTACAATCTTTACTAGTGCGTCGGAGTTTCAACTTGTAGAAAAAACAGCAGGAATGATGGAAGCTATTTTCCCTAGGCTGTGATTGGTTCGCGGATTAAGAGAAGGAAAAGGAAAAGGAAAGGAAAACAAGAGCCAAAACTATTTCCCTTAAGTTTTCCCTCGTGCTTTTCTCCATGTTTAAATGACAGCAGAAATAAATTTTTTGAAAACATAATAGTAAGTTAAGAAAAGAGGAAGGTAAATGACTCGCAAACTTTAAAATTTATATTTTACTTTTCACCCTATTTCTATTCCTTGCTATAATTCTCACTGCTTTCCTTAACCAAACAAAGAAAAGTGTTTTCCTCAATGTTTTCTTTTCTCTTCCTTCACTAAATCCATGAATCAAACAGAGCCTTATTAACAGGGAGGTGATTTGCTGAGCAATCTAAGTGGCTGAAATTCAAGTTTTGTGTCACATTTTTTTTGACACATACGGTAAAAACTCTCATGCTAAAGTAGTTCTGTTTCACATTCCCATTCTCTTTATAGCCATTTACTGATAGGAACCGATAAAGTATTAGAGAGGGTTTAGGGAATAATACCATAATGTATTATTGAGTTGTGTGTAGAACATTACAATATGAAGGCTTTATATAGGCTGGGATATGATCCTAATAAAGGAGAAAATAACCTAAGAAGGAAAATGAGACAATTGGAGATAAATTAAATAAGTACATTTGAACCTAGACATATGTATATGGACATACTATATCTAGATATAATGTATCTGGACTATTATATTCTAATAGGCCCCTTCAAACTCAAGACGGTGAGATTGAGACCAACTTGAGTTTGGAAACCAAATCCTGAAACAGTTGGTGGGTTGATCAAGCATGGCTAATGTGGGACAGTGGAAGCGTAGCGAAAGAAGAGCCTGAACGATCCAACAATGAAGGCGCTGGTCGGAACCAGACTGGGAAACACCGACATGATAGCATTGAGTTGGTCTAGGGGAACGAACAACAGAAATGCTGATTGGACTAGACTGGGAAACACCGGCATGATAGTGTTGAGTTGAAGCGGGAGAACCAACAAATGGAAACACTGACTGGAATCGGATCGGGAAACACCGGTATGATAGCGTCAAGTTGGACAGAGCAGATGCGGTGGTGCAGTCGAACTGAGATAGAGGAGGCGGCCGGACGGTAGTGGTGGTTGGTGAGATGATGGTTCCAACATAGTGATATTGTTTGAGGCGAGATGATGGTGATGACAGAGGTTCGGCTGGTGACAAGGTTGCCACCTGCTGGTTGAGCGGAATATGGTTGAGAGATTACCACAGAAGGACCGGTGGCTCTGATACCATGATAGAATAGTTGAGAGAATTGGAAGAAGGTTGTATTAAGGTGTTGTATCAGAGATTACATTAGGATTCCTTTATATAGGCCAAGAGATGATCCTAATAAGGAGAGATAATACTAATTAATAAAGAGAACAATTAGGGGTACATTGAACCTATACAATATGAACTTAGACTAATTTTTCTAACAGGAACTACACACGGAAGCACCAGTGCAGATGCGGGGACGCGAGTGCGGGGAGTTATGCAATTTTCTCAAAATCAAGAGTGTGAGTGCTGCGGGGGTACTTATATAGAATACTAAAAATATATTATATATAGCATTTATATATTACTATACACAACTATTCTACCGCTATTTTTTTCCTAATAAGACAAAAAAATACACATAAATTACTTCTTTACTAATAAACAATGTAATTCAACAATCAAGAAAATCACAAGCTAGCAAATTAATATTAAACGTTAAAAAACTCTTGCATAAAAGCACTAAGTGTGTGTGCGGCACTAGTTTTGAAGCACTCGTGCTTATAGGAACTACATAAAAGTTTTCTAGAATGCCAGTAGGGAAGTAGGTTGCATAACTAGGCATGATCTGAGAATTGTTGAGAGTTATTTCGTATTTCTCATATTATCTGAGGACTTATGTGTAATTCTATTTATTTTCTCTGTATTGATGTTAATATAATAATAGAGAAAGAGTGATTATTCTCTCTAAGCCTGTAAAACTATTCTTCTCTCTAATTCAACATGGTATCAGAGCCACCCTAATAGGGTTTACCACCATCAACCACCACCACCACCTGCGCCGCACCATCAGCCAGCCACCAAGCCTTCGCCGCACCACCAGCCAGCCACCTAGCCCTCGCCGCACCACCAAACACCCACCCAGCCTGCGCCGGACCACATCATGGCCCCCTAGGCTGTGCCGGACCTCTCCTAGCCTCTCCTACTTGTCTCGGCAACCCTAGAGATCCCTTGGGTCAATCTCTATAGCCTATTTTGGCCTAACCGAACCACACCCAATCCTCCTCTTTTCTTTCTTCTACCCTAGATCAGTGGGTACTCTACAAACCCTTGATCTGATCACAAACCTCATCTCTTCAAAGGTTTAGGTCCATCTCTGGACCAATGATCTGTCCATAAATTGGACTTTTTGCACTTGATTGGTGCATGTGACGACTTGGTTACCTTCGTGCCGCATGTGATTGTTCAAACCAAGAGTTCTCTACAAGATGTCAAAAGAGGATTTGCCAACAGGAACACCCCCTACCACTGGCGTTGTGAGTCCTCCTATAGGTAATGAGAAGCATTCCCTCATTACCGAGAACCCAGGTACAAAAATTACCACAACCCTATTCAATGGTGAAAATTATATCTCTTGGTCTCAGTCTGCCACCTTCTGGCTCCGTAGTAGAGCAAAGTTTAGCTATGTTGATGGCACACGCAAGGCACCTAGTCGTGAGGATCCTACTTATGCTAAGTGAGAGACAGATAATTATCTGGTTATGAGTTGGCTTGTTCACTCGATGGAGTCATCGATTGCCGAATTTTTCTTGGAGATGGAGACTGCACAGGATATTTGGGATACTCTTGCTTAAACGTATGCCCGGCAAGGGAATGTGGCTCAAGTTTATGAACTTCGCAGGGGTATTGAGGCGGAGGTTCAAGGTGAGCGTACTATTCTGCAGTATTATACCTCTCTATCCACAATGTGGAAACGTTTGGATCATTTGAAGAATTATCGTCCTGTCTGCCCCACGGATGCAACTAGCTTTAAAGAATATATTGAGAGTGAGAGAATCTTTAAGTTCTTGGCTGGACTCAATACAGAGTTTGATCAGGTGCTTAGTCGGGTTCTCGGGATGGAACCTTTACCCTCTCTCTGGGGGGCATTTGCGTATGTTTAGAATGAAGAAAGTCATCGTTCAGCTATGCTTGTCCCTACTTCTACTGACAGGCTTGCTCTAGCCTCCAGCTAAAGAGGGACTAAGGGTCCTTATCATCTCAAGAACCAGCCTATGACAGATGAGACAACAGAAGACAAGAGTAAGCAATTCTGTGATTACTGCAATAGATCTGATCATTCTCAACAAAGTTGCTGGAAGCCTCATGGCCATCCTCCTTTAACTAAAGGAAAGGGGGGTGGATGGGGCGGAGGTTAAAATGGTGGTAGGGGGAATGGACCTCGTGCTAACTTATCCAGTGGTCCCGATGTGAATTTACTCAGAGGAGTCATCTTTTCCTTCACCTGCCCATGGGAGCATCAGTAGTACTAAAATGGAGACATTGAGGCGTATTATGGCACAACTTGACGCTCCCACGAGCTCTTTTACCTCTTTTGCTCATGCAGGTAATGTTGTTAATTTTCCTAGTGTTTTACATGCTGAATCTCACCAACCATGGATTATAGACCCAGGGGCTTCCGATCACATGATTGGTTTGTCTACTGTCTTTTCTACTTATAATCCTTATTCTGGTAAAGATAAAGTTAGAACAGCCGACGGTAATTTTTCTTCCATTTCGGGTAAAGGTGTCGTTTATGCTTCTGATTCACTAGCCTTATCTTCTGTCCTTCATGTCCCAAATTTTTCGACTAATCTTCTCTCCATTAGTCGACTTACATGTGATCTTAATTGTTGTGTAACTTTTTTTCCTTCTCACTGTGTTTTACAGGACCTCTCCACAAAGAAGATGATTGGCAGTGGTAGGGAAGTGAATGGACTCTATTTCCTGACGCCCAATAAAGCTGGAAGTAGAAGTGTGACCAAAAGTGCCCATCATTCATCGAGGAGACTCTACCTGAGTAGGCGTGGTTGTGGCACCAAAGACTAGGACACCCATCCTTTTTCCTTCTTAGTTATTTGTTTCCTTCATTAATAAACGATAAAGACATTTCGAATGTTTTCAGTGAGGCTTGTGAACTTGGCAAGCATCATCGTGCCACTTTTAATTTAAGTTTGAATAAAAGTACTCCTTTCCAGGCTCCAGCTCATTCATACTGATGTGTGGGGTCCCTCTCATATTTCGTCTTTGAATGGTTTTAAGTGGTTTGTTACTTTTATCGATGATTTTTCTCGTACTACTTGGGTGTATTCGATGAAACACAAGAATGAAGTGTCTTCCATTTTTTAAAACATTTCACAAAATGATTTGCACTCAATTTAGTACTGTTGTAAAAATTATCCGTTCTAATAAAGGAGAAGAGTATATTTATGGTGATCTTAAAGATTATTTTTCTGAACATGGGATGATCCACCAAACTTCCTGTACTAATACCCCCCAACAGAATGGTGTTGCTGAGCGCAAGAATCGTCACTTGTTAGAAACTGCTAGGTTCATGATGTTTTCAATGTAGCTTCCAAAGTCATATTGGGGGAGGCTACTTTGACTGCTGCCTATCTTATTAATAGTTTATCCACTCGTGTTCTCGGTAAGAAATCTCCCATTGAATTTCTTCTTCAATTGTCCTCTCTGTTTGGTATTTCTCCCAAAGTCTTTGGTTGTGTCTGTTTTGTACACAATCACTCTCCGTCCCGAAAAAAATTGGACCCTCGTGCTATTAAGTGCGTTTTTCTAGGTTATTCCCCCACTCAAAAGGGATATAAGTGCTATCTTCCTCCTTCGCGTACGTGGTATGTCTTTATGGAAGTTACCTTCCATGAGACATACTCCTACTTTCGGTCTCCACAATCACCTCTTCAGGGGGGGAAGAGAGTGAGGAAGAGATGCCTGGTATGCCTGGTACTATTATATGCTTTGAAGGAGTTGAAAAATTTGAAAATGGAGTTGAAAATGAGAGAGTGGAGGGGGAACCTAAGAAAAGTGAGGAAGAGAAGAGTGAGGGAGAAAGAGAACAAGCTACGGAGAAGGGGAAACAGAAAGAGTTATTGACATACTCAAAGAATAAGGAGAGAAAACGGTTTGGGGCATCAGAGATAGAGGCTATTCATTTCCCTTCACTGCAGCCAATTACAGCCAATTACTTCTAGTGATGATGATGGTCCAAGTATGTCTAGTTCCCCAATTTCTATTCCTGATTCTAGTGATGATTTAGACATACCCATTGCTCATCGGAAGGGCATTAGGGCATGTATGTACCAAACACCCGCTCTCTAACTTTGTTTCATACTCTCGTTTATCTCCTTCCTATAGAGCTTTTGTGTACAAAATTTCCTCTATTTCTGTTCCTAATCATATCCAGGAAGCTCTGTCTGATCCTAAGTGGAAGTCCGCCATGGTTGAGGAGATGAAAGCACTCTCCAAAAATTGCACTTGGGAATTAACAGAATTACCTCGAGGAAAGAAGACGGTAGGGTGCAAGTAGGTGTTCACTGTGAAACACAAAGCCGATGGGACAGTGGAGAGGTACAAAGCAAGGTTAGTGGCCAAGGGATTTACCCAGGTTTACGGGGTAGATTATCAGGAGACCTTTGCTCCAGTGGCCAAGATGAATTCGATTAGAATCCTGTTGTCTCTCGCAGCAAACTTGGAGTGGCCTCTACATCATTTTGACATCAAAAATGCTTTCCTACACGGTGACTTAGAGGAGGAGGTGTACATGGATGTTCCTCCAGGGTTTGAAGACACCAAGGCAAAGGGGAAGGTATGTCGTCTCAAAAAGTCTCTGTATGGGCTCAAGCAATCACCTAGAGCACGGTTCGATAGATTTTCACAAGCCATGATTAGGTATGGATTCAAACAGAGCCAAGAGGATCATACACTTTTCATAAAACACTCTTCAGGAGGTAAGTTGACTGCTTTGATTGTTTATGTGGATGACATAGTCCTCACTGGGAATGATTTAGTGGAAATGGGATAGTTGAAAATTTAGGAATTTGAAATCAAGGATTTGGGAAGCTTAAAGTACTTCTTGGGAATCGAGGTTGCACGGTCTCAAGAGGGAATATTTATTTCACAACGAAAGTATGTATTGGATCTGCTGGAGAAGACAGGAATGCTTGGGTGTAAGGCAGATGATACTCCAATGGATCCAAATTTGAAACTGAGTGATGATCCAAGTAGGGAATTAGTTGACAAGGGAAGATTTCAGAGACTCGTAGGCAGACTGATTTATTTTTCTCACACCAGATCAGACATTGCCTTTGTTGCGAGTGTAGTTAGCCAATTTATGCACTCCCCAAGACAGACTCACCTTAATGCTGTTTTTCAGATTGTAAGGTACCTCAAATCAACTCCAGGAAAAGGGTTGTTCCTTGCTAGGCATGATCATACCCAAGTAGAAGCTTATACCGATGCAGATTGGGCTGGGTCAGCATCTGATAGGAGATCGACTATAGGGTATTGTTCCTTTGTTAGCGGTAATCTTGTTACTTGGAGAAGAAAGAAGCAGTCAGTAGTAGCTCGATCGAGTGCAGATGCAGACTTTCGAG
Source organism: Hydrangea macrophylla (assembly GCA_033977485.1). Classification (NCBI taxonomy): domain Eukaryota; kingdom Viridiplantae; phylum Streptophyta; class Magnoliopsida; order Cornales; family Hydrangeaceae; genus Hydrangea; species Hydrangea macrophylla. Next base: position 78,849,873 of record CM066995.1, on the reverse strand, counting down.
CCATGGCACAAGGGGTGTGTGAGCTACTGTGGATTCAAGTTATTTTGGTTGACCTTGAATTTGGGCTTAAGGATTCAATGAGGTTATACTGTGACAACAAGTCGGTGATTAGCATAGCTCACAATCCAGTGCAACACGATAGGACCAAGCATGTTGAAATCGATCGACTCTTTATTAAGGAGAAGTTAAATAGTGGAATGATTTGTATTCCATTTGTAAAGTTAGGGGAGCAGTTGACTGATGTTTTGACTAAGAGTCTTTCTAGTAGACCTTTTTATTTTATTCTTAGCAAGCTGGGTATGAGAGATATTTTTGCACCAGCTTGAGGGTGAGTGTTGAGAGTTATTTCGTATTTCTCATATTATTTGAGGACTTTTGTGAAATTCTATTTATTTTCTCTATATTGATGTTAATATAATAATAGAGAGAGAGTGATTATTCTCTCTAAGCCTGTAAAACTATTCTTCTCTCTAATTCAACAAGAATATGCAGCATGGTTGTCACTTATCAAATATCCGCTCTTATTCTTAGCAAGCCCATGGAGAAGTTTCATGGGGCGAGAATTAGCCATCTCTAAGAGAGCAACAGAACTACTTATTCTATAGCTTCTCGAGCTGACTAACGAGGATTCTAGAGCCGCCTTCCCATGGTGGGCTTGTTTTCTTTTTACTGAAATTGGTCATTTTCCAATATGTAGGTCAGTAGGTGTATGTGTGGATAAGGAAGATTATTAATCTGTTTTTCATACTTTAGGCTTCTTCTCTTTACATGAATCATTGTAAGGTTTTATATTGAGGTTTGTTAATTTTACAGGTTGAACCTATACGCAATTTCTTTGCAGCCCTTTTCCTTGCTAGCATTGGGATGCTGATCCATGTTCAATTTCTGTGGAACCATGTGGATATTTTGCTAGCATCTGTTATATTAGTGATCATTGTGAAAACAATAGTAATTACCACTGTTGTCAAGGGATTTGGCTACAACAACAAGACCTCACTTCTTGTAAGATATCTCTTGACAACTTTGTCTTCATGATTTTTCTCCTTTTCAATTTTTCTACGCATTTCTTTTTATGAGGGCTCCTTGGTTTCTTTGTACTTCATAGGTTGGGATGTCTCTGGCACAAATAGGAGAATTTGCTTTTGTCCTCCTTAGTCGAGCTTCTAATCTTCATCTTGTCGAGGTCAGTGCTACTTTACAATTTGCACTTGTTGTACACTAAGTTCTCTTGCCAAGGGAAATCATTATATCCAAGGATCATGAGATATTCCTGTGGACACATGCATAGGGTAAATTAAGGGTAAATTTCACCTACCTCCCCTGAGGTTTGGCCTTAATACACACACCTCCCCTTACATTTCAGGAATCTCACTTACCTCCCTTATTTTTAAATTTTAGTATCAGTTTCCCCCCTCCCTTCAACAGATCATTACAAAATTTAAGGGATTCTAACACTAAAATTCAGAAATAAGGGAGGTAAATGAGATTCCTGAAACGTGAGGGCAAGTATGTGTATTAGGGCCAAACCTCAGGGGAGGCAGGTGATGTTTACCCGGTAAATTAATCCATCACTAGAACAGTTGCACTTCTGGAAATTTTAGGTTTTTACTATAAGAGCAAAGATTTTCTCATTTCAGGGGAAACTGTACCTGTTGCTTCTTGGGACGACAGCTCTTAGTCTGGTATGTAAACCTTTTCAATCTTTCTCTTATCAATATGTCGTCTAGTTTCTGCACTCAATGACTGCCATGAGATTCCGAGGGGTCTCTTTGTCTCAATTCATCGCAGTAGTTGTTCATATGAAAAAGTTTTACCATTTAATTCTTCCACCATGTATGGGGATGGGTCTGTTGGGGACTTTGAAATTATTTCAAGGACAGGAGGCATGGCCACATATCTTTCGATGATGTTCTTATATTTGTAAAGTCAAGTCGTGTTTTTATGGACAAAAACAGTTCAATGTGGGCATTTCATCCGTTTTGATTAGGCCTGGCAAATGGGCGGGTTTGGGCGGGGCTGAGATCGGGCCGGACCAAAAACGGTCCGGGCTGTGATTGGGTCTATATACAACTGGGCCGGGTCGGGCGTGACAGGTAAACCCGTTTTTTTTTGTTTAGAGACCTACTGCCAAAGCCTTGTTTGGGAAGGAAAAGAAATGAGGGAGATTCCAATAATAAATTATAATAAAAAAAAGATATGAGGGAGATCATAAAAAAATAAAAATTACCTTAGCAAAAATTTTCTGTGTATGTAGCATCATACTATATAAATACACACTACATACAATAAATACGAAAAAAAAAATATTCTGAAAGATGAACCCATAAGTGAATTGAAAAAAATTTGCTTCCTCCTAAATGTGTGTAGAGAGAGAGAGAGAGAGAGAGAGAGAGAGAGAGAGAGAGAGAGAGAGAGAGGTGGTGGCTGAAGAGATAAGATAAGGGTTTTCATCAGGTTTGTTGGGTTTTAGAGAGAGAGAGTGGGGATCAAAAAAGAGATGAGCGAGAGATGAGAGAGAGATGAGAGAAAGAGTGTGCGTTTTGTTGGCCCTTTTGTTTTTGTTTTTTGACGGCTGAAAGAGTGAAGATGCCAATAATGATGGTTAGGTTTAGGGTTCTATGGTCCCTCTTGAGGCCCGTGCAAGCCCGCTATAACTATAAGAAGAAGACTTATTCCACTGAACCCGACTTCGGCCCGTTATTTAAAAGCATCTCAGCCCAAAAGCAATTCATTTCGGGCTTTAACGGGCTGGTGTGTCAATCGGGCTGGAGTTGCCAGGCCTAGTTTTGAAGCAGCCATGCAAGTATAAATAAAGACTAATATGTATTTTTAGTACAGAACTTGCTTCTCGGTGTGTGTTTATCCTAATGTGTTCAACGCATATATCGTACCCATGTCTGTTCATTGTGTGCCCAAACTGGGTGCGTCAACCTATTTGGAAGAGTGAGTGTTGCACAGTATGGAAGTGCTAAGGTCACGTAGTATCTGTTAGTTGGTAATATATATGTAGGGGTCTTTGCCCCGTTGCCTTGTTCACAAGGTAAACATAGCATTTCTTACAGTTACATTATTGGGTTCTTTAGATGTCAGTCCTTCATTGTATTATTTGCTAGAAATTGATCCATTCTATAAGTCAATTTAGAAATTAGTCCTTCACCTATTTTGAGTATCAAAATACCCCTATTCCCAAAAATCAGGATTTTGAAATTCAAAACCCAAATTTATTATATATATATATATAGAAAGAGAGAGAATTAAAAGGGAAAATTTAATAAATACCCCAACTCCCATAAATCAGGAACCCTGATTTGTTATACATATTATATATATAGAGAGAGTTAATAAAGAAATTTTATCTATTATAGTAAAAAATTTCTCACATTTTTAACATATTTGATGAGAAATTTCTCACCAATACCAACCACATGTGAGAAGTTTATCTATTACAGTGAGAAATTTCTTGACAAAAATTTATACACAAACTGTTAAATTTCTCACCTTTTTTAACGGGTTTAATGAGAAATTTCTCACCAAATAAAAACAAATTTCTCCCCTTCAAAACTCAAAAGTAAACTCCACACTTTGTGAGAAATTTCTTGACAAAAATTCATACACAAAGTAAGGGGGCATTACAATATTTAACCAAACAAAAACCGACCATTGGAGCCCCTGTATAGCCACCACCACCTGATTTGGACCCCCATATAAGACATGTTTCGACATTGAATAAGATGGGCCCTTCAAAGTTCTAGATGAAAACATCAGAAGCACGAGAACAATGTAGCCAAAGAAAACCCGTTTTCTTGATTAGTTGCTGATCTATTTCCGTTTCCTTGGCGGATGCTCATGTTTGATCTGAAAAGTGCATATGAACGCCTTGAGATGGGCTCTTTTCAATCTCCGATCTCACAATCCAAACTCCGATTCCGATTCCGACGGATCGTTTGTGATCATCCACGTTCGTCGTTCAATTACCGTCGTCGATTGCCGCCGGCCTCAATCCCGGTGCAATTCCATTCGATGGGCCTAGTTAAGTGTGTGTGTACATATCTAATCGTCTTCTAATTTGTTGTGTTCTTGATTGTATGTGAGATAGAGAGAGAGAGAGATAGATCATGAGAGAGAGACTGATTAGTGCAGTTATTTCACTTATTTTGGGGTCAAATTAAAATCCTAAATTCATGCCTTGATATAGTGATGATATATATATATATATATTTAATGACAAGGGCAATTTTGTCCATAAAAGACACAAATTTGGGAGAAAGGACTAATCTTTAATTTATAATTGTAATTAGGGACTAATCATTGTTCATAGATTTGGAGATGCATCAATATTTAAAAGAGTGGAGTATTAGGGACTAAACGTTATATTTCTATACATTATTTAGCAGAGTGATCTGAGCGTGTGGTTATTTATTTATTTGTTGATTTCTGTGGGGATATAGCTTTCACTGCCCCTGATTCAATATTTTCAGATACAGCTTAAAAAAAGACAAGTGGAAACAAACTCATGCTGAGTTTCTGAAGAGCATTCATTAGATCTTAAATCAGATCTGATATTAGAAATTTAAGATAATTCAAGCCGTGAACATCATAACGTTTGGATTTTTCAAAAACAAAATTTTAAGTAAAAGTTGTTAGTTGCAAGAAAACTAGCACTCGGGGGCTCAAAAGTAGTCTGTATCAGGGATTAAAAGATCTTCTTACCTGATCATTTACAAATTTTTTTTTTACAGGTGACTACTCCATTGCTTTTCAAGCTAATACCCGCTGTTGTACATCTTGGAGTATTGCTACGGTGGTTCTCCTCCGACACAACTGAGGTAAGTAAGTTGAAATTTTATCATTACGGTCATTTTTTTTTGCCAAACGGGTTTCATCTTCTGTATGATTTTTCCCTAATCTTTCTCTATTTGCATTAAATTTTCTCGCATTCATTTTTATACCCAGCTGGGATTCAAAGGTGAGAATCTCCGCTCAGACAGTGCTAAGCAGCGGATTGTGTTGATGTCGAAGGATCTCATGATTCATGAAGGTTAAACATATCAACCAAATACGGGTTAGTTCCAGTTTTACACAATACCTTCATTATCAGCGCTGCAGAAGAGGTGGAGTACTGATTACTTATTTTTATTTTTATTTTTTTCCTAATTTTCTTTTTCCATTCTCATAGAAACCGAGCCCCTTGTGATTTTTTGTTACACATCCCTGACCAATTAGAGACGAGCAACTGGAATTTTTTATTTTTATTTTTATTTTTTGGTTCCTTTTTTTGTTGTTTGGATAAGTAAAATCCACTAAAAGCGCAAAAGGACATAGGCGCGACTTGTGTACAAAGAACTGTTTGTTATTTGGAAATCGAAGCAGAAAGTAGAGCTATATAGGTAACCTAACTGCGGAAAGAATTACAGATTTGAGCCTACATCACCTATTAAGATCGATGTAATGTGTCACACGATGTGTTCTTTTCCGGCTTTTATTCTTTCTTTTCCTTCTCTCAATGTAAATTAGAGTTTAACTTGTAATTTAATTCAGATTGATGTACATTAACTAATGATCTCTTGCTTGATGCATTTGTTTAAATTTGTTAAAACGGTAGAATTTAGAATGTATCGGTTTATGCCTCTCTTGTGGACAGATACGTAGTGTATGAATGTTCCATTTTTTTTTTACTTCTTTCTGTTTTTGAATATTTATTCATGGTGATCAAAATATTTTAGTCAAGTGTTTTATAGAATCCCTCAACTCGAAAGTATTTTCGGAGTACAATTTAGTATGCTATTTGAGCTTTGGGTGTGTTTGATAACCCAATTAAGTGTTGAAATTTTTTTCAGCACTTAATTCTTTTTCAGTGTGTTTGATAATGTATTATTTAATTTTAGGATAATTTAATATATAGTCTTAATATATGCATCTAACTAGAAATATGTCATTTTTTAAAACGAATCTAGAAATTAGTCCCTTGCATAATTTGAAGACTAAAATACCCTTATATCATTTTTATAGAAATGTATATGTATGTATAACTATATAGAGTAACTGATTTATCATCATTTACTCCACAATTTATACATGTACATATATAAACTAATTTATATATGATAAATCAGTTACCATATATAGCTAAAAACTGAGAAAATATCTCTATATAAAGTCCACCATTACCAAGAAATTTCTCACAAATTCTTGATCTTGATAAATTCGCACTACGTATTCAGAACTTCATACTTAAAAATTGAGAAAATTATCAATGAGAGTTCATTAAAATAATGTGAAATTGCTCACTATATTGACTAAGTATTGAAAATAGTGAGAATTTTATATTTTAATGTGTATAATAATAAAAAATTTCTCACTCATACTAAAATGGTAGAACAGTCCACTTTTTAAAACAAAAATAAGCATACACATAGAGAGGATTTGATGAGAAATTTATCAAAAAAATAAAAAATAAATTCACACCTTTTAAATTGACATGACGAGTAATTTATCACTTTTTAATACAAATTTCTCACTTTTAGGTGAGAAATTCTCACTTTTCAAAGAGAAATTCTCACTTCTCTCTCTATACCAGAACTCCAGACTGTGCTTCTCTCGAATTTCCGATCTGTGATTCTCTTTCTTGCATAAATCTGTGTCGAGAACTCTGGCCCTTAAGTTTCTTGTTCTTATTCACAACACAAATTGTTACCAATCATGTAGAGCCTCCAAAGATGGCATGTAACTCTCTAAATCGCTAACTTCGATGACGGCATTGGCATCAATTAAAAGGTAAGGATGATTGGTAGTGGCCACCGGAAAGTGATTGAGGAGCTTTTTTAATGGTTTGTAACAGAAAAATTTATCCCTCCAATCGGGTATTGCTGCTTCAATATGCATCGGAAATCCCAAACTTCATCTCAACGATGATGATGATGATGAGTATCATCTTTTTGTATGATTGTATTTTAGAGAGAGAGAGAGAGAGAGAGAGAGAGAGAGAATTGGAAAGATATATATATATATATATATAAAACCTGTAGAGTTCCTATCTCTTTCTATATATTTATATATAGATAGTTTGGAGTTTAAATTTAAAACCTCCTAAATTTAAGTCTTTATTACTATATATATCTTTATTACTATATATATAATCCGGATCTTAAAAAACGGACTGTGTAAAAAGTGAGAATTTCTCACAAAAAAGTGAGAAGCGTGTAAAAAGTGAGAAATTTATTTTCTCACACACACATATATATATATATATATGTATGTATGTAACGAAGAGTATATTGGTCCATAAAATCTCAATCAAATTGGAAAAAGGGACTAAATATTGATTACCTTTCAAAATCAGGGACTAATTACTATACATGCAATATGGCTATGACCAATTCTTATTAATGGTCCAAAATAGGGACTAAACCTTATATTTCTATTAATTTTATATGTAGCGAAAAACCCATTGAAAACTTTGAGTGAATTTTTTGAATGCAGTCAATTTCAATATTTGAAACACTGTTTTCAATATTACAAATTCAATTACTTATAATTTTCAGTACTTAAAATTCAGTATTTAATTTTCTAGTACTTAAGTTTCAGTTTTGTCAAATGAACCCAAAGTCTAGTAAGTTTTCCATGCTTCTGATGAAATACTTGGATATATAGATTGAAGAATGCTAGGCACACAACATCAACCATAACCCAAATCATAATCATGCTTTAAATGTATGTATCTTGTGCTTTCCAAAAAAGTGTGAAAATTGTGTGAAAAATTCACACAGTATAAGATACATACACTTAAAGCATGTGTTAAGCATGTGTTTGTAGTTAGTATTATGGTTGGTGTTGTGTGCTTAGTATTATAATCGCATACAGAACTTTAGCGTAACGAGTTATATTTAATTGTTTATTAACTGCTGTATGACAGCGAAAAAGGAAGAGTATTTTTCCATTTTATATTTCATGCCAACATTGCTTCAAATCGTGTTTTACTTCTTTTGTTTAGTTCACTCGAAGATTTCTTGTACTTATTTTACTGACGTTGACTGTTGTAATTTGCTCTTAACACTTTGTTCTGTAACGTTATGGGTTTTTTTTTTTCTTTATTTATTGAAAATGAAATCCGAAAACCGGTTTGGTTATTGTTTCCATTTTTTTTTGTTCTTTGTTTAAAAAAAAAAATAATAATAATAATAAACAAAAAATTGATTTGCAATTTTCGATTTTAAATAGAAAACCTTGAAAACCAAAAACGAAAACTAGAAGCATTGTTATAGTACTCGTGCCAAGCTGTTTATCTTTAAAAAAAAAAATAAAAAAAAAAAAAAAAATTGTGCCTTCACCCTATTTTGGGGGAGTAATGTTACATATACACACTTTTTGACACACTTTTTGACACAGAGTTTTAAATGCATGTACTCTGTGTTGTGTAAGTAGTATATAGAAAAGTGTGAAAAATTCAAACAGCACAAGATACATGTGTTTAAAGCATAATGTATCAAAAAGTGTGTCAAAAAGTGTGTACCAAATATTTCCCATTTTGAGGTCCAGAGAGAGAGAGAGAGAGAGAGAGAGAGAACAACGTATTGTTTGAGACATCAAGTGTATAATTGAGAGAGAAGCTGGGGAGGACAACGTGTACTTACATCAAGTGTATAATTGCTGTCCTTAAAAGTCAAATTTAAGGATTTGATGATCTTCAAGCAAATCTAGATTTTAACATAAAAATTCCATCAAAAAAAAAAAAAAAAAAAAAAAGAAGAAGATTATTAACATAAAATACCTTTTAGTAATTGTTTAAGTACGCCTATAGAAAGAAAATAAATTACTATTAACTTGAATTTACTTTATTTTTTATAAATTGATGAAAGCAGCGACGGTTGAACTGCTGGATGGATGATGGCTCTTGGAACGATAATTCGGTGGCTATTAGCCAAACCTTCATTAACAATTTTGAGGCTATTTTTAACTCCTCCCATCCCTTCTTCCCTCATGATCTGGAGGGCCTTGTTCTTCCAGTTATCTCCCTTGAAGACAACACTCGCTTATGTCGCATTCCTAATGATGAGGAGATTAGGTCCGCTTTCTTTCAGATCGGCTCTACAAAGGCCCCTGGCCCGGACGGAATGTCGGTTGTTTTTTACGAGTCCTTCTGGAATATTGTGAAGGTTGTGGTCATGGCTACGGTTCGTTGTTTCTTTCTTAGTAGTTGTATGCTGGACGACTTGAATCACACCAACATTGTTCTTATCCCAAAAGTTGACAATGCCTCTAATGTCAACCATTTCCATCCTTTTAGCTTATGTATTGTGATTTATAAAGCAATCTCCGAAATTCTTTGCAACCGCCTTTGACCTCTCTTGGATAAACTGGTCTCTCTGATGCAGGCTGCTTTTGTTCCGGGAAGGATCATTCACGAAAATACCAAGAAATTATTCACTCCATGAAGAAGAAAAAGGGGAAAGGTGGCCTCATGGAGATCAAATTCAACATGGAGAAAGCCTACGATCGGATCAAGTTGTCACGCCACGGATCTACACATGTGAACCTAGGACACGTGGCATGCCACCAAGGCCTTCAAACACCAAGTTGGCAATGAAAAGGAAGGAAAACAAGTACAAATAAACCTTTGAACTAGACAAAATAAGCCCAAGGGTACAATAGTTTTTTTAAAATATGGGCAAATTTTATATCAAAATATAGCCCTTTGAGTCCCGATTCTAACGCAAAAAATGGTGCGCGAATTGAATTTTCTAAAAGAGTTATGTCTGTTTTCGTAAAAGTTGACGTGCTGTAAAATTGTGAGTGGATCGATCCGCCCTATAACCCGGATAGATCCATCTCATCGTTTTTCTAGCAGAATGTCTCCCGAAAAGCCCAGATCGATCCGCCCTTTAACCTGGATCGATTCGGGTTTTGCAGAACTGAATTTCTGCTGCAAAACTCTGTCTAAACAAGTCCAAATATCACCTAAACCAAACCAAACCTCTTGGAAACTTCCAAAAATATTTCAAAACCATTTTAGAACCATTGCAAACCATTCACAAAAGACTCTAACATGATTATAAACATTGAACGAAATGTGCTTATGCTATCACTCCCAAATACTCCCAACTCTCACAAGATTAATCGAAACATGTTTCTTAATTCAAATTTTCATTCAAACATGCTCCAAACTATATTAACAAATCATGAAAGATACCAACAACATTCTAAGCTCCGGTAACAATGTTTACACGACTCTTGGAGCGATTAAGCAAGTTTAGTACAAACTCAAGTTAACTATTTCAAACTTAGATTTTACACCAAACTATAAGTTTAGCTCAAAACAACTAAGTACATGAAGCTACTATATGCACAAGCTTCCTCGACACCACGATCCCCAAGTTCATCTCCCTGGATTCTCGCTGTCGTGCTCACCTACAATGGTTATTCAATAACCACTACGATATATAAGCTATATGCTTAGTGAGAGATATCAATCAAGTACACGGATGACATATCAATGCTTATATTCAACTCAACAAATAAAAATGATCTTTGAATAAGCAAGTATTTCCTCCGCCACTACCCGTAAGTCCGTGACTCCCCCAATAGTCTACAGTACAAGCCAATGACCCACGCCTCACACGTGCCCAATGCCGTTGTCGGCAACAAGTGGTCGTCACCATGGAACAATCTCATGGCGGATTCATATGAGCTTTCATTTGACCCAAATAGGCAACTAAGCATGCTCACATAAACATATCACCGTGCTTTTCACAAAATTATAGCTAAACATGTGTAATTAAGCTAAATAGGCAAGCAATTAACACCCAAATGAACATAACCATGAATCTCATCCAAAAATAAGATTGAAACCACTCACCTCTTCGCAATTCGCTCATAGTTGAGAAATTAAAGCCCAAATCTACTTTGGGTTAAAATCCTACATGAATTCGACCAACTACGGATTACCGCTCAGAATTGGGTCTCAAAAATTACGACGATTAAACTCAATAGAATCAGTACCAAAATGTAGGACTCACTTCTACGAGTCCAAATCCGGTCTCAGAATTGAAATTGGAAGTCAAACGGCACGTCAATCGGCGTCGTAGAGCTCCGGTTAGGAATGGTAATGGGGCAGGTTTTTCGGGTTCCCCGCCCCGCCCCGCCCCGCCCCTAATAGGTAGGGTATGGGGGGGGGGGGTTTAATAGGGTTAGGGGCGGGTATGGGGGAGGATTTTAGAACCCGAGTCGGGTTCGGGGGTAGGGACAAAAAACCCGAACCCGCCCCGATTATACTGAGAAATTACATTCATGCCCTTGTTTGTCATATTTATTACCTAAAACACTTGGAGTATAAATACTCCTTATAAGTGATTTAGCTCATTTAGGGCATAGAAGAAGATGCACAGATAGAGACAGCAGCTGCTGGGTTCGTCACTTCCTCTTCAGCAGCCAGGTCTTCTTCTTCTTCTTCTTCTTCTCTCTCTCTCTCTCTCTCTCCCTCTCTCTCTATGTTTTAAGGGATTGAGCTCATTCAATCTGACTCTCTCTCCTCCACAGGACCACAGAACCGCGGCCACCGCTGTCCTCTTCCACCTTGAAGCCGAGATCCTCCTCTGACTGCCTTTCTTAAATCCTAGCATCCCGAATCAGGTAAATTTTGGACTATCTAACCCTAACTCCCCAAATCTGTTTGTGTGTTCGTGTGTGTCACTGTGTGTTCGTGTGGTGGACTATCTAACCCTAACTCCCCAAATCTGTTTCCCCAAATTTTGGACTATCTAACCCTAACTCCCCAAATCTCTCTCCTACAATTGTTCATATCATACCTACTGCCCTATTAGGAATATAATGTTTTCCTTTATTGAATCATTGATTCATTAATGTTTGTACATACTGTTAGGATCAAGCGCGTACCACTAGGCCAAAAGCAATTGCTGTTAGTCAAGGCGCAACTTTATTTCCTTATACGCATGATAGCGCAGAGCCCTGTATTGAGTGCCAGGTGGGCATGAGGAGCTGCGCCGGTTAAAGCACCAACGGGATGGGCTGTCAAGCACCGATGCCACGCAAACACCTGGGAGCGAGTCCATAGGGCGATCGCTAACTCCCATAAAGCCAACAATCTCCCCCCCAGCGACACCCGGGGGACTCGAGCCCGTGACCTCGCTCTGATACCACTTGTTAGGATCAAGCGCTTACCACTAGGCCAAAAGCAATTATTGTTAGTCAAGGCACAACTTTATTTCCTTATACGCATGATAGCGCAGAGCCTTGTACTGAGTGCCAGGTGGGCGTGAGGGGCTGCCCCGGTTAAAGCACCAACGGGATGGGCTGTCAAGCACCGATGCCACGCAAACACGTGGCAGCGAGTCCATAGGGTGATCGCTGACTCCCATAAAGCCAACACATACATATATATATATATATATATCAAGCAATATATATATTGTGATTCATAGTGGGTCCTGAAATTTCGATTCACTTGGGTCCTGAAATTTGTTCACAATATATGTTTGTACCTACTGTGATTCGTATGATATATTGTGATATCATACCTACTGCCCTATTGGTTTTTTTTTTCTTAGTGGTCTTGAAATTTTGATTCACTTGGGTCCTGAAATTTTGATTTGGTTCTCCAAACATTTAGGTTGAGATGTTTTGTTTTGGTCTATAGGAATGACTAGAGAAAATGAAAAGTGGGAAAAGTATTATCCCAAGTTCCGTTTGTAGAAATTTTTAGCACAACCAAGAGAATGTTGTGAATAAAGATTACTGTGCCTTTGAATGGAAATGCAAATTCAAAATAGGTTTCCCTCTATGGTTTTGACATTGAAACCTTTAGTGTTGATCATAGCCACCATAGCAGAAAGATTCAATACCATGGCTTGGACCCTTTCAAAGTTATTTCTCTTACAACTTGTAGTTTTCATATTTCTTTCTTTTCTTTTCTTTTATATATATATATATATATATATTTTAAATTCTATAATTGTGATATGATATAGATTGAAACCAATTGCTCAGCAGCCTAGGATCACATTGCTACTATAAAAAGACTTAGTTGACAATCATTTTCACATTTTTGTAATGTAATACGTCATCTGGATTAGTGATTTTGACCTCAGAAAACTAAAACAAAATAAGGCTTTGAACAGGTAATTAAAAAGACTTCTTAGATTAGAGTAGTTGCAAGTGGATTTGTAGCATTGTTTACTGTGTTGACCAAGCATCCATCCATTATTATTCATTCATGGAGCTGTAGAAACTCAAGTTTGTTCTTTTTCTATACATCATGTTTTTAGATAAACCCCTAAGGTTAGTCCAGTTGTAATGTAATGGGGCTTGCTTCGTAGTTGGGACATCTGTAATCCCAAACGCTTTAAATTTTATTTCTTGTGTCTATAGGAGTCAAAGTACTTTTGGCCAGACCTTGAAAGTTGAAAGGGATTAAAAAATAGATTGAAAACTAACTCAAAGCTTTACTAGGAATAAATAAATAAATAAATAGTGCAGTTTTGTCCACCCTAAAATTGTTCACTTATTGCTCAACCAACTCTCATGGCTAATGAAGTGGAAGCTATGACTTTTTGCCATTAATTAATCTTTATTTAATACTGGACCCCACTGCATTAACCAATAGGAGAGTTAGAGTAATTTATAATTTCTGAAATATTTTATGCTACATGGTTCCCAAATACATGTGATGTTGGCCCCACTTGATTTTGATCGGAGAGTGTTAGAGTAATCTCACCATTATTGAAGGTGATCACACTATTACATGTATTTAGAAACCATTTGGATTCCAAAATTTGGGAATCATAATAATAATAAAAAAAATAGTCATACTTGGCTTGACATGAAGAACTAAAAATCATAGGATCAACCGTTTCACTATGGGCATTAGAACATACACAAAGCTCATTACTTAAATAAAAGTAACTCAAAGGTATATATTTGTGACTTTGTTGCCCTTAAAAATTGCAGATTGATACTGGAGCATTGTTTACTTGAATTTAAAGAACCATTTCGAAGAGGTAAATTGTGTGTTCTTCTTGACTGAAATTGACTAATTTTAATTTTTTTTATTGCAATCATATTGTTTTATAAGATTGAGACATATACAAATTTAATTTAGGTTGACAATGTCGGATTCACCGGTTGAGAGTAGATTTACCCAAAAGTCTGTACCTATCCAAAATTCTGTACCTATCCAAAATTCTGAGCCTACCCCATCTTCAACCCCAACTGTTGCCGCGGATTCACCGATTGCGAGTATGAATAGCGAAAGGATAAGGAAGTTGACATCACCGGTTTGGACAAGTTTTAAAAAGATTAAAATCGATGGAGATGATATGGCTATATGTAACAAATGTGAATGGAAACTTAAGGCCAATAGTAAAAATGGGACTAAGCACTTGCATGAACACTTAACTAGATGTCCCAAAAGGGATAATCAGGACATTAGACAGACTCTTTTAAGAGCTAATCAAAGATTAAGTGATGGAAAAATCGAGTATCGATCTTTTGTTTTTGATCAAGAATTTTCCCGAAGAGAGCTCGCAAATGCGATAATAGTACATGAATATCCTCTTGTAATTGTCGACCATTCGAGGTTTAAAAGTTTTGCTAGTAGCCTTCAACCTTTGTTTAAGATGGTTACAAGAAACACAATCAAGAGTGACATACTAAAGATTCATGAAAGTGAGAAAGAGAAAGTTTACAAGTTATTGGAAAGACTCGATAGCAGAATTGCGATCACCACTGACATGTGTACTTCAAATCACAACAAGAAAGGATACATGGCAATTACGGGACATTTCATTGACGAGTCTTGGATCTTGCAAAGTCACATCTTGAGGTATTAATTTACAAGTGTTTTTCAATATTAATTTGTTAGACACAAATTGTTAATATACTAATTAAATTTATTACATATTTTTAGGTTTGTCTATGTTCCTGCTCCTCATAATAAGGAAACTCTATCTGAAGTCCTTATTGATAGTTTTTTAGATTGGAACATAGATAGAAAATTGTCCACAATTACTATGGATAATTGTTCTACCAATGATGCTGTTATTGATGTTTTGTTGGGTAAGCTTGACTCGAGTTCAATTTTGCTTAATGGGAGAGTGTTTCATATGCGTTGTTGTGCACATATTTTAAACTTGATTGTGAAAGATGGTTTGGAAGTGATTGGAGAGGGTATAGAGAGGATACGGGATAGTGTCGTATATTGGACAGCAACACCGGGTAGGATAGAAAAATTTCACGAAGCAGCCCGTCAATTACGAATTATAGGTCAAAAGAAGTTGTCTTTAGACTGTAAGACTCGTTGGAATTCCACTTACATAATGCTTCAAAATGCTTTAGTTTATAAAGATGTCTTCCCTCGAGTAAAGCAACGCGAGATAAATTACAATAGTGTGCCGAGGGAAGATGATTGGAGGTTAGGAACAGAAATTTGTGAGAAGTTGAAGATATTTTATGATGTCACCATGTTGTTCTCTGGCACTACTTAACCTACCACAAATTGCGCTTTTTTTTTTTTTTTTTTGCATATTTGTGAGATAAGGGTGGCATTGTACAAATGGGTTGAAAATCCAAATTTAATGATTAGTGTGATGGCATCGAAAATGATAGACAAATTTGAGAAGTATTGGGATGTATGTCATACAATTATGGCCATAGCTACTGTCTTAGATCCAAGGTACAAATTGAAGTTGGTGGAGTACTATTATAATTCTATTTATGGTGACACAGCTTCTAGGGAAATTGAGACAGTTCGCCAATGTTGTTATGATTTGTTGCACGACTACCAAAGGAAGTTCAAAACTAATGATGCTCCTTTTGTTGGTGAAGCTTCATGTGATAGTGATCCATCAACTAACATTGTTGCAAAGAAGCAGTAGACAAATTTTATAACTATGTGATTGAGAGCTCGACTACTAAGAACGTGAGGTCTAAATTTGATTTTTACTTGGAGGAAGATCCGTACAGGGCAGATGATTTTGATATCTTGAATTGGTGGAAGGCAAATGCACTCAGGTATCCTACTTTACAAAGGATTGCTCGAGACATTTTAGCTATCCCTGTTTCGACTGTTGCATCAGAGTCTGCCGTTAGTACAAGCGGTAGATTGATTAGTCCTCATCGTAGTAGGCTACATCCATCTACCGTAGAGGCATTGATGTGTAGCCAAAGTTGAATGTGGGCTGAGTCACAAGGTAATTAACTCATTTTTTTTTTTTTTTACATATTACTATATTCTATTGATTTTGACACTTATATAATATCTTATTTTTATTTGTGCAGCTACTTGTTCAACATCAAAGGCATCATGTCCCCCTACAATTTGTGATGACAATGAACCTCAAGAAGATATTGTGTTGGTTAACTTAGTTTAAGTCAAGTTTGTGGTAATTAACTCATGTTCCCCATCAATTGATTTATCATGAGTTAATAAATCAAAATATAACTTATTGTGTTTTATTTTTTTAGGTTTTTATGTTCGTGGCTTGGTGCAAGTGTTAATGTTTACTATGGACGTGGAAGTGCTCTTTTGCCACTTTTTATTAGATTTGTATTGTGTTTGTGTTATGTTGTTCGATTGAGTATTTTGATGTTATGAATGTTGTTTCTTTTTATTTTATGAACTTATGTATTTTCTTAATTATGTTGTTCGAGTGTGGATTGCATAGTTTGTATTATTAATAATCTTTTGGTTTGAAATTTGAATTTTTTAGGTTTCTTGTGTTTAATTTGTAAGGTTTTTTGTATTTTTTATTTTTTCCCGGAAGATACTTTATTTAATTGATTTAATTATTGTTTTTAATTTTTTAGGTTTTTTTTATTTTTTCTCGGAAGATACTTCATTCAATTGATTTAATATTTTCTGAATCTTTGCATTATTAATAATCATGTGTTGAATGTTGAATGTATAATTTTTTTTTTCCTTTTGTTGACACAAAAGTGATTGGGAAACTTAAAAAAGGGGTAGTCTATAAAAAAAAAAAAAAATAAAAATAAAGGGGGTAAAATGCATTTAAAAAAGGCCAATTTGATCTTAAACGGGGCGGGGCGGGGGAGGGGGGAGTGTTTAGTGAAGAGGGGCGGGGGCGGGGGCGGGGGCGGGGTAGGGGTGTCCCGTCCCATACCCGCCCCGTTGCCATCCCTAACTCCGGTAAACCCTCATCTCTTTTCTCTCCAACCGACTCAAATGAAGAAGAAGAAGATATGTATCTCTTCCTTTGATTTACAGCACATATATGGTTTTTACCATTTTATTATGAAACCCATCCATTTTCTAGTTATTTCCATTTACACCCTCGACTAGTTTTATAACCAACAATTTAGTCCTCCAAACTTAAGTGGGTATTTGTCTATGTCTCGAGTGGGTCTCATAAGTAGTCCCACATAATTTTATGAAGTTGCTAATTAGCCTACTAATTATGTAGCGTATTTAATTTGTTCTCACAAAGGTATCCCGAATGACCACATAATTGGTCTCTAACAATATACAATATATTCTAAACAACATATAAATATTTCACATATGTCTTAATAAACATTTAAGCATATAAGGGTGATTCCACAACTTTGTCCCATCATAATGGAACTTTCTCAACTCATGTCCCAATTTGAGACCGTCACATTGGCCAATATTGGGTTCCCAAACTGGACACTCACAATCATCTAGTGAGCTAAAACTCACTTAAACGTGTTAATAAACACCAATTAATTATGCTAATGCATGCTAAATCATGATTAATGATTAATCACGGGAACGGGTGTTACATCTCTCCCCTCCTTAAAAGAAGTTTGTCCCCAAACTTAAAGTACCTCAAGTTTCGAATAGGAATGGGTACTTCTTACGCATCTCATCCTCCCGTTCCCATATAGCCTTTTCAACAGAATGATTTCGCCACAAAATCATAACCAATGGAATAGTCTTGGTCCTCAGAACTTGAACTTTTGCATTGAGAATTCTCACTGGAGTTCTATGTAAGTCAAGTCTTCTCTAATTTCCAACGATTCTGGCATAATTATATGACATGAATTTGATACACATCGTCGCAACATTGACACATAGAATACATTATGCACGTTCTCCATTTCTTGTGGTAGCTCTAATTTGTAAGCCACTGGTCCAACTCTACTAATGACCTCAAACGGTCCAACGTACCACGGATTCAGTTTTTTCCCATGTTTTCCAAACCTCACAATTCCTTTAGTCGGTGACACCTTTTGAAATACGTAATCCCCCACTTCAAACTCTATTAATCTCCTTTTCAAATCCGCATAACTCTTATAACGACTTTGTGCCGTTTGTAACCGCTGTTGTATCAACTTAACTTTCTTGGTGGTCTGTTGAACTATCTCAGGTCCCAACAATTTTCGTCCTACTACCTTAGTCCAACAGATCGGTGAATGACATCTATGCCCATATAAAGCCTCAAAAGGTGCCATCCCAATGCTGGATTGAAAACTATTATTATAAGTAAAATTTGCCAATGATAAGTGTTGTTCCCAATCACCTTTGAAATCAAGAACGCAGAGTCTAAGCATATCTTCTAATATTTAGATTACTCGCTCTGACTGTTCGTCAGTTTGGGGATGAAAAGCTGTGCTAAAATTTAATTTTGTGCTCATAGCCTCTTGTAAGCCCTTCCAAAATCTTGATGTAAATATACTATCTCTATCTGAGATAATAGATACTGGAACTTCATGAAGGCTTACAATTTTTTGAACATACAACTCTACCAATTTCATCGGATCATTAGTCTTAATGGGTAGAAAATGCGTAGACTTGGTTAATCGGTCAACGAATACCCAAATACAATCATTTGATCTTCTAGATTTTGGTAAACCTACTGCAAAATCCATCGTGATATTTTTCCATTTCCATTCCGGTACTGGCAATGGTTGTAACAACCCCGCTGATCTTTGAAGTTCTACTTTTACTCGTTGACATACCATACATTTTGCCACGTGTTCAGCTATTTCCCGCTTCATTCCAAACCTCCAATAGTTCTCTTGCATATCACGATACATTTTGGTATTCCCCGGATGAATAGAATATTTGGTGTTGTGCGCCTCCTCTAGAATCGTCTCTTTAATCCCATTAACATCGAGTACACAAATCCGATTCTGTATTTCAATACACCATCCACGTAAGTAAAATCTAGTTTTTTTGCCTTGGGTATTCCGTCACAAATCTTCCTCAAATTTGGATCTTGAAGCTGTTTCATTCTAATTTCATCCACAAGTGTCGGTTGTGCTATAATAGCTGCCATCAAAGCTCCCTCAGTTCTTGGAATTACCTCAAGGTCTATAGCTCCATTTCACGAATCAGCTTCTCTTGAGAAGTTAAAACATAAGCTAAGTTACCGATTGACTTTCGGCTCAATGCATCGGCCACCATGTTGGCCTTCCCTGGGTGATATTGAATCGACAAATCATAATCTTTCTTCAACTTTAACCACCGTCTTTGTCTCATATTCAAGTCTCTTTGAGTGAATATATACTTCAAGCTCTTGTGATCTGTATAAATTTCACACCGTTCCCCGTATAGATAATGCCTCCAAATTTTTTAAGGCAAAATCACCGCCACTAATTCTAGGTCATGTGTAGGGTAGTTGGTTTCATGTGGTCTCAGTTGTCGTGAAGCATATGCAATCACCTTACCGTTCTACATTGGGACACATCCTAAATCTTGATGCGAAGCATCATTGAAGATAACAAACCCCTCAGTCCCCGACGAAATTGTCAATATCGGTGTTGTCATAAGTTTAGTCTTCAATTCTTTGAAACTTCCTTCACACTCAAAACTCCAAACAAAAGGAACATCTTTTCTCATTAGCTGAGTCATAGGCATCGCAATTCTTGAGAAATTTTCTACAAATCTTCAGTAATACCCAGCCAATCCCATGAAACTTCGAACTTCTGACACATTTTTCGGTGGATTCCAATGGGCCACTGCTTTAATTTTCTATGGGTCCACTGAAACACCTTCTTTAGAAATCACATGTCCCAAAAATGCTAGCTCGGTTAGCCAAAACTCACATTTCTTCAATTTACTGAATAACTTCTTCTCACGAAGTCGTTGCAATATAAGTAATAAATGCTTCTCGTGATCCTCAATACCCTTAGAATAGATTAAAATATCGTTAATAAAAACAATTACAAGTTCATCTAAGTATTCCTTGAATACTCGGTTCATCAAATCCATAAAAGTTGCGGGTGCATTGGTAACTCCGAATAGCATGACCATAAACTCATAATGTCCGTATCGAGTCCTGAATGCTGTCTTCTCCACATCTTCCTCTTTAACTGTCAACTGATGATAGCCCGATCTCAAGTCGATCTTCGAGAAAACTTGAGCTCCTTGAAGCTGATCGAACAAATCGTCGATCCTCGATAATGGGTACTTATTTTTATTAGTCAACATGTTCAGCTCCAGATAATTAATACACATTTGCATGGTTCCATCTTTCTTCTTGATAAATAAAACCGGTGCTCCCCACAGAGAAACACTATGTCTAATAAATCCCTTGTCAAGCAACTCTTGTAACTGGTTCTTCAACTCTTTCAGTTCCATAGGTGCCATTCTGTATGGTCTCTTTGATACCGGTTGTGATCTAGGTGCTATCTCAATAGTAAACTCAACCTCCCGCTCGATCAACACATCTGGTAGATCCTCAGGAAATACATCCAGAAACTCCTGTATTATCAAGATATCCCCAACTTGAGTTCCCGTGACACGTGTATCAATTACAGTACATAGGAACTCTTGAAAACCCTTTTTCAACAACTTCTCAGCTTGAATTGCTAATATCATATACGGTGTCGCTGCTACCCCAACCCCTTGAAAGATTAACTCTTTTTGTCCCGATAACTGAAAATTAACGATTTTCTGTTCACAATTAATTGTAGCCTGATTCGTAGACAACCAATCCATGCCCAAGATTACATCAAAGTAGTTGATGGTTAACGAAATCAAATCAACAGTCAATACCTTATCACCTACCCTGATCTCACATACTCTGAACACTAAAGAGGTCACTAATGGTTTACTTAGAGGTAATGATACATATAGATCATACCTTAAGGGTTCCGACATGCTATTTAAATGTTTGACAAATTCATGTGAGACAAACAAATGTTTTGACCCTAAATCTATCAAAATTTATGCTGGGTGTGAACAAATATAAAGTATATCTAACACCACGGAGTCTGTAGCTGACACATTCCCCGGTGCAAGTTGAAAAGACTTCCCTTGCCTATGCTCTACACCTTTTCCTTTATCAATGGGCGGTCCTGGTCTTGCCCCGTTGGACGCCATAGAACTAGTCGCTTACTGTTGCCTCTTTGGACAATCTTTAGAAAAGTGTCTTGGCTACCCACAATCAAAGCATTTACCCCTTATATCCAGAGTTGAGGTTGTAGAGCTAGGCGGTCACGATCTAGCTTGCGGACAACTCTTGGATATGTGCCCCACTTGCTTACAAATGTTACACGTGCTAGTAAATAACAAACTCCCCCATATCGTCAGTTACACGTAGGACATAATGGTCGGCCCCTTCAAAAATGAACTTCCACCTTGACTACCTAAACCTGACCCAGACACTCGTGAAAATGGTTTCTTGAAGAAGCCTTACCCCTTCCCTTTACCTTCACTTTGTCGCTTTCCTTGTTGGCTCTACTTGTATTTATTAATATTGCATTCGGCTATTAGTGCTGCATTCTGAACTTGAGCCTCGATTCCAAATTCCTGAGTATCCACCCTATATTGGATGTTATCCCTTAACCCTTCTTCAAACTTTCGAGCTTTGTCTTCCTCAGTTATCACAATATCCTTCGCAAATTGAAGCAATTCACTATACTTGGAGATGTATTCATTCACCATCATATATCCTTATTGGAGATTCGCGAATTCCTGATGCTTCTGCGCTTTAGCCGCTCGAGGAAAATATTGTTTGTAAAACTCCTCCACAAACTTATCCTTAGTGGTCAGCCTACGTTGCTCAAGCAAATTTACCCACCAATTCTGGGCACCTTCCTTCAAAGTGTCAGTCAAATATGTAATCTTTTGGTCTTCGGTACATTCTATAGCACGAAATATTTGCTCCATTTCCGATACCCAATGATCGAATGGGGTCAGTTTTCTCTTATAGAATTGCTCAATCATAACACGATACGCTCTTAGTTCAAGATTTGAATTCGCATGCCTTACATCTATTGGTGGAACCCGATCACCAACAGCACCAACGAAATTAGTTACCAAATCCACCAAACGATCCAGTCTCGCATCGAGTTCTTGGTTTTGGTCCATTTTTTTTCCAAATTCTTGCCTACCAGTCGAATGTGCATAAATACTATGCATGCTATGCCATATGCCATATGATATAAATGATTACACAATCATAACATAGCATCAATAATCATATGCATACATGTGGTGCATCTACATGCTCAATACCTACACGTTACTCTCAAGTTGTTGTCTTTCGTTCCAAAGTGTCTAAGCCTATTGCTCTGATACCACTAGCTGTCATGCCCCGAATCTATACATGTGAACCTAGGACATGTGGCACACCATAAAGGCCTTCAAACACCAAGGCCTTCAAACACCAAGTTAGCAATGAAAAGGAAGGAAAACAAGCACAAATAAACCTTTGAACTAGACAAAACAAGTCCAAGGGAAAAATAGTCTTTTTAAAATATGGATAAATTTTATATCAAAATATAGCCTTTTGAGTCTCGATTCCAACGCAAAAAATGGTGCCAGAAATTGAATTTTCTAGAAAGAGTTATGTCCGTTTCCGTAAAAGTTGATGTACTGTAAAATTGTGAGCGGATCGATCCCCCCTATAACCCGGGTTGATACATCTTAGCATTTTTTTAGCAAAATGTTCCCCGAAAAACCCGGATCGATCCGGGTTCTGCAGAACTGAGTTTCTGCTGCAAAACTCTGTCTAAATAAGTTTAAACATCATCCAAACCATACCAAACCTCTTGGGAATTTCCAAAAACATTTTAAAACCATTTTAGAACCATTTCAAATCATTCACAAAAGACTCTAACATGATTATAAACAATGAACGAGATGTGCTAATGCTATCTTTCCCAAATACTCCCAACTCTCGCAACATCAACCAAAACATATTTCTTAATCCAAATTTCCATTCAAATATGCTCCAAACTATATTAACAAATCATGAAAGATACCAACAACATTCTAAAGCTCTAGTTACAATATTTACACGAATCTTGGAGCGATTAAGCAAGGTTAGTACAAACTTAAGTTAACTATTACTAACTTAGATTTTACACCAAACTATAAGTTTAGCTCAAAACAACTAAGTACATGAAGCTACTATATGCATAAGTTTCCTCGACACCACGATCCCTAAGTTCATCTCCCTGGATTTTCGTCGTCGTGCTCATCTATAATGGTTATTCAATAACCACTACAATATATAAGCTATATGCTTAGTGAGAGATATCAATCAAGCACATGGATGACATATCAATGGTTATATTTAACTCAACAAATAAAAGTGATCTCCGGATAAGCAAGTATTTCCTTCGCCACTATCCGTAAGTCTGCGACTCCCCCAATAGTCCACGGCACAAGCCAATGACCCATGCCTCACACATGCGCTCCAATGTCGTTGTCAAAAACAAGTGGTCATCACCACAGAACAATCTCATGGCAGATTCATACGAGCTTTCCTTTGACCCAAATAGGTAACTAAGCATGCTCACATAAACATATCACTGTGCTTTTCACATAATTATAGCTAAACATGGGTAATTAAGCTAAATAGGCATGTAATTAAGATCCAAATGAATATAACCATTAATCTCATCCAAAAATAAGATTGAAACCATTCACCTCTTCACAATTTGCTCCTAGTTGAGAAACTAAAGCCCAAATCTACTCCGGGTTAAAATCCTACATAAATTCGACCAACTACGGATTACCGCTTCGAATTGAATCTAAAAAATTATGAAGATTAAACTCAATAGAATCCATACCAAAACGTAGGACTTACCTCTACGAGTCTAAATCCGGTCTCAGAATTGAAATTGGAAGTTGAACGGTGTGTCAATCGGCATTGTAGAGCTTCGGCAAACCCTCGTCTCTTTTCTCTCCAACCGACCCAAATGATGATGAAGAAGATATGTATCTCTTCCTTTGATTTACATCACATATATGGTTTTTACCATTTTATTATGAAATCCACCCATGTTCTGGTTATTTCTATTTACACCCCAACTAGTTTTATAACCAATAATTTAGTCCTCCAAACTTAAGTGTGTATTTGTCTATGTCTCGCGTGGGTCCGATAAGTGGTCCTACATAATTTTATAAAGTTACTAATTAGCCTACTAATTATATAGCGTATTAAATTTGTTCTCACAAAGGTATCCCAATGAAGGAAAAATCGGTTTAAAGTTAATTATTAAACGCGCAGTGGAAAATATGAAGTTATAAAAAACTTATTGGTAGCCCAGGGTCTACTACTCGTCAATTCTGTAGATGCGTACTAAATAGAGGGAGAAGAAATATACCTCAGGTCTTGAACCCAATTCTAAAATCTTCAAACTCTTTGATGGTGCAGCAGCCTCCACTAGGTTGTCTTCACCCTTATGTCTCCTATGAATGCTTCCTGGAGAGCTAGAGATAGTGGGATCTCTAATAGGGAGGATAGAGAAGGTTTGGGGCTCTAAAACAGTTTCTACAACTTTTGACGTTCAAAAATGATGAACTCAGTTTCCAGAACGCAACTGCCCTATTTATAGATTCCCAGAACCGACCTAACGTTCGACCGATCGAAGTGGCCTCGATCGATCGAACCTTCGATTGATCAAACCACGTTCAAGCGAACTTGCCACGTTCGATTGATCAAACCACGTTCGATCGATCGAACTTGCCATTACTTCGATCGATCGAACTTGCCATGACTTCGATCGATCGAACCAACTTCGATCGATCGAACCTGCCTTGAAAAGATCCTCATGTGCCTTTCTAAGTATCTTAGTGGAGCTAAGAGTGGGACCTCCTAAGCTCTTTATTGTTGGCTCAGACCAGTAGTTAATTACCATGATCAAACTCTTTGATTAGCAAACTAACTAACATGTCAGTTATCATTTACTCCATTGTAAAACGATAACTGAACTCCAACGCAAAAGAACATATCCGAAGCGATAACTAGACTTGTATGGTGTACTAATGTCCCTCTACTGTCAGCATTCACAATCATATTCAGGTAGTTGGATAGCTGTTACTATCAACCTGAATCATGATTACTTCTTGTATTCCTTGAGTCCCATTCATCTCTCATGATTACCAAACATGTTGATAACTACTTATCAACAAGACTGCAGTTCTCAGTAATCAACTTGGTGACATTCTCAAGGGAATGCTTACTCTGAATCAGAGGGTAGATTCTATCTTGACAATTTATGTTCACAACCCTATGAACATAATATACCCAAGATACCCAGGTATTGATCTTCTATAGACCTCACTGATTGGTAAGTTAAAGCAGCCATATCCACAGTCAATGTTCATAATCGTCTCAAGATTGAGAACACGTACCTTATACAAGTTATGAGTTCCTATTAACTGTTTGACAATCTTGGGTGTCAATAGGAAAGCTCAGGTCCGTCAATGTACAATAAGCACTAGCATATTAACTAAGAGTTACACTCTAGTGATTGAGATTAATCACTCCATCCAATGGTAGTTAATTATGATACAGTGTAAACCTAATGAGATATCCAGTCTCATCATCCACTGTGACAAGTTCTAAGTATCAAAGAATAGTAATTCGTATCTCACTTGTATGTACCTCATACATACACGAATTACCTACTATGATACTTAAGGATTAACAATCATCTCATGAAAGAAACATACATAATGAAATGTAAAGCTGATATCCATATATTAAAGGCCAATGTCTAATACATAAAGTAATGGTTTGAGGGCACAAACCCAACACCCAAATGACCACATAATTGGTCTCTAACAATAAACAATATATTCTAAATAACATATAAATATTTCACATATACCTTAATAAACATTTAAGCATATAAGGGTGATTCCACAACTTTGTCCCATCACGATAGAACTTTCTTAACTCATGTCCCAATTTGGGACTGCCACATTGGCCAATATTGGGTTCCCAAACTGGATTCCCACAATCATCTAGTGAGCGAAAACTCATTTAAACATGTGTTGATAAACACCAATTAATTATGCTAATGCATGCTAAATCATGATTAATGATTAATCATGGGTGCAAGTGTTATACAAGTGGTCCTTTCTCATTTGTGTTTTGAAATCTTTTAGTTTCAATGAATTGTGGTACAAGTGGATCAGTCACTATGTTTCCTCGGTCTCCTTCTCCATTATCATTTATGGCCATCCCAATGGTCACTTCAACCCGAAAAGAGTTCTTCGTTAAGGGGAACCCCTGTCCCCCTTTCTGTTCATTATTTGTTCGGAGGTCCTTTCACGTCTAATTCAAAGGGATTTGGTCATGGTCTCATCTCGGGTATTAAGGCAGGAAGGATTTTAGCCATCTTCTCTTTGCAGATGATCTCATCATTTTTGGCAATGCTAATCTGGAGGAAGCAACCAACATTTTGGATTGTATTACGAAGTTTGGTAATGGGTCGGGTCAGCAAGTGAATCAGTCCAAGTCCAAGCTTCTTTTCAGCCCAAACCTCTGCCCCGACATTGCTCATTTAATCATGCGTGAAACGGGTTTAAAGAGGGCTTCATTAGATGCCAAATACTTGGGTCTTCACATCTCGGTTAATGGGTTCAAACGTCTACTCTTCTCCGAGGTTCTCGATAGGGTCCAATAGAGAATTAAAGGATGGAAGACATCTCTTCTTTCACAAGTGGCTAGTTGTACTCTTATCTATACTTTTACTCAAGCTATCCCTATTTATACTATATTTGTCTTCCCTATTCCAAAGGCCATCTGTTCTAATTTGGATTCTCTCTTCCGTAACTTTTGGTGGGGACATTGGGAGGATAATCAGAAAGCTATGTACCTTAAGGCGTGGGACTCAATTTGAGACCTAAGAGCTGTGAGGGTCTGGTGTTTAGACGAATGAAAGACTATAATGTGGTACTGTTAGCGAAGCTCGATTGGAAGGTGTTGAATCAAGAACCCAAACCATGGGTCCGCATAATTACAAATAAGTACCTTCACCGGAACTTGTCGCATACTGGATCTGGGTTTCTCTCTCCTTCTTGGGTTTGGCAAGGGATTTCCAGTTCTACGTCTCTCCTTGCCAAAGGAGCATGTATGCTTATTGGGAAATGGGATTCCATTGATATTTGGGAAGATCCTTGGGTACCTTTCATCTCTAACTTCAAACTGTCTTTGAAACTAGGGACTCAGCCAGCCCTGTCGAAGGTGTTGGATCTTACGGTGAACAATGGAGGTAGTTGGAATGTTGATTTGGTTCGGAATACCTTTACTGAGGCCTCTGTGAAGGAAATTTTACTCATTGATATGCTGACGGGTAGGTTTGCGGGTAGGCTCATCTGGACCCTTGATAAACTGGGAATTTTTTGTTAAATTGGCTTACCTTACGGATCAAAAATAACATTTTACTCCTCCTACTAGTCTGTCTACTGCCTTTTGGAATTGGTTATGGAACTCTAACATGCATGAAAGACACAGAGTCTTCATTTGGAAAGTTGTTTCTAAAGCCATTCTCTCGAAGGATGTGTCAACCTCGCACGGTATCTTGCTGGATGTTTTGTGCTCCCTTTGTTGCCACCCCTTGAAATCATTAACACATCTTTTCTTGGATTGCTACATCTTGAGATTTCTTTGGAGGTCATCACGCTAGCCCATTGACCCTTTTGTCCTTTCCAGTATTGGACTGAATCATTGGGTCAAGGTCTTTCTCTCTTCGGATAAGTTCCTTGGCATTGACCATGCTGATGCAAAGGACTTTGCTATTTTGCTGCCCTTCTTATGGAGCAAGCTTGGATCCTTAGAAATAAGGTCCACCACGATGGTCTTTGTTTCTCTCTGACGAATAGGAAATCTCGTATTGACGGCCTTGCCCACAGAAGCCGATCTTTCCCAATGCATCCGTGGGAGTCTGTTTGGTCCCCCCCACCTTTCGATTGGCTCAAGGCCAATTTCGATGTGGCTATCAATGGTTCTTCCTCTACTCTGGCTATGATTATCAGGAATGACCAAGCTAAGGTGAGTTTTGCTCAGACTTGGAAGGATTCTGTTCTTGCTCTCATTCAAGCTGAGGTGAGGGTTGTTCTTCTCAGTATCTCTGAAGCTGCCAATCTTTGCCTTGACAAGATTATTTTTGAAGGTGATGCCCTTTCGGTCTGCACCCCCTTGTTGGATTGGCCTTCTAACCTTGAATGGGATATTGACTCTTCTATCATGATGTGTCGTGACATCTTGACTAGATCTTTCTCTTTTTGGAACTATAAAATTCTTCGATTAGCTAATTTTGTAGCTCACAATCTCGCCCATTGAACGGCTCGTTGTAATGTGTGGGGCCAACTCCTTGTTGAGTCCATTCCTCCCTTTTTCTTTGAAGAGGGTCATCAAGGAGGTTCCTTGGCTTTTCCTTTCACTTTATATATTGGTTCTTTCAGGAAAAAAAAAGAGACTACCAATGAATGGCCTATGAAAATTAAAGATGGGGCCATACATTTTGATAACTCCTAGAATATTGTAGAGTTTACTTCAAGGAAACATGTTGGTACAATAATGGTTATATATATATATCTATATATATGTGTGTGTGTCAGTGTGATTGTGTGTGAACAGACAGTAATTAGGATTGAATCTAATTTTTAAGACCAGATCTTTGATTGAATGGAATAAAGTATGTGCATAGTAGTTCAAATGTCAATATTTCTTAAAAGTGTTCATTCACAATGTCAAATCTTTCATAATCAATTGCTGGTAGAGTTTGATTGAGTTAAGAATTCAAACATATGTCTATGGGATTGGTTTTGGGGGTTTCTTTAAGGTCTTGTTTGTGTGTACCTTGGTTGTTTTTCCTTCTTTGGTCTATTTCGCTTATCAATAAAAAATTGCTGCTGTTAAAAAAATAATAATTCAAACATATGTTACTTCATGATCTGTTTACTATATGAGACCTTTATTTTAGGATTTGTTTAGTGTAAGAGTTCTTTATTTTATTTTGGGGTGTCAAATGAAAAGTCCTCTTTGAAAAATTGACTTAATTTTTACGTGTATAGTTCCCATAAATATTGCTTTACTATATAAAATCTCTCCACACTCTTTGTTGACTGGGGCGGAGAGAAGGTTGGCCCAAGCCTCCCTGAAATTTTGAAATTAAAAATTTAGCTTGAATTTTTTTTTGATATTTTCTTTTAGGCCCCCCCTCTAAAACAAATAAAAACATAATTAAAAGTATAAGTAGACCCCAAAAAACTAATTATGAACATAGTTATGTATAAGTAAACTTCAAAAAATCCCCCATGAATATAGGAAAGACTTGGTTTCTAATTCTTAAAATGGGAAATTAATAAGACACACATCGCCCAATGAAAATCTTAGTGAGAAAAATTGCTCTCCCCAAACTTATGACCTCGAGGTATTAGCTTAAAAAGAACTATTCTACACATTCTTGTATAATATCTTACAAATGTTCAGAAGCTAAACTTTTTTTTTTTTTGGATGTGTAGACACCCTAATTTGTCGGCTAACAGATTTAGGAGGCCACAAGCATGTCAAACCTCGATGATTATAAAAATCGGATTTTCAGAGATTGCCTCTAACTCTCAAGAAATCAAAGAAATGACCAAAATGCCTCTAAAAGCTCAAAACTCTCCGGATTGGCCCAGAATCTCAGAAATCATTCGACGTTGTTCAAAACAAAAAAAATATTTTAAAAGACGAATATTTGAAATCGTAAGCTCCCAGAAACCCCCGGAAGTTCCGGAAGTTTCCAGAAAGTCTCCGTTGATCGGTTTGACCAAAGTTCGACCAA
Source organism: Hydrangea macrophylla (assembly GCA_033977485.1). Lineage (NCBI taxonomy): Eukaryota > Viridiplantae > Streptophyta > Magnoliopsida > Cornales > Hydrangeaceae > Hydrangea > Hydrangea macrophylla. The sequence goes on along the minus strand of CM066995.1, from coordinate 78,819,864 downwards.
GTTTGACCAAGGTTTAACCAAAATCATTCGAATTCTCCCAAAAGTTCCAAACTCATCCTAGATCATGTGAAAAGTCTTAAAATATGTTTTAAAAGAAAATCGAATGGAAACGTCAGTCTTTGGAGGCTCCCAGAACTTCCCGGAATTTCCTAGAAGTGCACTGTTTGACTGATATGACTCCGAGTTTGACCAAAAATGAAAGTCTCCTTTTTGACATTGAAATATTTTTATAAAATACTAGAGGTCAATAGCTTTCCAACGGTATATCGCACATAATTTCTGGATCTAAAACGAATTTGTTATGAATTTCTGAAGGTGAAAAATGTGATCAATTCGGTTTTTATCGCGAATACCGCAAAACTTTTCAAAGTGACCCAACTCCAAACTAATATTTATGGAAAGTAGATCTCAATACCTTTCCAACGGTATATCACAATCTTAATTTGGATTTTGTATGAATTTTCTGTGAATTTCGGATGAAATAGGGCCGTTTCACAAATTCTGGGAGTTTAGGGGGCTAAAATACAAATTCTAGTCAACGGGGGGGTTGACTGCCGCGACGGCACTGATCCACTACTGCAGCGGCACTCTGAGTGATTTTTCATTTTTTTTTTTTTTGTAATTTTTGGTTAATTTTTGGGTTTTAATTCAAATTTCCAACAAATAAAACGACATAGTTTTGATAATCTGAAGATTTTGGACCAATTAGAGACTTTTTAAAATCCAAAATACCTCCCTAAGTTGGCCTATAAAGGTGACCCATTTGCTTCCATCTGGGGAAGAACTTGGAAGCCATTAGAGAGAGATATAGAGAATTTGGGAGAAAGAAAGAGAGAAGTAGAGATTTTCTTCTTCCAAATCAAATCCAAAATGTGAGTTTCAATTGGTTTTAAAAAAACTAAACTTTTATTTTCAAGCTTTCAATCCATCTTCTTCATCTTCTTTGAGTTTTCTATGAATTAGAGAGTGTTGTACTCACCCATATACACACATATGAGAGGTTGAATGCTTGTGGTTCTACCATTGAATATCATCTATTGATTTGTTCATTTGCTTGCTTAACAATGTTCATCTCTTCGTACCTCATTTCTTCTTGATTTTCTTTATTTACTTACTAGTTCATCATCATCTAGATGATGACATAAAGTTTGAGGTGAGTGAATCCTTCTGTTTTGATAGATGATGATTATAACCTCAATACATACTTATGTATTCTTGAGGTTATCTCCAAAATAAAGCAAACCTTTCCAATAATCTTGGAGGTTCTCTAAATGAGTTGGAGGTTGATATTACAAGTGGTTTTAATCCTCTTTGAGTGATGAAAATATACTTTCAAAACCCTTATTTCAAAGCCCTCCTAAAACCCCCAATATTTGGATTCCAAGAAATAAACCTTATTTCTCTAAAAAAATCTTCAAAATAGTGAGTTGCTTAATTTCAAAGAATTATTCTGAGTTCAATACTCAAGGTATGGATGCGAGACCACTTGGAAAGTCTTCTTAACTCATTATAGAACACCCATGATTTTTGGCTTGACTTGAAAGCACTTGAAAGTGGTCCATTTGGACCCAAACATTCTCCCTAGATATTCTGTTTTTGCTGTCACAGCAGCTTAGTTGACTTTCAACTTGTTTTACAGAAAACTTTTCCAAAAAGAGTGGTCCCAACTTCTTTTTCCTTTGAACTTCAATGTCTTAGGGAACTTTCTGTATAATAGGGCATCTATATCTTTTGTTTTCATTTTCTAAGAGTTTCTAACATTTCAGTCGACAGTACGGACTCTGTTTCCGAATAACCTCTATTGTTTATATGATTTCTCTCAATCTGTGATAGTTATTAAAGATTGGATTCTTGGGTTGTATTCTAGACACAATAAGAAAGATATCCATAAAAATCATGCATTGAAAACATTCCTAACCCTACTTTTCATTTTCCACAAGATCAAGTCACTGTTCTGTCCACTATTCATAGCAAACATTCTTTTGCTTTCATCCTTTGATTTGATGCTTACATGTACTCTAAATCAGCTCATGTCTTAGGAAGTAGCTCATACTACATTTGTACACATCCCATGATGATTTCCTTCATTCATACATATACATTCTAGACTTCTAAGTCATTTTAGGAATCCATGAACACAAAACACATTACAACCTTGGCACATTTTAGATACATACATTGCATCCATGCAAAGATTTGGGGTTTTCGTGACTCCTAATCTAAGAAGATTATAAGGAATGAATTTGATCATACGTTCATACTTCCCCCTCGATCTAATCTTCCTTTCTCATCCATCCCGGGAATTGAGAGGTGTTCTATTCTCAAAGATTAGCATGCATCATTCTAGCTTGCTAAGCATACTTTGATCCTTTTTGATTTATTTGTTTCAAGAACAATTCATGTCCCCTTTAGATTAGGGAAACTTAATTACTTGATACATGATTAGACGATTTTTCCTAGGTTTGCTTGTGTGGTCTTTCACTTTTGCATTGTGTGATATTTGGCTTAGATCTTATGAATGATATCTTATCTTTTGATCTTCCATTTCAAAATTCTTGTGTGATGTATATATTATCATAGTATTAATTGTCGAACCATACATAGTATAAGATGATTATTTGGATGCTAATTAAGGCCCGTAGAAAGATGGGGCGAGTTGAGGGTGTTTAAGTCGCGACAAAGGCTCCTTCCTCTCTCGTACCAAAACCCCGAGTCAAGTTCTTTGGTTATGAAGGGCCGGTGCCCTTTATCCATATGGGTGAGTCAAAATTAGGTTTCTTGGTTCCATAAAGACCAAGTGGCGACTCTGTATCTATTTTAACCAGACCTCTTCCTTTCATATTTCAAAAACAATCTCAAAATCAAAAACCAAAAAGAGTGGATGAGAGATTCCGCGTGTCCACAGGGTGCTATTTCATAAGCTAAACCTTCAACTTTGGTACAGGCAAAAAGTGGAAAGGGTAGAATTGTGTCTTTGGTAGGATGAAAGAGATGATGGATATCTCTCCTCTCTTGACTCACAATTTTTCATCCATACAGAATAGGGCAGATTAGGAGAGAGAAAAAACTTTTCGCAACTTTTGACAATTTTTTTTGGGGGGTACGAGGACAAATCCATCCGCCAATCTGCTGCGGCCTGGATTTTACTGTCATTTTTTGGATGGAGTTACCAATACCGTTTTATCGATATAGAATAGAGATAAACCACATGCCTCATAATACACGCACTAGGTAAGTCAATGAGATAAATGAGCATTAATAGGAATGCTAAGCTCTAGATAATACTTTACTGTTTGAGTGTATAACAAAAAAATACCTAATAGTCTGTTCTTTTCTTCCTCACTTCCATCTTATTTAACCAAACTCAAAGATGGAAGAATCTGTTTGCACCCTAAATTAGGGTTTCCCAAGGCACATGACGGTCATGTAGACCGAGGACGTCATCACAAGACCATGTAGGCAGATGAACAGGTGATGAGGCCGATGACGTAGGAAAGACCGATATCTGATCTAGCTGCTGGTAAGGATGGTACATTCAATATGAGGATATCGGTGTCAAAACTGAGGACAAGATGATACAAGGTTCTCAAAGAAATACCCCAGTTTTAACAAGTATGGCTAGTGGCAAAGTAGCGTCAACAATAGCCCTAACATCGGTCATACTTAACAGACCCCCAACCTATTTATGACTATTGAACCCTAATATCGACAAGAGGAACGTGGCACTAATAAAGATATCGACCCCAATAAGCAAGGCCGATATCAGAAAGGATCAGGGACATACACCTCGGCATCAGCAGATGAGGCCGATGACCTCCTCTACAGATCCTGCAGTGGTAAGACCATAAGATAATAGCTAACAGCAGCCATGCAAGAAAATGTAATATCGGGCTTAGGAAGTGGTAAAAGCAGTTCATGGAATCAGTAAGAGTCAAAGGCAACACCGGTTAAAAAAAACCGAGGGACGCGAGTAAGCTTCCTACTGAATAGAAGGCCGACTTCTATCACCAGCAAGGATTAAACTACTCAGGGAAAGACGCAATCGGTCCTGGATCTACGCACAGGTGGTAGGCAGTTAAGCATGGATGAGAACATGGTCTTCAGAATATGCTGAGCTGGAAGGGAAGCAGTTACGTGAAAGAGGAACATGGCATAAGTGGGATCATCACACAAGTCATGGAAGTTGATCGTGGGACATAGTGGGAGCAGAAACTGGTACATGCCTAGAAACCAGGGGCCACGACCCCACTAACCCCATTATCCCCACTAACATGAACAGTTACGCACACAAGTCTATAAATAGGGCAGGTGGTGCAACATTTGAAAGGGGTTAACACACACGCCACTTCTGCTCTCAGCAGACTTTAGTTTCTCCACATAACAATTCTGTTTTTGTTCTTGAGTGATCTCGAGTGATTTGTGAGTTCTTGTTGTTCCTGAGTGCTCGTTTTTGTTACTTTGAACGTTGTAATCACGACTCTTCAATCAATGAAGATGACGATGTCTGTGGAGGTATTCTGAATTGTTGTATTTAGTTCGCCCTTTTTCAGATTCCATTTGTAATTACTTGCTTGCATCAGAGTAGGGTAAAAGCCCACATTTTGTTGTTTTGAATATTGTTAATAACAAATCGTTTAACTAGAAGTCAGATTAGGTAATCACCACCACTTTGAGTCCACGTGGACTCTGGCACGCCCGACGCACACCACACTAGAAATTATTGTAAATAATTTTTGGCACGCCCGGTGGGACCCCGTGTCAAATGGCTGAAAAGGGAACACGATCTAAGGGAATTCCCAGGAGGTAGGCTCACGCGAACGTTTTTTAGACCCTATCACAGAACCTGTCATTGAACCTGTGATAGACCCGGTCATTAGCTCGGTAGCTAGTCAGACCGACTTGTCTAACATGAGTAATCACTTAATGGGAATGTTCAACCAATGATTGGCTGAAATGTCTATTAGGCAAGACCAAACCTTTACCCAAGTGAGTGAGATGCTCCATGAAATGAGGAAGTGGAAGGAGCATCAAGCGGGTGATCCTCCACAGCCCTCTATTCCACCAACTTCCCTGTCTCGGGTTGGGTTGGAGGCAAGCCACAATGCCCCTTCTTCCTCCCAGACTGAAAACGCCAAAGAGGGATGGCAAGGAGATCTTGGGGGAGACTGTGAACCCACCCAAGGTTCTAGACCAACCAGGAATCACCATCAGGGAACCACTAGTCGGTCTAAATGGGCAAGATTCAGACCGACACTGGGAGAGAGTCAACCCGTTGTTCGGAGACAATATAGCCACCGAAGATGAACAAATGGGGAATGATAGAATCGGACTAGAACATGAGCCCGGTATGAGAAGGGCTAATCCAACCCAAACGGTGAGAGTTGACCAAAAATAGATCACCGAAGTCATTAATCAAGATTTTGGCGGCCTTCTTCAAAGGACTCAGTGGTTCGTGTATAGGAGGCCGCATAGTGATGCCATTGAAAGAATGCCTCTTCCACAAGGATACAAGGTGCCCAATTTCACAACGTTCTCTGGTGAAGGAGATCAATCGACCGTGGAGCATATCGGTCGTTTCCTGCTTTAAAGCGGAGAAGTGAGTCACCAAGGGGATATGCTACTAAAGCTATTCCCCAACTCCTTGACCGGGGTGGCTTTTAGTTGGTACATCAATTTACCTCCAAACTCTTTCCACACCTGGAACCAAATGGAGGAAGCTTTCCACACCCAGTTTTATCGAACTGAGCCCGAAGTCTCTATGGCTGATTTGACGAGGTTGTATCAGCTACCAAGTGAATCAGCTAAAGTGTACATTGCTAGGTTTAAACGAGCTAAGCATCGCTGCAAGGTCATATTACCCGAAGAAGAATTTGTCAATATAGCCCTTGGGGGACTCTCCTTCGAACTCAGGAAAAAGTTTGAGGGCATGGGTTTTCGCTATCTCTTCGAGCTGGCAACTCGAGCAGCCCGATATAAGCGCATGCTAGAAGAAGAGCAAGAAAGGAAGAATTCATCTAAGGAAAACTATTACAGGGATCCCAACTATGATATTCATGCTACTGAACATGAAATCAACACCGAAGTGGACGTGGCCTAGATCGTCTCAAAACGGCCATATCTATGCCAGCCATTGCCTAAACCGACCGACGCGCAGTTGTCCTCGGTCAAAAAATAGCCTTTTAAGGCCGACAAACAATACTCATTTAACATTGCAATGGCTGACCAGATCTTCGACTTTATGATGGCCGATAGACAAATTCGGCTTCCTCACGACGTTAAATTACCTTCGGCCAACGAGCTGAAAGGAAAAGAGTACTGTAAATGGCACAACTCTTGGTGCCATACCACCAACAATTGCTTGGTATTCTGAAATGTTTTGCAGGATATGATCGATAAGGGGAACCTGAAGTTTGCCAAAAAGGAGAAAGAAGTAATGGGAGTTGATAGCAACCCATTTTCAGGGATAGTGGGGGAAAATATGGTGGTGCCAAATTTTACCATCCTGCGCAAACCAAGGGAGAAAGTTGATCTCAGAGGAGATAACGCCGCAGAAATAAGTGGGAGAGTAAACCCACAGGCAAAAGAAAGATTGGCTTCTAGAATTACGTCAGACAGACCCAAGGCTGAAACGAATAGGGTCCTGACGCTGCAATGGATGGTTGATCTGATCAATCAAGGGTTGTGTCCAAAGTGCAAGGCTGAGGTGACTAAGAAACCTGAACAAAAGAAGGAAAAAAGTGAATCGGCCACAAAGCCCGAGGAGGCCGATCCAAAGCCGCCTCACCTATCCAAACTAGGAGTACCACAAGAGGCCCGACTTTCAGAAGCACGAGCAATATCTGATGGAATCAAGGCAAGTGAATAGGGATGAGGGAAGGAAAACTTACCGACGCCAAGACCGATCTCCGAGGATGGTGGTTTCACCACAGGCTGAAGTGAACCAGTGGACAAGAGTGGAGCACCCCAAATTCCCAAACCATGCATACTTCAGTAAGACCCAAAAAAGAAGAATGCAGAGGCTGAGGTAATCAGCTCGAGATTGGGAAGCCAAATATCGTTTGGAAAAGAAGCGAGCAGATCAACAAAAGGACATGGTGCCGAGGTTGATCTTAAGCCATAAAGGGAATGAGAAGATCGGTGCAGAAGGCCAGGATACAAGACTTTAAAAGTTGGAGACACCATCCATTCCAGAGATGAACGAATCGGACTTAGAAATGGCCGATATCGATTCAGACTATGAAGAATCATTGGAGAAGGTTATCCAGTTCGGGAGCGTTCCAAATGACTTCTCAGTGAATATGGTGTACACTTTGCCGATGTCTTTCGGAGCGAAACCGGACCAGGAAAGAAAAATGGAAGGTGATAGGCATAAAGACAAGGGTCCATCGACGCCCGTGTTTATCAACCAAGAAGAAAAAGCAGGAAAGCCAAAGGTATCGGTAATAATACCGAACACCGAAGATGAAAAAGGAAAAAAGCCCGCTAAAGTAGTCTTTGAAAAGCCAGCAGAAGGAATGTCATAACATCTGAAGCCGTTATACATCAACGCGGCTATTGATGGAGTGCCATATTCCAGGGTGCTAATTGATAGTAGAGCAGCGGTGAATATCCTACCATCAATTATGTTGTTGAAGTTACAACGCAATGAGAAAGAATTGATCCTAAATGAGCTCACAGTTTGTGGGTTCACGGGGACACCAGCAAAGACCAAAGGAATCCTCCCAGTAGAGCTCACAGTGGGAAAGAAAACCACCATGACAGCCTTCTTCGTGGTGGACTCTGGAGCTTCATACAATGCCTTGCTTGGTAGGGATTGGATTCACACCAGTTGGTGTATTCCATCGACTTTGCACCAATTCCTGATTTTCTGGAACGGTGATGAGGTGGAAGTAGTTTGGGCTGATCACAAGCCTTTCGTTGCCAGAGTTCATTGTTCGGAAGCCGTTTTATATGAAGACGACATCGGCCCAGTCAAATTCATCAGAACAAACAAGAACGGTAGACCGAGATCGGCCACCATGGTAAAGGATCAGAAGAATCAATTGATTCAGGTGTACAAGCAACTCGATCGGCCATCAATCATGATTACGCCGATCGACGACGATAAAGAACTTGACATACCCAATGGACCAGAGCCCATCATCAGTGAAGTATAGAAGAGCACTGGTCGTGTAGGCCAGTATAGCTAGAGTACAAGCTTTTCTGGCAGACAAACAAGCACAGATATCATCGGCAGACATGGCCGATATCCTAGAAAACCAAGAAATTTTGGAGGATTGCATAAACCTCGAAGAATTGGCATCAGCCCCTGCAAAACTTGACGATTTGAAGGCCGAGGTACAAGATTCTCTCCTTGTGGTTGATTTGGGGGCAAGCAGGGAATACCAGCCCACTTTTGTAAATCAATTACTAGAGCCCGATTTCCAAGCATCATTGATTTCCCTACTTAAAGAATTCAAAGATTGTTTCGCTTGGGATTACCATCAGATGCCGGGCCTGGCAAGGGGACTTGTGGAACATCAGTTACCTATTAAAGAAGGGTGCAGGCCGTTCAAGCAATTACCCAGAAAAATATCCCCTGAGGTCATTTTAAAAGTCAAAGAGGAGATCGAGCGGCTGCTGAAGGCTGATTTTATAAGAATAGCCAGGTATGTCGATTGGATTTCCAATATCGTACCGGTAGTCAAGAAAAATGAAAAAATAAGGGTCTGTATAGGTTTTAGAAATCTGAACATGGCAACTCCAAAGGATGAATACCCTATGCCGATAGCCGATCAACTTATTGACGCCGCGGCCAAACATAAAATTTTATCCTTTATGGATGGGCACTCGGGCTATAATCAGATATATATAGCTGAAGTGGATGTCCCAAAAACTGCCTTCAGATGTCCGGGAGTGATTGGAACATTTGAATGGGTGGTGACGCCGTTTGGATTAAAGAATGCTAGAGCAACGTATCAGCGGGCTATGAATGCAATCTTTCATGACATGATAGGGAAAATTATGGAAGTATACATCGATGATGTTGTTGTAAAATTGGCCACGCAGGCGAAGCATTTGGCCAATTTGAGGCGATCCTTTGAAAGAATGAGAATCCATGGGCTGAAGATGAATCCCTTGAAGTGTGCCTTTGGAGTATCGGCAAGAAACTTTCTCGGTTTCCTAGTACACCAAAGAGGGATTGAGATTGACAAAAACAAAGTTCGATCTATTCAATCAGCGGAGGCCCCACAGAACAAAAAGGAGCTACAGAGGCTCCTCGGGCAGATCAACTTCTTGCGGAGGTTCATCTCGAACTGTGCGAGACGGACACATGTATGGTCCCCATTGCTTAAACTGAAGGCTGAGGAGGAATTCTGGTGGGAGAATCAGCATCAAAAGGCCTTTGAAGCCATCAAGCAATATTTATCTGAACCTCCAGTAATTATGCCTCCTAGGAAGAAAAGGCCGTTGAAGCTATATTTATCGGCCTCAGACCAATCAATAGCTTGTATGCTTGCACAGGATAATAAGTGGGGAAAGGAACATGCAGTGTACTATCTAAGTAGAGTTCTTACTCATGTCGAGCATAGATATACGCCAATAGAAAAATTATGTTTAGCCTTGTACTTTGCTTCACAAAAGTTAAGAGTATATATGCTCCCTGTGTTAGTTTACTTGATCTGTCAAATTGACGTCATCAAATACTTGCTGTCAAGACCGATAATGCGTGGGCGTGTAGGAAAATGGACTCTGGCTAGGATGGAGTTCACATTTCAATACGTTCCATAGAGATCGGTAAAAGGCCAAGCCCTTGTCGATTTCTTGGCCGATCATCCTTGTTTGGATGTCGGCCCGGAATTAAATGAAGCTATTAATTCTACTCTGTTGTCAACAATTTCGTTGACCCCATGGACGTTAATATTTGACGGATACAGAAATGCCGACGGAGCGGGGGTGGGGATAATTATGATATCGCCGAGAAAGAGAAAGACTGTATTCTCATTCAAATTAGAATTTGAATGTTCTAGTAATCAAGCTGAGTATGAAGCGTTAATCATCGGTCTTGAGATAATGGCTGAGTTAGATAAATCGGCAATTCATATTATCGGCGACTCAAACCTTGTTATAAATCAGCTCAGTGGCGAGTATCGGTGCAAGAGTTGGGAATTGTTACCTTTCAATTCAATCACTCTCCAATTATTGCGTGAGTTTGACGATGTCAGGGTGCAGCATGTTGCTCGATCTTATAATTCCGAGGCCGATAATTTGGCACAGGTTACGTCAGGAACTAAATTAGAAGTCACTGATAGTGAAAAGTTGATTAGAGTACAAAGGAGAATATTACCATCGATAAGACAACGAGAAATGGAAACAGAAGCATTCTCGGTAGTCATGGACGATCAGGACTGGAGAGTCCCAATAATCAGATGCCTCTTGTATCCAAGCAGGGATACCCAGAGGAAAACAAAGTTGTCCTCGGTTAATTATGTCCTACTTGATGGAGAGTTGTTTAAGAAAAGCTTCAAGGACGAAGTCTTATTGAGATGCTTAGACAAACTCGAGGCCATGAAAGTAATGGCTGAAATACACGAAGGAATCTGTGGAGCACACCAGGCTGGTACAAAAATGAAATGGCTTCTTAGAAGATACAATTACTATTGGCCGAGCATGCTGAAAGATTGCATTGACTATGCCAGAGGATGCCAAGCATGCCAAAAACACGGACCAATACAGCGAGTACCAGCCACCGAGATGCAGGTGATCGTAAGGCCGTGGCCATTTCGTGGCTGGGCCATGGACCTAATTGGGAAAATTTACCCACCGTCATTGGGCCAACACTGTTTCATTGTGGTGGCTACTGATTACTTCATGAAATGGGTAGAGGCAGTGCCAGCCAAATCGGTGAGTCAAGTATATGTGATCAAATTCATAAACAAACATATAATTCATCGATTTGGACTTCCAGAAACTATCACAGCAGATCAGGGATCGATCTTCACGGGAGATGAAGTTAAGGCATTTGCTGAAAGCCGAGGTATCAAAATCCTTAATTCGACTCCGTATTTTGCTCAAGGAAACGGACAGGCCAAATCGTCAAACAAAACGATCAAGGGGATAATAGAAAAGACAGTGGAAGGCAACCCTAGGGTATGACATGATTTGTTATCAGAGGCATTATGGGCATACCATACTTCTAAAAGAGCGTCCACAAACATCACTCCACTCATGCTTACCTATGGTCATGACGTAATGCTGCCAATGGAAGTAACCGTCCGGTCAGTAAGACGAGCATTCCAACTCGGCCTTAAATCAGCTGATTACACTGAGGCAATGATAGTCGAGTTAGAAGAATTCGATGACGTTCGTCTTAAAGCATTGGATTGTATTAAGGTACAAAATAACATAGTTACTCGGGCGTACAACAAGAGGGTTAAACATAAGTCGTTTGGCGAAGGAGACCTAGTTTGGAAAGCTGTACTGCCGTTGGGCGAAAAAGATGGCCGATACGGAAAATGGTCAGCTAAATGGGAAGGACCATTCCAGGTGATATCGGTCATTACGGGGGGTGCATATCGGTTAATGGATTTAGATGGTGAGATGCATGCAAGGCCGATAAATGAAAAATATTTAAAGAAATATGTACCATCCCTTTGGGAATCAGTAAGAATAGATGAATGATGGAAATTTTCATTTTCATTAATTTTCAAAAAGTTTACATGGCATTAGTCGAACGTTCCTAAAACGGCTACAAAAAAAAAAGAAACATTATTTCTTCGCAAATCTTAACCTAAGCTCCTCCCAAGCCCAGTCCAAGTAATCCAGCTCCTTTTCAGCAGTAGCTTTGTCGGCCTCCCACCTGCTTGCAGCCGCTGTAGTGCCGGTCAAGGCATCCACGTGTTCCTGCGCTGTGCGCCCAACATTGAGAATGGCCTTCTTAGATAGTGCAAGGCCTGCATCGGTATTATTCAACTCGGCCTGGAGCTTGGCCATCTCGGCCTCGATCCTAGCCTTCTCCTGAAGAAGGTACTCCTTCATGGCCTTGGACGCCTCAAACTGCTGCTTGCAAGCATCCAGATGCTTGACGCGGGCTTTGCGTCCCCTGGACTTCTCTTCGATCTCGGAGATAAGTTTGGTGGCAGCCCAATGTCGGTTCAAATAGTCTGGCAGCCTCACTTACAGATCCCGGAGATCGGCCTTCATTGCTTCAGATATGTCCAGCCAAGAAAGCAAGAGGCCCATGGCCGCGTGAAACTCATCAAAATCCGGGAGCTGGGAGAGTTTGCGTTGGACTGTAGTCCGAAACCACTCCTCTGCCCATTGGTATTCAGCAGCAGAAGGACCAGCGATAGCCTGAGCAATGATGGGCTCGGCCTGAAGGAGCTACTCAGGATTGAAGAGAGTGAAGAAGGCCTCAATAGATGAGACCGAGCTAAAGTCAGGAATGGGAAGAGAGCTGGAAACCTGCAAGAAGAAATACATTAGGTATAAGAGTACAATGAAGCAGCAGAAGGAAAAGGAAAGGAGCAAGCAAGGTTACCGGGACCGATGGGGAGCTGGAAGAAGGAACGGATAACGGAGGGGAGATGGCAGGCTCCTTTGTTTGAAGCTGAGGTGAGGCCGATGTCTCGGTATAGCTACCATCGGTGGATGGAGGCTCCTCGGTGATGTCCTCAGCCAGGATCCCTACGGGACTCCCAGAATTGCCAAAGTCAGTAGGATCATTTGGATCTGATCCCAAAGTCCCCTCGGCCTCAGTTGACCTTAGCGTCTCACTGATGGCAGCTTCTTCAGCACTGGGCGCCAAGATATCGGCCGCACCCTTTAGAATGGCCTGCCTGGTCGCGTCAAGACCCCTGAGCCGTTGGAGCTCGGCCATCAATTCGTCATAGGTCATCGGTGCGGTAACCTTGATTGGAGCAGTTTGAGGAGCAGCCTCGGTTGAAGCCGCTGGGGAGGAGGTTGAAGTTGGAGGTAGGAGAGGAGATGTTTGAGGGGGTGGCACCTTTGGCCGAGAAGAGGAAGGCTTCATCGCCGCCTGCCCAGTCTTCTTGGAAGCAGCACCTCCAGCTCCCTTTTATCAAACAACTAAAGGTCAGCCTCAAAAAAGTTTTATATGTTTTAAAAAGAAAAAAAATACACAAGGGAAATCGGATACCTTGCCCGATTTGACGGTGGAGGTGGCTACATTACGCCGTTGACCAGTTGAGAGAGGGACGTCTTCGTCCGACTCGGTATCGGTCACGCCGGAAGGATTCTCTCGTGGAAGAGCCTCTAAACAAGAATGGGAAATAGAATCAGTTAGAGAAGTGGAAGACATAATGAAACATAAAAAAGGAAATACCTAAAATTGGTGCTCCAGTTTTTACAACCCATATGGTCGATGAATGATCGACCGCGCCGAGATCATGCAGCCCAGTATAAGTAACTCTTTCCCAGGGTTCCATCATGGACGATGCCTGCTTATCCACCATCGGAATGGCAATCGCAAAATCGGCGTCTGGCAAGGGAGGGGGCTGGCATTCAAAGGGCTTGAGAAACTGCTCATAGGACATGACGGATGAATAATCAGCCGTCTGCAAGTACTTTCTATATGCTCTTACTGTTTTATCTCTGTGTTCCTGCTCAAGCGCCTTCAAATGCCACTTCATATCTGACCGCATGATCTCGGGATATCTGGGATCAAATTTGAATTTGAAGAACTTTTCAAAAGCAAGAACAACTTGATAGACAGATTTACCTTTGGACGCTTGAGTTTTTCTCTTCTGCCCTGCAGCCTGAATCAGAGAAGGGTTAGTGGAACTAGAGAGTTTTTCAGAAATAGGAGGAGAAATGCTTTTAAGGACTGCAAATACGGGCTCAGATCGCAAGCCCGATATTATTTTGGACCACCAAGTATCAAACTCGGCAGATGTTGAAGGCAGCTCTAGAAATGGAACAAACTTGAGGCCAGCCCGAGCAGCTTCATTGTTTGACGCACATTTCTCAATCCTGGCTAGGTCAGAGAAAAGAGATCGTCTGGCCATGGATCGGTTAAAAGTTCTGAAGGGGAAAAGAGGGATTAATTGCTGCAGCCCGAATTGTCGGGCAAAGGCTGGAGCATTATAATACTCTACCCCGCATTTGTTATTATGTTGAGGGAAAAGATCTCAGCCAACTAAAAAGCTGGCCCAAATTGCTTTATGTTCCTCACGTTTGGTCTCAGGAGCCTGGCCGGGGCTATGAAGAAGCCAGCCTGGACATCGGAGATGGGGGTGAAAAGGAAGAAATTGTTGGGGCGACCGATTGCCCATGTGCTCATAAAAGAAAGAAAAAAGGTGATCAAAAGAATGACCCTTCGGGCCAAAACCAGCGAAGTGAAAAGCAAATGCGGAAGAATACTCGGGAAGAGTAGCGGGATCGAAATTATCAACCAGGCACTTCTCAGGGAAGTAGGATTGAAGCCAGCATTGGAGGAGCCAGAGGGCTCCTCCTGAATTTTTAAAACCTAAAAAAATGAACTCAAGAATGCCTCGGTAAAGATGGGAAAGGACGAGAGGGGCAAGGGCCAGTTTTTTCCCTCGGCCAACGCAAGGGCGATATGATGATATTCCTTTGTTATGCCATACGAGGCCGAGCAAAAGATAAAGCGGTTTAGCCAGTAGATCAAGAAGGCGACGTGTTCTTGATCAGTGACCTCCCCTTGTCCCATACTGGCCGAAATAAAAGGGCCAAAGCCAGTAACGATCTGAGAACTCTTGCCCGTTGTGGTCCTGGGATGTTCAAATTGCAGAGAGGAAGAAAGGTTGGGAGTGATTTCCTCACCATGAGCAGGCAAACCGGTGAGAAAACAGACGTCCTGAATGGTTGGGCTCAAAAGGCCGCAACGGAAGAAAAAAGCATTGGCCGAGGTTGACCAGAAAAAAGGGAGGAAAAGAAAAGAGGCTTATCAAGGTAGAACTTCTCTCGGCTAAGCATAATGGCATCATAGATGTCAAGGGCCCTCCGTAGGTCCTTTTTCACCTCCGCCAATCGGTCTACCCAAGAGACCCAGTCAGGAGAAGGAATAGGCCAATTTCGTAAAGGGTTGGAAGGAGCGTATTGGGAACCCCAATCAAAGGAGGGCAACTAGTAGAATAGTTCGTTATCTTATACAACTAAAGGGAAATAAGAATCCAAAGAGGATGGAGAAAATGAATTTAGAGAAGGACCAAGCCCCATGGAGGAACTAAAAGGCAGAGAAGTCAATACCTGAGGGTTAATCAACCCCGGAGTGGCATCAATGGCATGTTTTACGGCGGTGGCGTTGGTTTTAGCCACCGGCGTAGTACTAGTAGCAGCAGGGGAAGAGGAAGTGGCGCCGGTGGCTTGGGAAGCACTGGTTGCAGAGGAGGAAGCCATGGAGATTTGAGAGAGGAAAGAAAATTTCCCCGGGAAAGTAAGGCAAGAAAGTGAAAAAGTGGAAAATAATAAGGACATGAAGGTTTTTATAGAAGGAGAAGGGGGTCATCATGATTTGGGAACGGGTTCCCAAGAGGCACGCCTCGATTCTAGAAACGAGGCAGGAGGGACTTGATGAGAGCTGATATAATCTTAATATTAGCTCGATAAAGAGTAAGAACCGACTGGATTTAACCCCATTTCTCTAGTATTACCTGCACTTGTGTTTTAACTCATTTCTTTACACAATGATGTATTTTTCGTGGTATGTTGTGGTGTTTAGCTCTTTGAATGCAGGTTCTGAAGTTAAAATGAATAACAAGTTGAAAGGGATAACTCAAGAAACAAATTGATGAAGTCTTGATACCAATCGATTAACATAATATCAATCGATTGACATAATTTCATGATCAATCGATTGGTGTTTTTATCAATCGATTGAACTTTTTATCAATCGATTGAGATATGTGTCAATCGATTGACTTAAACTGGAAACAGTCTGTGTTAATGGCGCAAGATTTCAGAAATCAGGACGACGACCAGCCGTTATGGAGTGAACCTGGACACCTTTAGCTCGTGATTTCAACATTATATATAGAGGGAGTGAAGAGGGGAAGGGGTTAGCTCATTTTGTATTGTTTTGTAGGATTTTCCATGGTTTTCTCGGATTAAAAACAAAGCTCAAGTTGGAAGTTTTTGTATTTTCGAATTCAGTTGGAGTTCAGGTCCATTTTCATTCTGGTTGTGTTGCTTCAGTAACTGTGAGATACCTTGGTTTGATGTTAATTTGATTTTCGAAGTTTCTTGTTTTAAAGTTTAATCCATGCCTCTTAGTTATAATCTTCTTCGAAATATTTCTGTTTATATTGGATTAAACATGTTTGAGTAGATCCTGGTTGGGAATAATGTGAAGAAACAGTGTTCCCAGCCCACTGCCATGATTCTGTGAAAGAGTCAATGTCAATCGATTGGATACAGAAACCAATTGATTGACATAGATTCCAAGTCAATCGATTGATATACTTGTCAATCGATTGAAAGCCATTTCATATCAATCGATTGACATTATGTCAATCGATTGGTATGTTTATGACTTGGGTTTACTCCTTTTTGTATTCCAGTAACTTTTATTTCAGAAATTGAACCCAAATTGATCTTTCTAGTCCAAATTGCAGTCTGATTTTGAAATAAGAGCTCTTTTGATTAATTAACTCAATGAACATTCATAACAAACACATTGAATATTTCATACTCAATTTGCCAGTTATTGTTCATGGCTTTAATTAACTTTTTATTTCAGTCCTCCATAAATAAGTTAGGGAAACGAACCACTAAGTATGCAAGATTTACATACTTAGTGTCTAGAATGCTTAACTTAATCATTTTTTTTAAATAAGGAATACTCTAAGGACAAAACCCCAGCTGTTCGTTTTTGTTAAATCATGGTAGTGGCTGGTACTTTGTGGACTCACATGCTCCCAACTCTTTTTCATATTTAATTTCATATCACAGTTTTTAATTCGATTGAGTTAAGTTACTGCTTCACTTTATTTTGTTTCTTTATTTACTTTATAGAACTGTTAGCAACCCTCATCTCAAAGAAATTATCTTTTATTTCATTTTAGGATTCAATCTATAGTTTTCTGCCTTTATTTCCCGTCCTTTGGGATTCGACCCGGTCTTACCGGTTTTAACGCGACGCGACCGTCTACACTTGGACGTACTCTTTAGAGAACACATTTCAAGTCGTGTCAGGACTACTGGGAAGATGCCACATGGGAGCGTACGCCGCCAGCTGCAGAGTGGCATTAAATTTGAATTTAAAACGTCTCATCAAACTGATGGCGCCACGTTTGACAAGACGTTTTGGGGGCATTGTTTGTACCCTAAATTAGAGTTTCCCAAGGCACGTGACGGTCATGTAGACTGAGGACGTCATCACAGGACCATATAGGCAGATGAACAGGTGATGAGGCCGATGACGTAGGAAAGACCGATATCTGATCTAGCTGCTGGTAAGGATGGTACATTCAATATGAGGATATCGGTGTCAAGACCGAGGACAGGATGATACAAGGTTCTCAAAGAAATACCCCAGTTTTAACAAGTATGGCTAGTGGCAAAGTAGCGTCAACAATAGCCCTAACATCGTTCATACTTGACATACCCCTAACCTATTTATGACTATTGAACCCTAATATCGACAAGAGGAACGCGGCACTAATAAAGATATCGGCCCCAATAAGCAAGGCTGATATCAGAAAGGATCAGGGACATACACCTCGGCATCAGCAGATGAGACCGATGACCTCCTCTACAAATCCTGCAGTGGTAAGACCATAGGATGATAGCTAATAGCAGCCATGCAAAAAAATGTAATATCGGGTTTAGGAAGTGGTAAAAGCAGTCCATGGAATCAGTAAGAGTCAAAGGCAACATCGATTAAAAGAAACCGAGGGACGCGAGTAGGCTTCCTACTGAATAGAAGGCCAACTTCTATCACCAGCAAGGATTAAGTTACTCAGGGAAAGACACAATCGATCCTGGATCTACTCACAGGTGGTAGGCAGTTAAGCATGGATGAGAACGTGGTCTTCAGAATATGCTGAGCTGGAAGGGAAGCAGTTACGTGAAAGAGGAACATGGCAGAAGTGGGATCATCACACAAGTCATGGAAGTTGATCGTGGGACATAGTGGGAGCAGAAACTGGTACACGCCTAGAAACCAAGGGCCACGTACCCCACTAACCCCATTATCCCCACTAACATGAATAGTTACGCATACAAGTCTATAAATAGGGCAGGTGGTGCAACATTTGAAAGGGGTTAACACACACGCCACTTCTGCTCTCAGCAGACTTTAGTTTCTCCTCATAACAATTCTATTTTTGTTCTTGAGTGATCTCGAGTGATTTGTGAGTTCTTGTTGTTCCTGAGTGCTCGTTTTTGTTACTTTGAACGTTGTAATCACTACTCTTCAATCAATGAAGATGACGATGTCTGTGGAGGTATTCTGAATTGTTGTATTTAGTTTGCCCTTTTTCAGATTCCATTTGTAATTACTTGCTTGCATCAGAGTAGGGTAAAAGCCCACATTTTGTTGTTTTGAATATTGTTAATAACAAATCGCTTAACTAGAAGTCAGATTAGGTAATCACCACCACTTTGAGTCCACGCGGACTCTGGCACGCCCGACGCACACCACACCAGAAATTATTGTAAACAGAATCCCTTTTTTTTTGGGTATCTCCTCCATCCCTTCTTTCCTTTTCCTTCGTTCCCTTCTTTCCATTTCCCCATCCTCCTACCAAATATTGCACTAGTTTCAAACCTCAGGATTATTCAATTTAAGAAGTAATATAGGAAAATGCTAAGTACACAAGATTGATTTACCTAAACTATTCATCTGTACGTTGATGTGTCAATTACAATTTTGAAGTTAAATCTAAATGGGTGTTAATTTGTTGGGATAATTATCTTTTTGTGTATGTTTTTTTTAGAGAATTTAAAAGTCAGTCTATTGCTTTTTCTAAAATGAAAAAGTCATCAAATTTTACATGACGTTGTGGAGCAGCTCTTTCAAACATTGGAAGCAACTCTGTGAAACGTTTGGGGAGCAAGACTTCAAAACGTAGGGAGCAACTCGTTTCAAAGTCGGGTGCAACTCTTCACAATATTACGAACAAGTCTTTCAAATGTTGGGAGTAATCATCACAACGTTTCGGTGCAAGTTCACAATGTTGAAATTATAAAATAGATTAAAATACAAACTAACAATTCAAAAAATGATGTTTTTTTTTAATTTTGTTGTTGACGTTTTAATTTTATATTGATTGTTGCTATTTTTAAAATTTTAAAAAAAGTAATAGACTAATTTTTAAATTTTATACAAAAAGTTGACTGAAATATAATTATTCCTATTTTGTTTGGTGTTTAATGAAGATCTTAATAGTCCACGTCATCCGATATCTTTTTGAAGTGAACCGCTTAAGTGTCTCTAATAAATTAATAATATATAGTAATATGTGATCATATAGACCATAGAGATGTATTGGGATACATGAACAAAAATACCAAGGATATAATTTATAGAATAATGCAGATGCTCGGGATACAACTCATTTACGACTATCTCTATCTCTTTCCTAAGTGGCATGTGGGATTCATTGAAATTTAACTGAATCCCACAGTGCCACTCAGGAGAAAGATAGAGATAATTGTAAATAAATTGTGAGAATGAATTATACTCCTAGTATTACTCTAATTTATATAGCTTAAAAACTCATGGACTCTCTCTATATCTCTCTCTCTCTCACAGTGGTAGGTAAGTGTGACTTTTTCAATCACACAATTCACATGCTCCTAACACAATTTAGTGGACTATCATTCCATATTGCTTTTACCATGTGATCTAGACTTTTACGAGAAGGTGCTTCACATGTATACACACTGAGGGATGGCAATTTCCTCCGTTTTGTTGGTAATATGCTCTACTCAATTTTTAATGGTAAAGAGTTGGAGTCCAATAAATCGTAAAGGAGTGGAGTTTGTATGAAGAAACAAAACTTTTGTAGGAATAGAAGTGGGTTTGGAAAGACCCCCAAACTCCTGCTCTGATCCAATTATATTGCAAATTTACTAAACTATTCTTAGTACTATAAGTAATTAACCCTATTGGTCGTTAGTAATCCGCTCCACTCATACTCTTGATTGTGTCTAATCATGCTATTGTCTGCTATTTTGCTATATTTTGCACCACTTTAATCATATTAATAGTGTTTCAAATATATTTTTGTTGTGAATGGATTTCTTATTGTAAATCTTTTTAGTTTTTCAAATTGATGTATAAATTGGTAAATGGAGTAGAAGTGGACAAAATTAAATGGTATAGGAGTTGGTATGCTTCATGAATAGGAGTGGAGTGGAGTAGGAGTGACCATACATATAAGCGGAGTACAGTAGGAGAATGACAACTCCTACTCCACTCCGCCCCGTTGCCATTCCTACACACACATTATACATACAAGAATTATTAATTGGGATAATTAGAGTTTAATCAATTTTAGAGTACTTCTTAAGGATTATGTCTAACAAGAAAAACATTTTAGTGGATTCTTCATGTACAAAAATGGACAAAAAATTCTAACGAGTTGTGAAATTTTATTAAACTTTCAATTGTTTAATGAAATTTCACAACTTATTGGGAAATTTGTTTGGAGTAGATCTACTCTAACAAAAGACTTGAGTTGAAGGTTTTTTACAATTAAAATTTCTTGCATTATTCTATCTTTCTTTTCTTTTCTTTTCCTTTGATAACTCTTTGAATAAACATAGCCTCGTAAACCAAAAAAACCATGAAAATAATTGAGAAAAATTTTCTTGATAAACGAGAACTCTGTAGTGATACAAATTTGAAAATGTTTGTTACTCCATTTGCCCTATTTTAAGAGTCTTTTATTTTAATTCTCTGGCATATCCTAAAGTAACCAAACCAAACCAAACCAAATCAAGCCTTGTGTACCAATCAATTGGGGTCGGCTGTATGAATCCTTTTTCTCCATTCTACATGATCAAGAGCTATATGCTCATTTAAATTATATATAATCATATCTTATTGCACTACATATTCCTAAGTCAGTCTAGGTTTACCTCTCCCTCTAACCATTCTAGGCACTATGATCTTATCACTCTTTCGCACAAGTGCATCTACAGGTCTTCATTGCACATGGCTGAACCATCTAAGTCTATTCTCCCTCAACTTATCCTCAATATGTGTCACTCCTACAGTCTCTCAGATGTACTCATTTCTAATTCTATCTTTCCTAGTCTTACCACACATCCATCTTAGCATCCTCATCTCCGCTACACTCACTTTGTTAATGTGTTGTTTCTTAGTTGCCTAAAACTCTGTCCCGTAGAGCAT
The DNA here is from genome assembly GCA_033977485.1 of Hydrangea macrophylla. Taxonomy (NCBI): domain Eukaryota; kingdom Viridiplantae; phylum Streptophyta; class Magnoliopsida; order Cornales; family Hydrangeaceae; genus Hydrangea; species Hydrangea macrophylla. The sequence goes on along the minus strand of CM066995.1, from coordinate 78,798,542 downwards.
AGCTGGCCTAATAGTTGTCCTATAAAAATTTTCCTTTCAATTTTGCTGGTATTCTCCAGTCACATAATACTCCAGAAGCACTCCTCCACTTAAGCCAGCCCACTTTAATTCTATAGGTCATGTCATCACCAATCTCTTCGTCTCTACTGATCATTGAACCTAGATAGTGAAAGTGTTCCCTCTTTGGGATCTCCTGATCTTCGATCTTCACTGCTTCGTTGTCTCTACTTCCACTGTTGCTAAAAGAACATTCCATGTATTCTGTTTTCGTCCTACTTATCTTTAGCCCCTTAGTCTCCAGTGCTGCTCTCCAAGCTTCTAGTTTAGTGTTGAGTCCACTTTTAGTCTCATCAGCCAAGACAATATCATCTGCGAACAACATACACCATGAGACGTCATCTTGAATGTGTCTAGTCAATTCATCCATAATTAGGGCGAACAAATAAGGGCTCAAGGTCGACCCCTGGTGCAGGCCTACGGTAATTGGGAATTCGCTTGTTTCTCCGGCTGGTGATCTAATTGTAGTAATCGCTTCATCATACATATCCTTCACCACGTCAATATAACCCTTGGTCACTCTTTTCTTCTCTAGCACCCACCAAATTAAATCTCTAGGCACTCTATTATAAGCTTTCTCTAAATCAATAAAAACCATATGGAGATCTTTTTTCTTCTCTCTATACTTTTTCATTAGTCTTCTAAGTAAATAAATTGCTTCCATAGTTGATCGCCTAGGCATAAATCCAAACTGATTTTCTGACACTGATGCTGCGCCTCTTAAGCAATGCTCCATCACTCTCTCCCATAGCTTCATAGTATGGCTCATCAACTTAATACCTCTATAGTTGTTGCATTGTTGTACATCTCCTTTACTCTTATATATAGGCACTAGGATGCGCTTCCTCCACTCATCAGGCATTTTTCTAGTTATTAAAATCCTATTAAAAACTTTTGTAAGCCAAGATGCCCCCACATCTCCCAAGCATTTTCAAACCTCAATGTGGATCCCATCTAGTCCTAAGGCTTTGTTGGGTTTTATATTCTTCAAAGCAAATTCCACCTCAAACTTCCTTATTCTCCGATAGAATCTGTATTCTCTAGTTTCATCGTAACTTCCAGTTTCTTCTTCAATTATGTTATCCATATGTTTTTCGTTCAGCAACTTCTCAAAATAACTCTTCTACCTTTCCTTAATCTCTTCGTCGTTCACTAATACCCTAGAGTCATCTCTTTTTATGCACTTAACCTGATTAATATCTCTTGTTTTCCTTTCTCTCGACTTAGCAAGTTTATAAATACATTTTTCTCCCTTTCTAGTGTCTAGTTGGTGTAGAAGGCATCATAGGCTTCCATTTTAGAAACTCTAACTGTCCTTTTAACCTCCTTATTTGCACATTTATAGCTTTTGAAGTATTCCTCACTTCTACCATTTTGCCACTTCATAAAGCAATCCTTTTTGGTTTTTACCATAGCTTGTACCTCTTCATTCCACCACCAAGTATCTTTAGATGCTAACCCTCTTCCCTTTGACTCTGCGAGGACCTCCTTCGATATTCTCGTGATGCACCCTGCCATTCTATCCCACATAGTATTACTTCCATCTTCCAAATTTCAAGGTGCTTCTGTATACATTCTCTCTTGGAATATTGCTAGTTTCTCACCTTTAAGGCTCCACCACATAGTTCGTGGGTTTATATGGTCTTTTCTAGTACGACATTGTCCTTTTATATGTATATCTAAAATAGTAAGTCTATATTGAGATGTTAAACTCTCTCCTGGGATGATCTTTCAGTCTTTACATGCTAAGCGGTCTGCCTTTCTCACAAGGAACAAATCGATCTGGCTTCTATTAGATCCACTCTTAAAGGTTATCAAGTGTTCTTCTCTCTTTTTGAAAAAATGTGTTTGCTACTACAAGATCATATGCTACGGCGAAATCTAAAATACTCACTACTGCCTCTCCACCTACAATTTTCTTCTCTACTCCCAGTATTTCTTGCATTAAAGCGTCCAACTCATTCCAGAATTGTCTTTTAGTGTGATCATTCAATCTTACATGAGGCAAAGTAAGAGTCTTAAAATAATTGAACTATATATACATTTTTGAATCCCCCTTTATTATATAAATTAGCTCTCTCACTTTTTATTTAGCATGATATTGGAACAAATTTAAAAAGAAGGATAATAATAAAAAAGTAGTAAATTAATTTTCACAACAATAAAATCAAGTTTCTTAAATAGTAGAATTTTCCCAAAACGATCCTTTAAATTTGGGACAAAGGGATGCTATAAATAAATATAAAAAATAAAAAGTAAAAAATATTTGGGACGAAAGGATTACTATCCTTGAAAAAAAGAACAATTAAATGCTTGAAAGAAAGATCCTTCAATAGTTATAAGTAACATTGTTGCTACATTTGGTGAAAATAAATGCAAAATTAATTCTTCATAACGAATCGATAGGATTTTTGGCTCTCTCTCTCTCTCTCTCTCTCTCTCTCTATATATATATATATATATATGCATATGTATAAAAGGCTAAATTTATTTTTCAGAACACACAAATGGGTCTTTGCTAGAACGCCAAAGTAAGCTCCGGATCAGGTGATGCACCTTGAACAGTAGGCCTCAGTATATTAGAGTTATTGGACTGATCATCATATGGTCCATTTAGCCAAACAGGACTTTGTAATTGTCTGCAGGGATTAGAATCTTGTTCTGATGATAACTGAAATCCTATCACAGTAACATGTTGATTATGGGATGGAATTGAAGGTAATTTATTGGTCATAGACGCCAACTTGGTCTCCTCTTCCTGCAAGAAAAAAAAAAAAAAAATCACATTAAAAAAGAGAAGTCATTGCGTGACATATATATATGGACAGTTAAATGCAAATTATGCAATTAATTAGCACGTGAAAAGCCGAAGATTTACATTTAATTTCAAAATTATCATTCACATGACCTCAGCAGATAATCTGACTATTTTAAGTGTACTCAGCTTTTTTCAAAAAGAAAAAGAAAAAGAGAAAACTTAGGGCTCGTTTGGTAACGTTGTCGTTTTCTGTTTTCTGTTTTTGTTTTCGTTTTTTAGAAAACGAAAATTGAAAACACGTTTGGTAACGTTTTTGTTTTTTGTTTTTAAAAAACGTTTTCAAATTTAGGGTAAAAAGTGAAAACACCAAAAAGTCGTTTTGAGTTTCCTGTTTTTGTTTTTTTTTTTTTTTTTTTTAAATCAACAATGTTACCAAACAAGTTTTTGTTTTTTTTTTTTTTTTTTTTCAAAAAAAAAACCAAAACTGATTTTCGTTTTTAAAAAACTGAAAACTGAAAACAGGAAACGTTACCATGCGAGCCCTTAGTGAGTAATATTGCTATATATACGTGCTCTCAGATTTTGTTCAAAATGTTGTTCCCAACACATGTGTTTAATAATAATACTAATATTGGTGGAGTTACTTCAACATCCTCTAATAAAAATCAAATGCCACATATATGCTATGCTGTGAATCATATTTAGAATAAAAACTTAAGAAACATAGTATTAATTGTTTAATTTGTGCTATATAATCTCCATTCCTATTGCTTTAAGGAGAAATTAGTTAAATCAGGGCAAAAGACCCGTTCATTATTAACCTCTGGACAATGACAGCTACCGGGAAGCTACCAGTATCGAATAATCTGTCTTTTTTTTTTTTTTTTTTTTTGGGTTGCTAAATGTCTTATACATTAATTACAATCCCCAAACCACCTGAAATGACCCACCCAACTCTTGTAAGGGGTACCCTCTAACATTACTGACAACTACCCACAAGTAATTAATGTCAAGTAAGGTTTTATAGGGCGAACATGAGATCAAAAGAGATGAATTTAGGACATAGTTTCAGTTTACATAAGCATATCATTCTAAGTACTGGACGTCCTTGGAAGGTGCATGTTCCCAAAAAATAGAAAATGATAACAAAGAGAGAGTACATGGTACCGAACAATATTTAATTAATAAGTAAAAAGTTCTATTGAGAAGTAATATATATATATATATATACTTATTTTAATTTTATCAAACGGGCCTTAGTAATAAATAATACTCCGTAGTATATATATATGTACCACCAAAGCGAAGAGGCTAGTAGGGCGACGCTTCTTCTTGATGAGGGTGTTTTGTTGTCGCAGAAAGTACTTCTGAGCATGACTGGCCACTTGTGTTGGAGTCCTTGTGGTCACATATTGTCTTGAAATGCCCCTCCAGTCACCCTTTCCAAGCTTCTCTAACCCTACTAGAAACAACTTGTGCTCCTCCTCAGTCCAGGGTACCCCTGACATATTCCATTATTTACCCAAAAACCCCATCAAAAACAAATCAGAATGCAAGTGACTCAAGTGAAGTGGACTCAAACACAAAGGGATCGATCATATAACCCATATATCGAAGATTTTATTTATTTATTTTTTGAACTAGTTATTATATCTACACATTGATTGAGAGAATAAGAAATTATAGGCATGATTATATCAATAATTAACCAAATTTCATGTGAAAGCTAAATAGGCCTATCCAAACTCCAAAACATGAAGAAATAAAAGTCATGTAATTATCTTGGGTTGTGTTGGAGATAAACAAAACATTTTCATCAAGTTAAGTCCTATTATTGTTTGGGTAACAAGAACTAGTTCTAAAAAGAATGAGTTCTAAATAGTATTTCTTTGTTTAAGTAGCTGCTTTTAAGGTACACAAAACTCCTTGTCTAGCTTAAAAATGACTCAAGTGTTGATTGTTGAATCGATCTGTTTAAATTAACGGTCATAACAATATTCTAAAAAGAAGTAATGCAAGTAAGACTTTGTCTGAACCTGATCATGTTTCATCATTCCCAAACAGGACGTTTGTCTTTAAGAAAGTCAACATCGACTTGATTTGATAAAGAACTAAGAGTGATTTTAGATCGGACATAGATAGAAAGACACCAAACAGATAATTTTGTTTTAAGAGTGATTTAAGATCGAGAATGAAAAGATCGAACACACATAGTTCAATATAGATAAAGCAAAAACTCACCTTTCTTTCTATCTTGATTTCTTCCTAGGAGGCCATCAGAGACATACCCATTGGAGATCTTCTCATAATTACTTTCATCGGCGGAGACTCGGGTAGATATAGAAGAAGAAGAAGATGATGCTAGTGATGAAGTTGATGATCCAAAGCAATCCCTGCTAAAACTCTTCTTCATGATTGGAACACAAGAAGAAGAAGAAGAAGAAGTACTGTTGTCAAGTACTTGTACTCCAAACAACCTCAGCCCACCATTAATAGGATTTTTTTTTTGGGTTGTACAAGTCCTTGAATTGTGACCCATGTTCCCACATTGTGAGCATTTCCTAATTCCCATTTTTCAACCGACAAATCTCCAATTCTACAAGCCAAAATATGTAAGTATATATATAGATATAGAGGCTAATCAAAGGGGGCGGTAATCACTAATATGTGTGGTGGTACATATAATGATGTACTAGAGGCTAATCAATACAAAGAGAAATGAACCAGCACTATTTTTGATTAGATATTTTCCCCTCAAGAGTTGAGGACAGACCTCTCTCTCTCTCTCTCTCAGTGATTGGATGACAAAAAGCTTATCTTGTAATGACATCTATGCAGGTACGATGTAGGACCCATTTCAGAATATTCACCTTTCATGACTATATATATACAGCTTCTAATTTTTTTTTTTTCCATACCCGTACATAAAGACATACGAAGTCTTGTGAGATATGGAGGTGGGAGTATACATCATATATGTATATCGTATGTATACAAACTAGTCCTATGTAACGCCTCAAGTCCAACAACTTGACGCGTCTCTCACATTAGTTTTTAAAATGTTCAAGTCTAAATTGTTATTAGTAGTTCTTTTGATTTTACATATATTAGATTAATTTTTTACATTTATTCAATGTTGCATTTTCATCAAATTATTGGACTAATTAACCACTTGAGATGTTACATCTTAAATGAAAGGGTGGAGGTACTTTGATATTCCATTTGCACCATGAAAAAATGAAATCAAGCACTAACTTCACCTCTTAGGCTCCGTTTGGTTTGTAAATTCAGAGAATGAAAAGATTTTCTTAAGACCGTGTTCGTTTTGGGGCAGGATTAGGCGTCATGTTAACTTGTTTTGTATCAACCGAATCTTGCCCTTCAGGATTAGGTGGTATAGTTTAGAAAAAAATATTATGCCAAACTCTTGTGACATAAAGTAGTGGCCATATATATATATATATATATCGGATTATTCAGTTAGCATGGATAATTTGTTCCACAATAACTCATGATGTAACCAAACAACAAAGTATTCAATTTAAAATGGCTTAAAAACATTTTAGTACTCTGCACTTTACCCAAATTTTAGTACCCTGCATTTTGCCCAAATTTCACTTTGGGCCCTGCACTTTCGATTGTAACATCAGGGCCGGCCCTGAGTTTTCGGGGGCCCTAGGCGAGCTTTCAAAATGGGGCCCTCTGTTTATTAGCACAACGTATTAAACTAAAATGCGATACAAAAAATAACCTTACATGCAATTAGCTTTAAAGCAATCTACTTTACAATGAAGAGAGAGAGACTACCAGAGATGGAGAGTCGGAGACGAAGCAAGCACATAATTTCAGTTGGGCTGGGAATGCTTTTGGTATACCGTATAGAACAAGGGCAGAGCCATGATTTTTGGTCTGAGGGGGCCTAGACTATACATGGATTTGGGGGCAACGCCCCGAGGCAAATTTGTTTTTGAGTATATCTATACATAATTATTTGTAAAATGGTAGAATTGGTTTAACACCCCTAATTTGGGGTAAATTATGTAATTTTATGGGGCCTATACCTAAAACTTGTAAAATATTACATGTAAGTTTACAATTTTCAAGAGTGCAGGGGGGTCTGTGTCAAAAACTTGTAAAATATTACATGTAAATCTAGAATTTTCAGAAGTCCAGGGGGGCCTGTGTGAAATTTAGGAGAGCCTATTTATAAAATTTACAATTACTACACATAATTTTGTAATTTTCAAAAATTTAGGGGCTGTGGTTTTAAGGTTTTTTTTTGGGGGGGAATAAAAATTTGGGCGCAGGATACTCATGTATCTTAAAGGGTTAGGAGAGTTTGGCCTCTAGTTTGCAATGAGTTTTGGGCTTTTTTCAGTTGGGCTGAAAATACTCTTAGGTTGGTCTAATACTTGTAGCATTAAATTGGGGGCCCTTCAAATGTGAGTAGAATTGGTGGCCCTAGGCAATGGCTTATGTGGCCTATGCCCAGGGCCGGGCCTGTGAACATTTTGGGTCCTCTATTTTCAGTCTTGTTTCAATTAAGGACAATCGATCACGCCGTTAGCTAAAATGGACTGAAATCATCACGTGGGAGCCATGTGCATGCTTTTTTGCATCACCTCACGTGATTTTTCCCCTTTCTCATTTAAAACCTAACATTTCTCCTCTGTTTCTTCAAGCTCTCTGCTATGGATTTTCTCAATATCTACTTAGATCTGTTTCTTCAAGCTCTCTGTAATGGATTTTCTCAATATCTACTTAGATCTATTAGGTTTTAAGGGAGAAATGGGAAAAATCACGTGAGGTGATGCAAAAAAGCATGCCCGTGGCCCCCCCGTGAAGATCTTCGTCCATTTTAGCTAACGGCATGATCGATTGTCCTTAATTGAAACGAGACTGAAAATAGAGGGCCCAAAGTGTTGCAATCGAAAGTACAGAACCCAAAGTAAAATTTCGATATAAATGCAGGATACTAAAGTGTTTTTAAGTCATTTAAAATGACTCACTAGTTTATTCTTGTCCTCAATCTCATGGAACAAGCGGGGTCTTACTGTCTTTCTCTACACCTAAAAAATTGAGATTATATATATATATATATATATATATTTAAAAATATATGATAGAAAATTACAAGAAATAAGAGAAATTGACTCAAAAAATTCAATCTTTTTTTAGTTATTGTTTCTACCTAATACTTTTTTTTATTAACCAATCAATTTACTTCCGTGTTTTTCCTTTTCTTTTCTATTTCTAGGAGTCAAATAGAGGGCTATTCGATAAAATTTAAAATTAAGTGTTAAAAATTAAGTATTGATTTTAAGTGATTGGTTTTACAATACTAAAAACAGTGTTCCAAATATTGAAATAGACTACATTCAGTAATTATTTTTAGCAGAAAATTTTCACTTAAAATTTTCAGTGGATTTTTAGCTGTTTTTTTCTATTAAGTGATTCATTATCAAACGCACTAAAATAAATTAAGTACTAAATTTTTTATTTTTAGCACTTAATTGAGTTATCAAACACACTAATCTTAATGTCATTGTCGTGTTAGCAATTATTGTACATGTGAGCGCCACCCAAGTAATATGTAGAAAAACCATGTACCTTCAGTACGTTTGACTCATATTTCTCCCCATGCAATGAAGCGTTAATGTAAGTTGTTTGAAACTGACCTGGTACTACTCATTACTGCGTAGAAAAGGAAAAACAGTGCACATATCAAAGAATTCATTTACGGCCGTTTGATTTATGGATTATTTAAGGTGCATTCTGATTACCAGGAATTATAATATATATTAGTAATCAATTTATTAGGATTCTGAATCTTTGCAAAGTATTTGGTTCACAAGCGGAACCATAGGTGGATTTAAAATTCAATGTTTGGTTGGGTCAAGAAAAATGAAAAAGGAATGATGCTAAATGCATAAACTACAAATATAAAGGCTAATTTAGGTAGTATGAAATTAGAAAATCAAAACCCCAGAAATATTTGAGAATACCACATCCAAGCTAGGATTTAGAATCCATCATATTTGGGTGGATTTTAAATACAATGGGACCCACAGTTCAATGAATAATCCATGAACCAATTAAGGATAAATTTTAAGATTACTAGTAATCTTAGGGTGGAATCAAATCCACGCTAAGAATCCGTGAACCAAACAGGCCGTTAGGGAAGAATAAACAACATTTCAGTATCCTGTAATTTTACTGAAATTTCACATTGGGCCTTGCTGTCCGTGCATTTTCAAATTTACCATTTTGGTCTCTCACGGTGCAAAAAATTTCACTTTGGGTCTTGCATTTTCAACAATTTGGTACCAAATTGACTCAATTTTGATACTTGAGATACCATAATGCTACATTTGCAAATACGGGGTCCAAAATGAAATTTCGCTAAAATTACAAGGTACTAAAATATTGTTTAGCCTTTAGGGAATGCTTATTAGCCTCATATAAACTTTGTCACATTTTATTTCTCTCCAAATTTTATTTTGAAACCCCCAATATCAATTGCAATACTTAAGGTCCTTGAGTTTTAAATCGATATCAATTGAGGACAATCACTAGCTAGTAGATATATATGATAACCTTTTATTTCTCTCCAAATTTTATTTTGAAACCCCCAAATATCAATTGCAATACTTAAGGTCCTTGTTTTAAATCGATATCAATTGAGGACAATCACTAGCTAGTAGATATTTATGATAATTTGTATCTTTCTTAATTGAAATAGGGTTGTTCTCAAAGTCCCCAGTTCAAAACGATGTAAAAATCAAAAGGCCTTAAGTGAGTAATTTTTTAAAGAGTAATGCTAGGTACACTTAAAACATACACTTAAAAAGAACACAAACTGACGTGGATCTCCTAAAATACTCCATGTGTTCATATAGTTGGTAACTAAAAAGTATTTTAAGAAATCCACATCAGCTTGCGTTCTTTTTAGACGAACTTTTTAAGTATATATATCATTACTCTTTATTTTTTATTTTTTAAATTTTTAAATAGAGGGTCTAAATAAAGTTTTGAAAAGAAAAATAGAAGGTATCAAAATACACTTGAGCCTACTTAATTAGTATTGATGAAGTTATTACCTCATCCTCAAATTTGAAGGGGAAATTGCAATCATGACTGCCATGAATCACAAAGATAGATATGTTTCCAATAAATAAACTTAGATTTTCATTAATTTCAAAGGGCTTCTGTATACATATAGTTTGGTGGACCAAATTGGCCAAATCAATTGCACCCAACTAAAAAAGTAAGGCACGTTTATTTTGTGGGACTTTCGTTCTAAGAAATTTGAGATGTTGGTGGAGAGGAAGTTCCATCAATGTGTTAAAAGTAGAGAGATTGTTTTGATGTTGATAAACCAACATTAATTTAGTTGAAATTTGACTAGAGTGTACATTACTTGCAACACTAAAGCCATAAGACATGCTAATAGAATTTTTGTAAGTAAGCTTTCAAATTCTATGCTTTTCGGTGATGATTTCTCAAGAAATCTGCGCATTAACAACCGTAATTAATGTCCACTAAAAAAGCAGTCCATTTTATTAATAGGAAATTAGCAGAAACCCTCTCTGATCATATTTTAAGAGTTTAAAGGACACCTGCTATATGTCTTTTGGCAAAAGTCCATGATATATGTAAATTAGTTGCAATAGGTCATCGACTATAGCAATCTGTAATTTTTAATCCCATATTTTAATAAAATATTAATTTTATAATATTACTATGTTTTATATATATGGTAATTATATTTTGGGTAATGCTAGGGCACTAACAACTTCCACTAACATTTATTAACACACTCTATCTCTCTCCTAGTGGTACTGCAGGGTTTATTAACACACTCTATCTCTCTCCTAGTGGTACTGCAGGGCCCACTGTGGGCCCTGCAGTACCACTAGGAGAGAGATAGAGTGTGTTAGTAAGTGTTAGTGGAAGTTATTAGTGTCCCAAATATTACTCTTATATTTTTAATAATAAATAAATGAGTTATATTTAGGGCACTAACAATATCCACTAACACTTACTAACACACTCTATTTCTCTCCTAGTGGCATTGTGGGGTCCGCAGTGGACCCCGCAGTACTACTAGGGGAGAGATAGAGTGTGTTAGTAAGTGTTAGTGGATTTTGTTAGTGCCCCTAGCATTGCCCTAAATAAATACTGCTGATATTATTATTTGTAAATCTCACACTTTAATTTTGTAACCTTTAGCTAGTGATACGCCCAAAATTGGCTCTATCTTATAACTGAGCGGTTCAAAATCAGCAGCTAGTCCATGCCCCGGGCAAATCATGCACCACTCCTCAGAAGCATCAGTCCGAGCGGTTTAGTCTACTCATCATCCCGAGCAGGTCATCTATGACTCGGCCAACAGGTCGGGAAAATCGCACAGACACATCCCATCGCGGGAACAGCTAATCCGGGCCCACAGGCATGATCCCGAGCATTACGGGTAGTTTCCTACTCAAGCTAGAAGACTAATGGAAAGCGCGCACTAGTTCCTAATCCAATTAGGAAATCCACATAATTAATGTCAATCTATATCAATAGGATTATATTTCCTTATCCATGAATGAGTAGGTCTCTTACATCTATAAAAGAGACCTATCACCCCCCATTGAAGGGGACCGCCAATTCTTTAGTCTACACAGCACCTCTATAAAATTCACCATTATATGCATACACCCTGCCGGTATTACTGGTAGTGCTGCCCCTCTTTGTTGGCTCACCAGGCCCGCCGGTGATCTGCTAATGAACGTTCTCAGACACACCGGTGGATGTAGGTACCTTCATTAACAGGGCCGAACCACATACAAATAATAGTCTCTCTCACTCTCTCTCTTTCCTAAAACTGCTCTACTTTACTCTTACCAAATTCTAGCATCATCAGTTTGGCGCCGTCTGTGGGAAACGACAAGTCTTCTCATCAACAAATCTCTTGACTGATCATCATGCCACCGAAGAAGGGTAAGAAGGCTGATCAGTAGTCCAACCGGGATGTTTCTTCGGCCCCGGCATCGGCTGCGGCAGTAATGACATCTGAGCAGATCACCGCGACCCTCATACAACTCTTGGAGGGCCAGCGTCAAATCCAACAACAGATCGAAGCACTACTGGCCTAGCAAAGCGGTCCTCCAGGAGCCGGGAAACGACCCGGGAAGGTTGCATACGATCAGGAACTGATCTTGACCAGACAACGTGCCCGAGCCAACCCGTCCCATGTTGAGGATGCCAGAAATATCAACAGTGAGTGTGTTTCCCGAGAGGGAAGACGGGATCATATGGCCTGGGAATCAGTCCAGGGTCACTCGGTCAAGAACTTAGCTGTCCCTGGGGATACGGTTACCCAGAGTCATAGCCGAGCCCGATCCCAGAGGACAGCACCCCACCATGAAGAAAAAGCCTCTTCCACCGACCCAACTAACCCCTCGGGTACCGGTCGGGAAGGAGTGGAAGCCCGAATCAAGAACTTACAGAAGCAGATCGATGGAGTGGTCAAGAAACTTGGTCAAAACCATACTCAGAATCAAGCCAATACCGAGACAGAGTCACCATTCTCCGGTCAGATCATGAGGTTTGCCGTCCTGCGTAAATTTAAGCAACCTCGCCTAGATCCCTATAACGGCTCGGGAAGCCCGGTCGACCACGTCCGGGCCTACAAGGCTCAAATGGCCTTAGCCACCAACTCCGATGAACTACACTGCCTAGCATTCCCCAGGACTTTGAAAGGCCCGGCCGCCCACTGGTTCTACTTGTTGGAGCCCCGATCGGTCCACAGTTTCAAGCAACTCGGTAAGCAGTTCATCGGTATGCACGAACGGCCAAAGCCTGACATACATCTACTGACGGTCATACAAAGGAATAATGAGACCCTCAAGGAGTTCAACGGCCGGTTTAATCAAGAGAAGCTTAGCATCTACGATCTTGATGAAACCGCCGCTATCATAGCCTTCTGCTCGGGAGTTCAACACACCAAGTGCGCTGCGTCATTCCACAGAAATCGACCGAAAACTTTGGTTGAGCTCTCTAAGAGGGTTGGAAAATACATTGACACTGAAGAGTTTTTGAAGACCAAAGGCACCGGGCAAGAGAGCAACGAGTCTTCCAGAAGTAAGCAAAAGCGAGATCAGCCCGGGAGTTCTGACAGTTCCTTCAGTTCACAGCAGGCAGGGTCCGACAGTCCCGACCCGACCTCCAGTTTGCAGCGGTCTGAGTCCGGCAGCCCCGGCCCAATCTCCAGTTCACATCGATCGGTCAGGATCAAGCAGCTCCGATTTTGCCTCCAGCATAGAGAAGTCAGGAATCCGATGATCCTGATCCGACCTCCTGTCTCCATCGGTCTAAAAGAGCCCGACTACAGTGGCACTTGCTTGATCACCACATGAGGCTCCAACGATTGTCAGAGAACTCATACAAAGACCTCGGGCCTAACCGAGGCATACAAAGACCTCGGGCTTAACCCCGAGGCACGAAGAAGACCTCGAGCTCCGAACTTAGGCACTAAAAAGACCTCGGGCTCCGAACCCAGGCACCAAAGACCTCGGGGTCACGCTTGAGGCACCGACTTCGCTTAGGTCCAACCAACGATGGGGGCAAACCCCCTAGGTGGCTGACGATGGCAAGCTCAAAAGACCCTGCAACCACCATATTCCAGGTCGGTTACCTACAGTTCATAGACTCTGTAAGACCCTCGTCTTAGCGAAATCTTGGGGGGCAAGACGGCGCAGTGAACTAAACAGGCAATCACACCGGGTATCTACAGGCCTCGCGGATAACCAAGTCAAAATCTTGGACAACCCGAGCACCTACAGTACTCAGAGGCATTAACTCCACTTAGGTCCAGACTGACGATAGATGTGACTAAATCTCTTAGGTTGGCCGACGATAGAGGAGCAAAAAGACCCTAAAGCAACATGATTTAGGTTGGCTCCACCAACATGGTCAAGCTCTTCTCCCAACAGTCTTGACGAAGGCTAACTGGGCGGAAGACAACCATCCTGGGGAGTTAACATAAAAGGACCCTAAAGCAATACGCTTTAGGTCGGCTTCTCCAACATGGTCAAATTCCTCTACCCACAATCTTGACAAAGGTTTATGGGCAGAAGATAACCATCCTAGGAGCTAACTCAAAGTAAAAAGACTCTGAAGTAGGCCGAGTCTCAACTCTCGGTCACTTCCCGAGCATTCAAAGACTCCGAATTAGGCCAGGTCTCAACTCCCGGTCAGTTCCCGAGCACCTAAAGGTCCCGAGCTAGGCTGAGTCTCAACTCTCAGCCAGTTCCTGAGGACTCACCAGGCTCAGAAGCCCCGAGGCAGCTTCCACAAGCACTCAGACAGCGGCAGGTAACATCAAACTGATTCCCAAACTTGCCCCGATATAGCATCTGGCCAATCTTGGAAATGGGGGGCAGCTGATACGCCCAAAATTGGCTCTATCTTATGACCGAGCGGTTCAAAATTAGCAGCTAGTCCATGCCCCAGGCAAATCATGCACCACTCCTCAGAAGCATCAGTCCGAGCGGCTTAATCTACTCATCATCCCGAGCAAATCATCTACGACCCGGCCAACAGGTTGGGAATACCGCACAGGCACATCCCACCGCGGGAACAGCTCATCCGGGCCCACAGGCATGATCCCGAGCATTACGGGCAGTTTTCTACTCAAGCTAGAAGACTAATGGAAAGCGCACACTATTTTCTAATCCAATTAGGAAATCCCCATAATTAATGCCAATCTATATCAATAGGATTATATTTTCTTATCCATGTATGAGTAGGTCTCTTACATCTATAAAAGAGACCTCTCACCCCCCATTGAAGGGGACCGCCAATTCTTTAGTCTATACAGCACCTCTATAAAATTCACCATTATATGCATACACCCGGCCGGTATTACTGGTAGTGCCGCCCCTCTTTGTTGGCTCACTAGGCCTGCCGGTGATCTTCTAATGAACGTGCTCAGACACACCCGTGGATGTAGGTACCTTCATTAACATGGCCGAACCACATACAAAAAATAGTCTCTCTCTCACTCTCTCTCTCTCCTAAAATTGCTCTACTTTACTCTTACCAAATTCTGGCATCATCAGCTAGTATTTTTTATCTGTAAATATCACGTAAAGATTGTGCCCCAAAAATACCCTACTAGAAGAGTTGCTACAGTTTGGGTTTTTGAGTTTGGTTTTTGGGGGCTCTTGCTGTCTTTCTGTGTTCTAATGATGTTCATGTAAATGGAGCTTCTGATTTCCTTATTGAATATAATGAAATGTGCATTTAAAAAAAAAAAAAAAAATACCCTACGATTTGGTATAAACTTATAAAACCATTAATTAAAAATAACTTCTCATCATTTTTTTGGAATAATTTCCTAAAAGCAAACTTAACAAATTGAACTAACCTAACTAACTTGACTGATCACTAACTACCCTAACCAAACTGAGAGCAATTAGTGCAAATTTGTGGTGTTTGTTTACGTACGTGTGTACAACTTTGAAGCCACAAGTTATGCTTGGGCTCCAAGTTTT
Source organism: Hydrangea macrophylla (assembly GCA_033977485.1). Classification (NCBI taxonomy): domain Eukaryota; kingdom Viridiplantae; phylum Streptophyta; class Magnoliopsida; order Cornales; family Hydrangeaceae; genus Hydrangea; species Hydrangea macrophylla. The sequence goes on along the minus strand of CM066995.1, from coordinate 78,783,182 downwards.
CATACTCTATACATACGTATATTACACTTCACGCATACAATATTTAAGGGTATACACGAACTTAGCCGTTCAATAAGGGTTCACGGTTCGGTTCGATAACAGCTTGGCTTGACTCGTATAATAAATGAGTCAAGTTTGAGCACACATGCTCGGCTCGATAAGGCTCGCGACAGTTCGATTAAGGCTCGTATAGTAAGCTCGTGAAAAAATCTCTTTAATATGTTTGATAAGGGCTTGTTTAATTATATATATATGAGAATTATAAAAATATAATATATGTATAATGTAAAGTATTTAAAATTAAAAGAATATTATATATATATATCATAATTATAAAAAGGTAATATATGTATAATACAAAGTATTTAAAATTGAAATAATATTGACATATTATAATGTGCATAATCCTAAATTCACGTGCCAAGTACTTATTTTAGGTATATATATATATGCCAACTGTTAAGTATGTTTGGTCCGTGGGTTTTAGTTGGTAATTAAACTTGCTACTACAGGTGTACACGAGTTGAGCTGCTCAACAAGGACTCGCGGCTCGGCTCGATAACAGTTAGGCACGACTCGGCTCGATAATAAACGAGCCAAGCTCAAGCTTGAGCAGGATGCCAACTCTTAATCGACTCGAGTTCGAAAAGCTTTGCTCGAGTATAGCCCTACATACAGCTCTAAAACAAAAACTCAACACACAACTCTCTGCACTCTCATCACACAAGCAAGTATATACAAATTGAAACTAAGAGAATGAAGGAAAGAAATACAACATACAGCAAGAAGGGAAGAATAGAAATATAGGGAGAGGACCTCCATAGCCATTTTCATAACACAGAGCATTATTTCAGAAATTTCAGAACTTCTCGGATTCTCAGTACAATAGCAATTCAATATCTATGAGTCTCTTAAACTCACATTCCATGTACTTTAAGTACGTGTATATGAATGGTATATGGGTGCTAAATATATATATATATATATATATACATATGTACACACACACAACTCTAAAACAAAAACTCAACACACAACTCTTTGCACTCTCATCACACAAGCAAGTATATACAAACTGAAACCAGCAAGAAGGGAGGAATAGAAATAGGGTAATACTTGGAACACACTCAAAGACAGAAATTTTGGGACACAATCCAAGAGATGTGTCTATCTCTCTCCTGTGTCATTGTAGGATCTAGTGACATCACAGGAGATATATAGACACATTTTTTGGGTTGTTTCCCAAAAGTTATATCTTTGAGTGTGTCCCAATCTTTACTCATAGAAATATAGAGAGCAAACCTCCATAGCCATTTTCATAACACGGAGCTTTATTTCAAAATTTCGAAACTTCTCGGATTCTCTATACAACAACAATCACATCTACGAGTCTCTTAAACTCACATTCTATGTACTTTAAGTGTATATGAATGATATATGGGTGCTATATATATACGGTCAGGCTCTTACATGAACAGGATTGAGTGAACTTACCTAGTGAACATATTTTTTAGCCTAAAAAAACTCGCGGACTGCCCTACCTCACTGTACATATATGTATATACGTATATATATATATCAATAGGAGTCTAAGAATTTACGATACTGTTATCTTCACTGAAAATAAATTCTGTGAATTGAAAATGATAGATTAGAGTCTATATATTCTTCATTTCAAATCTTAGACGTTAATTCATAACGGTTGCAACGAACAGTAGATTTTAAGTTTTGGCAACTCTTGGTTTTTCAAATATATGTAGAGATACGATTTAATTCGAATCACTAAACTTATGTATTCATAATCTATGTAAAAATACGAAAAGAATGGTATATCATACCCCCCGCGTAGTTTATGTTTTAAAAACTTGAATTTCTTACTGTAACTATAATAGGCTAGAGGTTAAAGACAACGATCTGGAGCGCTCAAGTGAGCGGGAGCGCTCGGGATTCGAGCGCTCGAAGCTCAAGCGATCAAGTTGAGTGGAGCGCTCGAGGCTTAAGCGCTCGACCCAGTGTGAGCGCTCGACCCAGTGTGAGCGCTCGAGTTTGACATTTTAAATAAAATATACATTCTGCTATAATAAATGCACCTCACTTCCTTACTGAATTAAGAGAAAGTGAAAACATATTATAAAAAGAGATTGAGATACGTGAATATAATTGGTGATAATCACATGTTAAATCAAGTATAACTATATTGAAAAGATCCGTAAATAAAATATGTCATACACTTGCATACTCAAGATGTCATGTATGTGAGGGGTCGAGTTTGGATTTCAGCACGTGTGTTTTGTGAGAAAAGAGTAAGAGTTGTTGTGTTGAACTTTATGGGCATAGTTATCTAAATTGATCGGATTTTATGGGCGACGATACTATCTTGGTCAACAGAGTTTGACCAAACGACTTTTATGGGCAATGATAGTATATTAATCATGATAAATAGGTTATTACAACCTTGAATATCTTGATGTGTTTTACCGATACCATATCGGTATGGTAATCCAATCAAGTGGCTTTTATGGACGACGATGTTCTAAATTAATGGCCTTGTGCCGGATGGTTTGGCGGGCTGATGGAGTTGAGAGATTGTTGTTGAGGTAAAAAAGTTGGTGAGATGAGACAGTTTCATTGTTCATGCACAGTCATATATTCTTACTAACAGTTCAATGAATGTTCATAAACGATGAATTGAATAATTGATTAACCGTACTTTAAGGTACTGAATCACGATGATATTTAAATATGTTTTTATATACATTATGTGTGCTTGTTTTTTCTATTCACTCGGCTTAATTTCATAAGTTGATGGCGTTTGTGGCTTGGACACCCAAAATTTCTAGACTTCTTAAGAAATTATTACACGGGGCTATGCCAGCTAGAGATGAAAAGTCCTGCGAAGAAGTTTTCTATATCTTTTACCTTAAAGTTTGTAATAAGAAATAATGATTTTAAATTTGAATAAGGTGGAATGTGCCTTCAGATATTGGAATTGTAATAACTATGATTTAACAATACTAATTGCAATTATTATTATCTTCCATGTTGTTTTATATACTCTATTTATTACTCCATCCCTTCCAAAATAAGTGTCCACTACCAATTTGCACAATATTTAAGAAATGTGTATTATATTTATTTATTTTGTCATTCATTTTTCCACTTTTCCATTTTACCCTTAATGTGACATTGACTTTCTTACTCATTTCTCTTTTCCCACTGCCCTACGAAATGATGCTTGTCTTTATTGTGGGGGTATTATAGGTTATACAAAAATTATAGTTGACTTTCAAAGTGGACACTTATTTTGGAACATCCAAAAAAGGAAAGATGGACACTTATTTTGGAACGAAGGGAGTATTGTTTAAGCTAAGTACAGGACAATGGATCCCCTCACCTGTCATGATCTACGGGTCCAAAAAGGAAATGAAAATGTTTCCCTATTTTTGCTACTTTGGGTCGTGACATCGACTCACCGACTTATACTATTTTTAGACAAAATTACCCCTACCATCAGTTTAGGATGATTCAATTCAAAGCAAATCACCGACTCACTGACTTGCACTCTCTCTTGTCGTGCTTCTACAAATTACCCCTATTTATAGATCTAGACAGACAGAGGTGCATCACCGACAGCGGCTACTGTCACTCCACTAAACGTGGGTGGCTGGAATGACTTAGAACTGTGAGAAAAGCTTTCATTTCAAATGAGTGTGTGTGTGTGTGAGAGAGAGAGAGAGAGAGAAAGATATATATAAAAAGCCATAAGACATACTAATAGGATTTTTGTAAGTAAGCTTTTACCTTTTTGCTTTTCAGTGATGATTTTTCAAGAAATCTGCATCAACAACCGTAATTAATGTCCAATAAAAAAGCAGTCCATTTTATTAACAGAAAATTAGCAGAAACTCCCTCGTATCATATTTTAAGAGTTTAAAGGACACCTGATATATGTCTTTTGGCAAAAGTCCATGATATATGCAAATTAGTTGCCATAGGACCTCGACTCACTGACTTGCATTATTTCTAAACAAAATTACATCTACTATCAATTTAGGATGATTCAACTCAAAGCAAATCATCGACTCATGGACTTGCACTATCTCTTGTCGTGCTTCTGCAAATTACCCCTATTTACAGATCTAGACAGATAGAGGTGCATCATCGACAATGGATGTTGTCACTCCGCTGAACGAATCAATGAAATTCTAATCCATTATTTTGTTTTCCACTGTGCTTCATATACTAAACAAAGAATTGAATTGGCCGTTTTTTTGGTCAGCCCCATGAAAGGGACAGATTACACCAAAAGGCAAAATAGCCAAAAAAAAAACCTCAACAAACCACAACCACACCAAAAGAAGGTAAAGCAAAAACCACTAAAAACCAACCCACAAGGAAAACAAACCCAAAAAAATATGAACAAAAACAAAACCCAAAGAAGCAACACAAAACTAGCCACCACAGAAAAAAATTGAGAAGCTCCACCAGAACACAGCCCAAAAGCAGCAGCCATAGAGCAACAAACAAAAAACCAACCAAAATCAACAATAGCAAGGAAGAAAAGAGCACCCAAGACAAGAACAAGACATCCTACCACAAAAAATCCAACACAATTTGCTCTGAAAATCGAAAAAAAAAAAAAAAAAACACGCAGAGCGGACAAAAAATACCACACACCCAACAAGGAAGCATCAACAACTTCACCAGAGAGGCCATCAATTACATTTTCTAACTCTAGAATTGGCCCGATCGTTACATTCTATTTCAACAAGTTTATCTAGAATATCCTCTTCATTTCCTTCGAAAGATAAACTAATTGTCTTTTCTAATTCCCACGTATCTATAGCCTCTTGAAGAGGCGCCCTATTACGATTACGAAAGCCATCCTCGAAAATAGAGCCAACAGTACCAGCTTCCAAAAGTCTACAAGCCTCTTACATAGATAGTGTAGGAGTAATTCTAGGGACCAGTTTAGAGGACTTATTCACCTTACGTTTAAAATTCCATTTAACTCATTCGGGTCAACCTTCCAATTTAAGGCAAATCGATTTCTGCCTCCCAATTTATTTATTTATTTTTTCAATCTTGAAGATTCTATATGTTCAACCTTAAATTGAAATTATCCCCCTCAACATCAGTTTTCTACATGGAGATATCATTATTAGACTCATGTTCCGTAGGTAAATCACCACGAAGTATGTCAGAGCTCACATCATTGGCTCCCTCTAGATTAAGCGAGCATAAGCTTTCCGGGACCTCTTGAATTGATGATTCATGATAAGGGCTGAGCCCTTGTGACATAGACTTGGTGACACAAAGGGAGTCAACCACATTCTTCAATTCAGGTATTTGATTGAAAAAATTAATGTGAACCGTGTGAAATAAAAACATTAAGTGAATTGTTATCCTTGATATTCCGATAATTTTCCATTAACCACATTGGTTCACCCTGGGAGGCGTAAGACAATCGCATCTCAAGGTTTGGTTTTATCACACTCGTCCCAAAAAATCTCATTATTTCAAATGCACAACTAATTTTGTGAATTATTAATGTTGATTAATAATTGTGAGTAGAGTTGACTGTGGGTCAACGGTGAGTGTCAATCGAGGACACGAGAAATTGGTAATTCATGAGAAAATTAACATGATTAAATGGCATTTATGTGGATTAAATGTTATTTAGATTATCTGATATATGTGAATAATGAATATACCTGTGTAGTGCTATTCCTTATAGTTTTGGTCTCGTTTAAGATCATTTTGAATGTTACAGTAAGAATGTAAGTGATACATTGCATAAAACGTAGGTTATCTAGAAATTCCACGAAAATAGTTTTCAGAATGTAATTACGAACCCAAACGGAACTTAGACGAAAACTTTTATGAATTATAGATTTTTACTCGTGAATCGATAACTTGGATGTTTAAGATATTTTGGGGCATAATTGGAAGATTAGAGAACTCGTGGGGAGCTAAACATAAATTCGAAAAGTTTTGGCTATAAATAGGAGGAGTTGAGATATTTTCAAAATATCTCAATCCTAGCTTAAGTGAGAGAGAGGAGATAAAGGGGATTTCTTGGCTTCGGACTTTGCAACGTCAAACGACGAACTTTCGCTCGTCAATTTTTCTCCAAATATATTTTTTCTGAATCCTCGAGTTAAGACCTATGTTTTGGTACTTGGTAGGTCTTGTTTAGCAAAGTTTTTATAAAAATCTAATTTTGGAATTTTGGAGAAAACCATGTAAAACTCATAGGAATCCTTTGTCTTCGGACAACTAGCTTGGTATCGTTATCCTAGGGATTTCCCTGAAGTTTTAGGAGCTTTGCTCAAGGTATGAATTCTAAACCTATGCTTTATAGGAAATTCCATTTTAAATATTCGGTATGATATTTTGGATCTGGGCAAAATTCATGTATTAGTTAGGCTCATTAATTATGCACTTGAATATATAAGAAAAGCACGTTTATGTGATTACGTAAGCATACTATGTGTTTATGTGAGTCAAAGGGGAGTTTAGTGCAATTTTATTCCCGGGGCAAGCTCCTCATTATTTGAGGATTCTTGTAGCGACGACTATAGTCCATGGTTTGGGAGAAGGCTCTGCCAGGTCAAAATGCATGGTTTGGGAGAAGGCCCTGCCAGGGCACTTGGATGTGTGGTTGAGAGAAGGCTCTCCATGACATCAGTATTATGGTTCCATTATCGAATGAATACATATCTCTCTCCTTAGAGACTAGTCTATATGAGTGTCGATGTTAAAGCATGAATTGTCATATATGCATTTGTTTAGAATTGTGTACTCAACATGTAGCTGAGCAGTTGAGATTTACTTCATTACAAGTGAAAAGAAGAAAGGAAAGAAGAAGCGTGAAGAGTAAGGCCGTGGGAGCACCCGAGTCTTAAACCTTCCGTATATAGTTTGGAAGTTTATTTCTATGTCAATGAACCATAAGGAGAACTAGGTTCTGTAATTTTGAAATTCTTGTAATAACTTTGTACTCGTCTGTCCTAATCTCCTGTATGTTTTGGACATGGTTGTAATACAATTAAGACCTTTTCGGAACAAGTTTGGCATGTGAATTTAGCCTTGGTTGAGATTAATAAGCCTTGACAATAGAATTTCTACAAAATACTCTGCAATCTGGAAAACCAGTCGACTGGGTTAGGGTTCAATTGACTGGATGTACTGGTTGGACGAATTCAATTTTAAAAACAAGTAGACTACTTTGCTCCACACAGTCAACTAGCTGATGTTTTTTTTAGGGGACTCACTAGAGGTTTGCGTCTAGTTGACCGGATGGGTCCTGGTCGACTGGGAATTTGACACTGTAGTCGACCGGACATAGGCCAGTCGGCTGGATTGGATTGCTGAAATTTCATACTCTCTGCAATTTCCAAAGCAGTCGACTTGGTCCTCCAGTTGACTGGATTGCCATTTTCATAATGGGTTGGTTTTATAAGTGTTTTAAAAGAGAAGACTTTTTATAACTCTGAAATTTATGATTTCCATTTATGTTATTCCGCTGTTATGACATTTAATTGAATTGGATGAACCTTGGTGGTGTGCCACGTGTCCTATTTCCGCCAGTAACGGATGGGTCGTGACATGTTTCAATTCAATGGTTTACCAAAGTGTCAAGTGCTTCTTGACATGTTCTTGTTAATTCATCGCCAACTTGTTTCACTTCTTGATGGTTAATCCAAATTTCATACAAATTATTTTGAGAAATTTAAAATTTCACAAGATTATTTTTGTGAAATTTCACAAGAATATTTTTGAGAAATTTGACAAAATTATTTTTGTGAAATTTTACAAAGACTTTTGTTTTTGGTGAAATTTGATAATTTCACAAAGAGAATGGATATAAACTAACATAGAGATCTGATTTTGACCACCAATGCGAGTGAAACTGAAATATCAAGTAAAAATAAGTTGACGAATGTAAGTAATTGCCTTGAATCTGAACACTTGTGCTTCTACGCCAATATATGTATATATTGCGAATTTGAGGTCGAAATTTCCACCGAACACAGATTTTTTGACGAGTTTATTGAGATTTGATTTGCTTAAGTGAAAGTTTGTTGCAATTGGGTATTTTTGTCAGAAAAGTGTTTAAGGGCTTTGATTAAAAATTTTTTGTTGTTGAACCTATCGATATAAAATTCCTCTAAAATGTACTTAAGGCCTAATTCACCCATTTATTAAACATCCACCACTCTTACAAACAATGGACTCCCAAGATTGGCCAAGTGGGCCCAACATAGAGATGGCAATTAAGTCTCACAAGCTCCCCTAATAATATTAATCTGAAAAATCAATACATACATAAACTCAGAGACTTTAACTAAAATATAGTAAACCTACCCATATGATCAACTTGGAGACTTTTTTTTTTTTTTTTTGTGGTAACCATGGGTGTCCGGGCCAGCTTGCGCGCACCTCGACTAATCCCAGGAGGCCAGGGCGTCCGGGTGAATCACCTGTGGCCACCCCCTTGAGATTCAAACTTGAGACCTCTGGGTATAACACCCAGAGGCCTTGCCATCCGGCCACAAGGGAAGTGGTTAACTTGGAGACTTTAATTTGTCTTTTGCCATATTTTTTCTTTCTATGTTTCTCGTAATTTTCTTTTCTTTTCTTTTCTTTTCTTTTCTTTGGTGAAGGGTTTCTAGTTATTTTCTATATTTACCATTCTAACAATAACAACGCTAGGGTGATAAATCCTTTTTACGATTAGTCGTGCAGCTTTTGTGTGCAGGTAGAATCAGGATCAGAACCAGAAGACACTAATTTTATTTTAGAGGAAATTACATTAATTCATAAAACTTGGATTTAGTGTGAAATTTGAGATCTGTTTTCTATAATCACAAGGATACAATCGGAATGAGAAAAATCTATCAAAACTCCTAATCTGCTTCGCGCATCATGTTTCGACTGAAGCACTTAGAAGAGCTTAAGCTAAAATGGGCTTATGAAATTCTTAGGCGTATTTCCTAAGTTAAATCTATCAAAACTCCTAATCTGCTTCACGCATCATGTTTCGACTGAAGCACTTAGAAATGCTTAAGCTAAAATGGGCTTATGAAATTCTTAAGTATATTTCCTAAGTTTAATCCAAACATGCTACCATATGCATTTTGAGTCTCAAAAGAATGTTTAAACCAAACGTGCATTTGAAAATAATTCCAACCAGAACCGTGGGTAAATACACCACATGGCTAACATTTAATTAGTTGCTCACGGTATTTGCAAACAAGTAGAGCTGGACGTCTCCCTTGATTTAAGTAACATTGTTTTCCCTAATAGTGTGTTTAAACATAAGATAAAATGAAGAGAGAAATTACATTCAATTTCCAATAAAAGTAAGCTTTGGATAATTTAGCATATGTATTTAAATATATATGCTAGTAAGTACTAACCCAGTTGTACCCATCCCCTACTTGATTTTGTTTTACTAAGACTTGACTTTGGTTTTCACAATCCAAATGCCAATGCATGTCAATCCCAACATGAGTTATTTTTTAAAAGTGCTTTTCAACACTATTGAATATAGATAAAGACTTCCATTAACCTCTTAAAAATGCATACCGTTGGCCATTAATATCATGATCAAGAATCTTCTTCTCAAGTATTAATGTAGTCTAAGATAAATTATATTAACATCCCTTCAAATTTTTTTTATAGATAAATTCAAACAAACCTTCTCTTGTTTATGAAGTTATAGTGACCTCTCATTGTTGTGGTGGTTAGTAATATATTTGCTTTGATGATGATCATGGTAAAAATTAGTAAGAGTAAAGTAAAGCAGATTAAGGGGAGAGAGAGTGAGAGATTGGTTTTTTTGTATGTGGTTCGGCCCTGTTAATGAAGGTACCTACGTCCACGTGTGTGTCTGAGCACGTTCATTATACTGTAAAAGAGCCGGGGACCTGTGGTGAACCAACAAGTCTGGAGCTACCGTAGGCCGACCGGGCATATTGATGAATGCTATAGAGGTGCTGCGTAGACTGAAAAGTCGACCCCTTCAATGGGGGGTGAGAGGTCTCTTTTATAGATGTAAGAGACCTACTCGTATAAGGAAAAGGAAACATAATCCAATTGATATTAATTATAGGGGTTTCCTAATTGGATTAGAAAATAGTTTGCACTTTCCATTAGTCTTCTAGCTTGAGTAGGAAACTGTATGGAATGCTCGGGATCATGCCTGTGGGCCCGGATGAGCTGTTCCCGAGGTAGGATGTGCCTGTGCGGTCTTCCCGACCTGTTGACTGGGTCGTGGATGAACTGCTCGGGAGGCATCAGGTGGACCAAACCGCTCGGTATGATGCTTGCCAGTAGTTGCAGAATAGAATCGCTCGGGCATGGGCTGATTTTGGGTGTATCAGTTGCCCCCCATTTCCAGGGTTGGCTGGATGCTATATTGGAGCAAGTTTGGAAATCTGCTTGATGCCACCTGCCACTCTCTGAGTGCTCGGGGAAGCTGGCTTGGAGCTTCTGAGTCTTGTGAATGCTCGGGAACTGGCTAAGAGTTGAGACTTATACTAGCTCAGAGTCTTTAAGTGCTCGGGAACTGACCGGGAGTTGAGACCCGGCCTAATTCGGAGTCTTTTGCTTGAGTTAGCTCCCAGGATGGTTATCTTCTACTCGTAAACCTTCGTCAAGGTTGTGGGCAAGAGAATTTGACCATGTTGGAAAAGCCGTCCTAAAGCGTATTTCTTTAGGGTCCTTTTATGTTAACTCTCCAGGATGGTTGCCTTCCGCTCGACCAGCCTTTGTCAAAACTGTTGGGAGAAGAGTTCGACCATGTTGATGGAGCCGACCTAAATCACGTTGCTTTAGGGTCTTTTTGCTCCTCTATCGTCGGCCAACCTAAGAGATTTTAGTCACCTCTATCATCGGTTTGGACCTAAGTAGAGTTATTGCCTCTGAGTACTGTAGGTTCTCGGGTTATCTAAATTTTTGACTTGGTTATCCACGAGGCTTGTAAATACCCGGTATGACTGCCTATTTAGTTCATTGCACCATCTTGCCCCCCAAGCTTTTGTTAAGACGAGGATCTTACAGAGGCTATAACTGTAGGTAACCAACCTGGAACATGGTGGTTGTAGGGTCTTTTGAAGCTTGCCATCATCAGCCACCTAGGGGAATTTGCCCCCATCGTAGGTTGGTCCTAAGCGAAGCTTGTGCCTTGGGATTAGGCCTGAGGTCTTTGGATGCCTCGGGGTTAGGCCCGAGGTCTATGTATGCAGCGGGGTTAGGCCCGAGATCTTTGTATGCCTCGGGGTTAGACCCGAGGTCTTTGCAAGGGCTCTCTGACAATCGGTGGAGCCTCATGTGGTGATCAGGCAAGTACCACTGTAGTCGGGCTCATCTAGACCAATGGAGACAAGGGGTCGGATTAGGATCGTCGGGCTCCTGATTTCTTTGTACTGGAGGCAAAGTCGGAACTGCTTGATCCTGACCGATGTGAACTAGAGGTCGGGTCGGGACTGCCGGACCCAGCCTGCTGTAAGCTGGAGGTTCGATCGGGGCTGTCGGACTCAGACCGCTGTGAACTGGAAGAACTATTAGAACTCTCGGGCTGATCTCGCTTTCGCTTACTTTTAGAAGATTCGTTGCTTACGTGCCCGGGGTCTTTAATCTTTAGAAATTCTTTAGTCTCAATGCATTTTCCAACCCTCTCTGTGAGTTCAACCAAGGTTACTGGTTGGTTTCTGTGAAACGACGTGGCGCACTTGGTGTGTTGAACTCCTGAGCAAAAGGCTATAATAGCGGCGGTTTCATTAAGATCATAGATGCCGAGCTTCTCTTGATTAAACCGGTCGATAAATTCCTTGAGGGTCTCATTATTCCTTTGTATGATCGTCAGTAGATGTATGTCAGGCTTTGGCCGTTCATGCATACCGGCGAACTGGTTGATGAACTGCTTGCTGAGTTGCTTGAAATTGCAGACCGATCGGGGTTTCAAGGAGTAGAACCATTGGGCGGCCGGGCCTTTCAAAGTGCTGGGGAAGGCTAGGCAGTGTAGTTCATCGGGGTTGGTGGCTAGGGCCATCTGAGCCTGGTAGGTCCAGACGTGATCGACCGGGCTCCCGAGCCATTATAGGGATCTAGGTGAGGCTGCTTAATTTGCGCGGGATGGCAAACCTCGTGATCTGGCTGGAGAACGGGAACTCTGTCTTGGTATTGGCCTGATTCTGAGCGCGATTTTGACCAAGCTTTTTGCCTACTCCGTCAATCTGCTTCTGCAAGTACTTGAATCGGGCTTCCACTCCTTCCCGACCGGTATCCGAGGGATTGGTCGGGTTGGTGGAAGAGCCTTCTTCTTCATGGCGGTGTGCTGTTCTCTGGGATCGGGCTTGGCTATGACTCCGGTTCATCGTGTGCCTAGGGACAACTCGGTTCTCGACCGAGTGACCCTGGACTGATTCCTGTGCCATACGCTCCTGCCTTTTCTCTTGGGCAGTACGCCTACTATTGATGTCTCTGGCATCCTCAATGGGGGACGGGTTGGCTCGGACACGTTGTCTGGTCAAGATCGATTCCCGACCGTGCGCAACGTTCTCGGGTCGTTTCCAAGCCACTAGAGGACTGCTTTGCTCGGCCAGCAGGACTTCGATCTGTTGATAGATTTGATGCTGGCCCTCCAAGAGTTGTGTGAGGTCGCAGTGATCTGCTCAGATGTTATGACTACTGTAGCCGGTGCCGGGGCCGGAGGAACATCTCGGTTGGACTGTTGATCAATCTTCTTACCCTTCTTCGGTGGCATAATGATCAGTCAAGAGATTTGTTGATGAGAAGACTTGTCGCTTCCCACAGACGGCGCCAAGCTGATGATGCTAAAAATTGGTAAGAGTAAAGTTGAGCAGATTAAGGGGAGAGAGAGTGAGAGACTGGTTTTTTTTGTATGTGGTTCGGTCCTGTTAATGAAGGTATCTACGTTCACGTGTGTGTCTGAGCACGTTCACTATACTGTAAAAGAGCTGGGGGCCTGTGGTGAACTAACAAGTCTGGAGCTACCGTAGGCCGGTCGGGCATGTTGATGAATGCTATAGAGGTGCTGTGTAGACTGAAAAGTCGACCCCTTCAATGGGGGGTGAGAGAGGCCTCTTTTATAGATGTAAGAGACCTACTCGTACGTGGAAAAGGAAACATAATCCAATTGATATTAATTGGCATTAATTGTAGGGATTTCCTAGTTGGATTAGGAAATAGTTTGCACTTTTCATTAGTCTTCTAGCTCGAGTAGGAAACTGTCCGGAATGCTCGGGATCATGCCTGTGGGCCCGGATGAGCTGTTCCCACGGTAGGATGTGCCTATGCGGTCTTCCCGACCTGTTGGCCTGGTCGTGGATGAACCGCTCGGGAGGCATCAGGTGGACCAAACCGCTCGGGATGATACTTGTCAGTAGTTGCAGAATAGAACCGCTCGGGCATGGACTAATTTTAGGTGTATCAGATGACATCACCTTTTTACTTTTGAAAATGACAACAATATTACCCTTATACGACTATCAAAATAACTTCCAGTTAAAAAATTGATAATCTAGAGCAGAGAAGGATCGATTTAGGATTTGCTCTCAGTGGGAGCACACTTACAAGGGGGTTTGGGGTTGCGCCTCCTTTGGGCTAATTCTTTTGTAATGGAAATACTATACTTTTGAATTTCTAGGGTTTTAAGATCGTGTGGTTATTTCACAGGTTTCACATATAGTAGGTGAGGGTTGAAACATGATTATTTAATGAGAAACTAATCTCTCCATAACATTTCAAAAAAAAAAAAACAATAACAAAAAATTGTTTCAATAAATTTAGTTTGTGCAAAAGGAATATCTAGAAGACCTTAAATACTTGAGCGAATTAAGAAATTAAGATGTTTATTATTCAAAAATTTTAAGAACTAAAGTAAAACTTTTAAGTAAGAAAAGGTAAATTAAAAACTTTAGAAGTGACATAAATGCTCACAACATAAATCTATAAAATAATAAAATAAATTCAAGAAATTGATGGGCACACCCTTACTGGGCTCTACGTACCTCCGCCGCTGATCACGAGAGGTCATTTCAATTTCAAGAATAAAATGGGTGCATGCAGTTTACAATTGTTAGATATTTAAGGGTAGGTCAATGTAATTTACCTTGTAATTTTAGTTAGAGAAAGTTTCCCCTTGGTCGATGAACTTAAATAACTTGTAATTCAAGTGTTTAATACTCCGTAACATCATTTAAGTAGTAATGTAATTTAAAAACTTGGTTTTCTTCTGTTTCAATAAACTAATCTGTGTAAAGAGCAATTAGGCTTAGTTTGGCCCCCATGTGCTTTTAAAAAGGAGTTTATGAAATTTATTACTAAGTTCTTTGATAATTTTATACAAGTGGCACACTACTCTTCAAAAAGATATCATGAAACCAAAAAGCAACCGTGGGCTTTTAAAAGCTCCATTTTAGAGCTTTTAAAAGCTCCCTCCAGTAGTATCACCCCTAGCTTCCCAGTGGAAGGTTGGGGGTTCGAATCCCCTCGTGGGATTCCTCTACTTGCCCCCCTGTGTGCGTCAGTCGGAACGAGTGGCCCGTGTGGGCTTTGCGGTGGGCCAATTGTGTGGGGCTTGGGGTTGGGTTTGGGCTGGGTTGGGTGTGTGCGTTGGGGTGTGTGTGCGTGTCCAGTCCGGACTAAGGTAAGTAATCAAAAAAAAAAAAAAAAAGGTCCCTCCAAAAAAGCCCTAAGTTCAATTTTTACAAAGCTCATAAACTAGTTACCAAATGAATTAACATTAAATTGTGCTTTAAAAAAAGAGAAGCACCACGTGGGGACCAAACTAAGCCTTAGCATGTTACAATTATTTAATGAATAAATTAAAAATGATGTTGGCTCTTAGTGACGTAAACAAGAAGTCTGATTGATTAATATTAATGAATAAATTCTCATACTAAATTGAATTAAGGGTAATATAATATAGAGTCCTTTACATGTAGTGTTTCCAGAAATAGGTCCAATTAATAAGTTTACTTATAATTTAGTCCCACAGCCTAAACTATGACCAAACTTTTTTTTAAAGCATTCATTAACTATCAAAGTTGGTTGATTAGGCAATAGCAGTGTAAATAAGATGAAGTCGTCAAACAATAGCAAAAGGTTTTCTTAGATTGCTTTTAAATTGGGTCTTCCTCACGTCAGTGGTGAATGTTCAAATCCCCCTCCCCTATGTATCAAAATTATAATAATAATAATAATAATAATAATAATAATAATAGTAATAACTCGACTTTTCATTCATCTCCCTGATTTCCACTTGGTTGAGGTTATACCAGGCAGTCGTCGCGCTCGAACCACCATTGAAGCCATAGCCATTTTTTTTATCCGTGCCCACGGGCACGGGTAATTACTAGTTTCAGTATGAAGATAGGGGAAAAAAACGCTAGCATGGGAACCAAAGGTGAGAACTTTTGAATTTTTTATTCGAACAATAACATAATTGATTCGAATTTTTGAACTTCTGAAAATTTTAGGTTTTGAAATTTTGCATTTTTGAACTGGTGAAAGAGTAGGTTATCGGTAATCTTCAAGACTCCTAAAAACCCTAATCTTACATCCCAAAGATTGAATTTCTCACTATTTGACGGTTTTTTTTTTTTTAATTTATAAATAAAACCAAAAAATACGCTACATATTTTGTGAAAAAAAATCTCAGTTAAAGTTTTAATTTTTACTACCGTGGTTCTAGAATTGTCCTATATTTTCTTATATCTTTATATTATAAGTTGTGATAATTACTCACTTTTTATGTGAATAATTAACGGCAGCCAGAAATTGTTCACATTACTATGGTAATTAAGTAAGTGAGAAATTTCTCCCTTATTCTGGTGATCAAGTAAGTGAGAAATTTCACTCACATTTTCAATTCTGTTGGGTTTATATAACTTTTGTTTTTAGCTCGTTCAAGCAAGGTTTCAAAGAAGCCTAGAATAAGGCAACCAGTTATGACATGAGCAATGTTTAGGCGTATAACCTGTAATATTTTTTGGATAGTAGACATTATACCATGGTGTAATGCATAAACAATATTTTGGCTAGTTAGGTTTTTGAAAAACATGAATTATTATGAATGTATTTGTGTGATCAGTCATATGTATATGTGTTGTCAACAATGAAAACCGTTTCGTTATATTTTTCGTGTACTTTGCCTTTTTTACAATGTTGTTATGGAATTTCTTAGATTGTAATAAAGTGAGAAATTTCTCAATGCTTGACTAAGAAATTTCCTAATATCATATTGATGAAGTAGGAAATTTTCACTTTTTTATTGATGAGTTTCTCGCAATATTAATTTTCAATAGAACAATAATTCAAATACAAAATATGTCAATGATTAAATTTACACTATAAGAATGTCAACAAACACACTACCATTCAAAGAGAGAAAATATCAACCCAAAAAAAAAAGACTAAAAATAAAAGAAAATGCTTTAAATTTAGGTATCATTTTCTCCTATCCATTAATGCATCAAATTCAATTAATTTAATCAATATTATGTATATATACATGCATATCCATTTACTTGGGTTATTCAAATTTTCAGTGAGAAATTCTCTCTATATTTACTGAACTTCTTTTGCATTCTTTGTAAACACAACAATGGGTTCGAACACGGGGTGAGAAATTCTTACTTTAAATACGCTAATAACAAATTTCTCATCAAATAGTGAAAAATAATTCTCTCACCTTTAAAACTCGAAAAATAATCTCCACTGATACAATTACAAAGATGTAGAGCACAACTATGAATTATTTCATAAGAAATTAATGCAAACAAGATGTAAAAAATGTTGAAATTTTGAATATTAGAAGAAGTTCATATAAGTTAGGAAACTGTGAAGTTAAGATTCTCAATGATTTAAGGAATAAAAATTCTTCCTTAAATCAAGCTCAACAGTTACACTATTTAAAAATTTGAATAATTAATTATATATAACAAGGGCATATCAGTCTGGAAAAAATTCATAAAAGGAAAAAAGGACTAATTTCTAAGAATGCTTTTGGGAAAAGGACTAATTTCAAAACTAAAAGAGTCAAATGGACTAATCCGTCTTTGACCTATTTGGAGGGACTACATCTTATATTGCTATTGAATGAATATAAGAGGATTTGTATCTTAGAGTATTATTTATTATGTCATCATTAGGGTCAAAACGAGCCACACTTTTTTTCGGCCAAAGCCCAATAAATCATTTTTCCTTGATTTATCGCCAATCAAAATTCTGAATTGTGCGAAGAAAAAACATTGAAAATAATTAATCAGTGGGTGCAAAGTGTTGGAATATGCGTAGTGTTTTCTGTTTAAATTAATGATGATGATTGGGTGAACAGTAAACTGCATTAACTTATCATGGGTGCAATATCAGAATCTTTTTTAAAATTTCATGCGAGCGTCGTGGATTAATCTGAGATAATTTGACTATAGAAAAAGAAAAGCAGAATTTCTTTTATAAGTTTTGATTTGAAAAAATTGTTTGTTAATTTATATGAGCCATAGTTTAGAGACCCCAAGTTTTTATTTATTTATTTATTTATTTTTATTATTATAATTATTATTTTATTTTTATCCCTTTCATACTAGTATGATTTAGGAGAAGGGAAGAGGCATGAACAGCAAAAGCAATTTTATGTTTTGAGGGGGGACCCAACTTTATAATTGTCAGTGGCACAAGGAAAGAATTTTTTTTTTTTTTTGAAGTACTACTATTATTATGGTGGTGGTAGTGGTGGACATAAATGAGTCCAAGGATGGCCTTGCTTGCATATTTGCAAGTGACTTACTAGTCGTTTTAGAGGTTATCAAGGAGTGCAATGATGAAATTAACAAAATAAAATGACTCACCTCTAATCACCTTATCATTGGCTAAATGCTGTATCAAATTGTGTGTCATTTTAAAGGACAAACTTAGTACACGTTACTCTTGTTACTATGAGATTTAGGGAGGCTTAAATATGTTCAATCTTATCCCTCATATGCAAAAAATCTGTTTTCACATTTTGATAAAGTGATGCCCCAAGACATAATAAAATAATTAACTTTACCGTAGGCTCGTAGCCATAGCGTAACATGTTTATAAATATTAGTCTTAAACATGCGATTTTTATAAATTTCACAATAGGTGTAAATGAATCCCACAAAAATATATGAAAATAGAAATAGAAAAGTAGATTAGAGAAGGAGTGTGCAAAGATTAGATTGTTCCATTGTGACTTGGAGGTCAGTTTAGAAATGCATAAACAATCTCTTTACATGTACGTAACTAGATAAAAGATTGTATACATCTACTTTTTTTTTTTTCTATACAAAGGTAAGATCGAGTGCGTCTAACCATTCTCAAATCCCACAGTAATAAAAGTCTCGTGTATTGAGTTTTATTTATTTATTTTTTATTTTATAAAAGTATAGTTAGTGATGAACACATATGTCACTAGATAAAGGGTCTCAATAACTTCAACCAGTAGTTTGAAACCTTCAAAAAGAGGAATACCAGCATTCACACTTGCGAAGGTGTTTTTACCTGTTAAATAATTAAGTAAACTCGAAAAGGCTTTACTTTATTAGATCATAAAGACATAAAGGTGAGTGAGAGACTAAGGGCTCGCATGGTAACATTTCATGTTTTGAGTTTTCAGTTTTTTAAAAGCGAAAATTAGTTTTGGTTTTTTTTTTTTGAAAAAAAAAACGAAAACTTGTTTGGTAACATTGTTGATTTTTTTTTTAAAAAAAACAAAAACAGGAAACTCAAAACGACTTTTTGGTGTTTTCATTTTTTACCCAAAATTTGAAAACGTTTTTTAAAAACAAAAAACAAAAACGTTACCAAACGAGTTTTCAATTTTCGTTTTCTAAAAAACGAAAACAAAAACAGAAAACAGAAAACGACAACGTTACCAAACGAGCCCTAAATAATGTGTTTTCTTTTTCATGTTTGTTAACCTGCGTTCATATATTAATCACTTTGTAGGGAGCCTTAATTTTGGGTATGGGATTTTAATGACTTGTCTTTTGGTTGTAATGCTTTATAGACTTTGTCTATATATTTTATTAATATTGTTGCTGAGTCAAAAAAAAAAATTCATTAATTACTTTGTGTCAACATCCTGAAAAATCAAACTATAATAAAATAATTTATTATCAAAAGGCGTTAGATATGATCCACTTAATAAGTTATCCAATGGGAGAACTCCCTTTTAATGATGATGTTTTAAGCAAGCTCATAAACATAGGTCCATTTTTTAATTTTAATTTTAATTTTAATTTAATTTATATTTTTTCTGCCCATGTTACCTTTGATAGTGTGTTATTGTTATGAGTAATATTTGGGACACAACCTTCATATAACTTTCATACAACCTCCCCAAAAGATGTGTCTATCTCTCTCCTGTGATGTCACTGGACATCACAGTGACACATGAAAGAGATAGACACATCTTTTGGGGAGGTTGTATGAAAGTTGTATGAAGGTTGTGTCTCAAGTATTACCCGTTTGTTATAGGCTAATAAAATGAGAGGTAAGAGGATCCGATCTAGGAGCCTATTTGGGATCTCCTTTTAGATACATTTTAGAAGATGGTTGTTTAATGTTTGGTATTGCTATTAACACTATGCTATAAAAGAGTCACAACTGATTTGCCAAACAAACCATATTATTTTTGGAGTGTCTTGTTTGGATTTAAAAAAAAAACACAAACACAAATAAAAGTAAAATTCGGTTTGACAAACAAGACATAGCATCTCAATGTATTAGTAAAGGCAAAATTACATATAAGGAGCAAACAATTTAAAGAATTCCAAATTAGAACAAAATTGAAATTAGCGACCCGAGGAGTAGTACGCTTCGGTCTCAAGAGAGGGAAATTAGCTCCGCGTTTCATCGGACCGTTTGAGATTTTGGATCGTGTTGGGAAAATAGCTTATCGACTAGCGCTACCACCGAAGATGTCTGGGGTTCACAATGTATTTCACGTGAGTATGTTGAGGAAGTACATACGAGACCCCTCGCATGTGGTCAGTTATGATGATATTGAGACGAGTCATAACGTTTCTTACAAAGAGAGACCTGTGAAGATTTTGAATCAAAGTATCAAGAAGTTGAGGAATAAGGACATGCTGTTGGTGAAGATTCAGTGGAATCACCATGACGAGAATGAAGCCTCGTGGGAGGTTGAAGCTGATATGAGAAATAAGTACCCGGAATTGTTTCAGAACTAGTTAGTCTTGATTTCGGGGACGAAATCATGTTTAAGGGAGGAAGGGTGTAACAACCTACATTTGCATTTAATCTTAATCTGACATTTTCATAATTAATCTGTACTTGCTTTGTCATATTTAATATACATTGTCTGCTTTTATTTTAATTACTATTCTCATGTGTAGAATTTATAATTTGTTTGATTTCATATTTGAAATTCTTATTGGGACCAAACTGCAATTTTACAAAATTGGTAATACCTGTGTTGGGTTTTAAAACTGTATTTTAAAATGGTGGAAATATTTGTTTTGGACTCAATCAGTATTTTTATAAAACAAAAAAATCATTTCTTACGTTAAAATGAATTTGCTGTATTTTTGGGGTGACCACTGCGTCGCGAAAATACCAGTTTATGTTCAAAACTGTCTGCGCTGCAATGATCTCCCACAATTTGAGATACTCCACCAATCATGAAGTGACACATGCTTTATTTCCATTTATGGCAAGTAATGATTTGCTTATACCTTGTTTGGTTAATATATTTTTGTGTGTGTTGATGTTGTGCCATAAGCTAATATTCCCAAACACCCCCACATTGACCCCTATACACCTACTCTACCCTTAGCCTCACTTAAGAGTCCTTATAATCTGTGCATTATGTATATACGTCTGTAATTTTCAGCCATGTATATTTGATAAATGCAAAACCATTTTGTTGAGTGTATGTGAATGTTCTTGGCCTCCAAGTAAGGAGTTTTATTTATAACCCACATCCTCTCATCTCACAACTCACATTCTGATTATACAAGCTGAAAGAGAGTGATACACAGTGAGAGTTCAGAGAGCTTCATTACATAAATTATAGAGAGAGAGAACTCAATCACCATAGCCAAGCTTGTGGTGGAATTGCTATATCTTATCTCTTTCTCAACAAATTCTTCTACACTTATCACAGTGAGTATTTTACACTCACTCCAAATGCAATTCATGCTTAGTTAGGTGTATGTGATTGATAATCTCCATTGATGATCAAACGTTTGAAGTTTCATAGCTTAAAATTATGATCTTCCAAACTCAATCAAAATCTGTTTTTATGGATAATTATGAAAGATTATACATCGTAGTTGCTATGTTTAAAGTTTTAGAGCTTAATTTATCCATAGGAGAAAGTATATTAGAAATTAAGTTTTGACAACTTTTAATTTTTCATAAAATTTGAGAGTTATGATTTGAATTATGTTAAATTGATTATGGAATCATAATCCTTGTGAAAAATCGAAGAAAATCATATACTATAAGGCCTAGTAACTTACAGAATTGAAAATGGGTCAAATAGACCCTGAATTTCTGAAACAGGGCATTCTCCACGAAGAAGATGAAGACTCTGCAGAAACTTGCGCGCTCGATCGCGCGAGCGGCCCGCGCGCGCGACTTTTGGCAGTTTCTAGTTTTTGCTTGTCTTGTGTTAAGGAACTGTTTGGGTGATATTTTATGAACTGTTAAAGCTCCGTTTGGGAAATTTACTTAAACAGAATCCAAATTAGTTATGTTTAGACGATTAGAACATTGTATTGTGACTTATCAATCCCCGTACGCACGTTGTTTTTATAATTCAGTGATTTGCCTCATGTTTTAAAGTTTCATGACATACATGTGGAGTCAGTTGTACATGCATGGTGAGTGTGAATGTTGGTCAGTATGGAAAAGAGTAATGGTCAGTATGGCATAGTGAGTGCGGTTGAGATTGTGTTGTGGACACTCCCTGGTAAGTGAGTACCAAAGTGTGTTGTGATTGAGATTGCGGTGAGAGTGTCTTTGAAATGCGACGGTGGCAAAACTGGACACTCCCTGACGACCATGATAACGTCAAAGTGTGTGAAGCCGAACTTGGACATTCCCTGACACCCATGGTAGTGCTAAAGTGTGGCCTACGGACACTCCCTGATACCCGAGTCTGGATACTGCGTGAGGGTTCCGCCGGTATTTGCATGGCGGATTAGGTATTAAAGTGTGAGGCATCGGACACTCCCTGGTACCCCGGACCAAAGTGTGAGGCAAACTGGACATTCCCTGGCACCCCCGTGCTAAAGTGTGGCTATCGGAGTATTTCAAAGATACTGGTGTGTGATAGTGGGTTGTTGGGTTTTGTCGAGAGAAAAGAGTCGGTAAGATGAGATGGTGCATTGTTCTTATACACGGTCACATATATGAATTATATCTGTCATATGATATTGTGCTTGTTTCCTAAAATATATATGAACTCCTTGCTTTAATAAAAAACTTGTTGAATTAAATGAGAATTGGAAAAATGGTAAATGAGTATGTGTTACATTTAAAGTTATGTTTTTAATACTCACCAGCTTCTTGAAGTTGACGGTGTTGATGTGCCCTGGACATTCGTGTTCAGGTTTTTTCAGGTTATGATCAGGCTGAACAGTATGATTATGCTAATTGAGAACGACTGCTTGGAAGAAAGACTGTTATCTATACTTCATGTTTTAAGTTATAATCTGTTTTGTAATAAGGATGACTGTAATAGATATTAAGTTATTGTTTTGATTTAAGGCGGTTTGTGCCTTTAGAGACCCCGTGCTGTAATATGTAATAAGTTAGAAAAATATTTGTAAGCTTTGATTGCTCTACACTGATTATTGTTGTTCGACGTTTGGGACGGAATCGATCCTTCAAACTGTCGCGACCTACGGGTCCATAAAGGAAATTAAATGCTTTCCATATTTATGCTACGTCGGGGCGTGACAATCACACCTCCCAAATAATGAACCAGCTCCAAAAATATTTGACCAATGTTCTTACGTGCAGTATCCTAACAATTACCTATGTTGGATAATTGCGCCTGTGTCTGCCCCCGCCTTCTTGGAACTCATCAAATTATTTTCTCCAAAAGCACAATACTTACCGTACTCAGAATCTAATAGCCCAAGAGATATGCCCATATGAGTGGAATTTGAGAACCTCTCCACTATAAGCAACCTGCTACAACCGTAGTAGCATCAAAATTATTTTTTGGCCGTAGATCCCACCCTGCTGTATATATATAGGATCTATCACCAAGAAAAATAAATTCCAATCCATGCAGAATTTCATAAATTCGCACTCACCAGATGAATATGCAGCACCTAAAAACCTTAGGAACCATGTCTGACCCAAATTCCAAGCAGCATAGCTTATCCCTACAAGCTCCTTGAAATTTCAACCAATCATGATTCAAGTTTCGCTACACCATACCACATAGAATAATTTACCATGACAAATTTCAAAAAACAAATTTGAAGCCTATCATTCACGGGACCACGACCATGACCACTGTCACCACGTTACTAATATGTTCACCTGTCCCTTTTTTTTCTTCTTCGTCTTGTGTTATCTTTTCCTTCTGCTACCGTGCGCCTCTTTCACCATGATCTGACAACCATAACTTTGATACCACTTGTTGGGAATTTAACACGCGGAAACAAATTCTCCCAAATAAACCACACATATGAGCAGTAATTAAACATGCACACCAAAGAAAAGACACACAGATTTCTATGTGGTTCGGCCTAACACCTGCCTACGTCCACACCCGAGAGACCCATTCTTTCACTATTGAGTAAAACATGGTACAAGTTATAAAAATCACTATTTTGAAAATGTAGTTTCCAAAATCAACACATGTATTCCTGAATTTATAAAAATTATAGTTGGACCCCAATTAAAGAATTCTATTGAAATAAAACAAGTAATACAATTTATAACATGAAAAAGCAATTAAAAATTAAATGAAATTACAGGTTACATATATAAAAGTCTTCACAACTCGGAGGGGTCCAATTACATTCTCTTGGTAGAAACTAAAAGATTTAGGACCACACGGCAAAGCTCTCAAAGTACCCCTCTAAAACAATTAGCTTTTGATTGGTCAAAATATATGGAAACCATTATTCTTTTCCTTCCAATGACCCCATTATTCTTTCATATATCATTACTCATAAACAAAAGGGTAAATATCAAATACCTCCATTGAGATTTGGCTTTAATGCACGTACATTACCTCATGTTTTAGGAATCTCACTTACCTCCCTAATTTTTGAATTTTAGTATTGGATTTTGTTAAATTTTCAAACAATTTGTTAAAGGGAGGAGGAAATTGACACTAAAATTCAAAAATAAGGAAGGTAAGCTTACATGTTTGTTATTTATATGTTGATATTTTATTTAATAGGATTCATAGAAAATTATTGTAAAGTATATGTTTGTAATTTACATATAGTTATGTTTTATTTTTGGTATTCATAGAGAATATTCCCAATGATATTGTAAGTTATCTATGATTGGACTTCTTATAATTTCTATATATGGATTATTTTTGTTGTATTGGGTGTAAATTGAGTTTGTTATTTTTGTATTTGGTATGGATTATTATGTTTGTTAATTTGGTGCAAATAAAAATTGGGAAGCATATAATTAATTTTCTTTCTTTTTTTAATTTATACATATTTCTAACGAATATACTTGTTAGGAAATCCGTAGTATTTTTTTGTTTTGTTTTATTTTGTTTTTTTTTTTCTTCTGGAAATTACTAACGGATATAGCCGTTAGAAATTGTTGACAAAACCGTTAGTATTGAATATAAATCTTCTAAAATAGTTGAAAAATTAACCGTTAGTAACTAAATTTCTAACGGACATATCCGTTAGTAAAAGTTTGATTTACTAACTGATTTTCTAACGGTTATATCCGTTAGTAAATCCGTTAGTAATATTACTAACGCTAAAATACTAACGGATATATTCGTTAGAAATGTTTTTTCCAACGGAAATATCCGTTAGTAATGAGGCCATATGGTTGAGTGAAGTGCAATACCCATACCCAGAAAATGGAAGTAATATTTATTTTTCATGCATTAATTAGTATAATTAATTACATGTGATATTTGGGTAAGTTCCAGTTACCCCGATGTGATAAATGCTTTGATAAGGGCACAGTTGGACAAATGTGAAATGGGACCCACAGAAGGTCCAGATTAGATAGATTGCATTTAGTTACATTTATGGATTAAATGAATAATTGTTTAATTGTTTTAAATATTTTATTACTAGTTATGATCTTTTATGGTGCCAATTTGGATACCCGTGTAAGGGCAAATTAGAATATGGTTCATAATTAGTAGGCTAATTAGCAACTTCATAAAATATTTGGGACTACTTTTGGGATCCATACATAACATAGACACATACCTACTTAGATATTTGGTAGTTAATATAAAGTTTAGGGGGTTTCATAATAGGACTTTAAAAACATATGAGGGTGCAAATAAAAATATGGCAAAGTCATAACCTATCCTCAAGTATATGTTAGTCGGTTAGTGGGAATCAAAAAAAAGAAAAAAAAAAAGAAAAGAAACAGAAGGTTAGAACAAAAGGTTCAACGGGAAGGGGGAAAAAAAAGGCTTTGCGCCATTTTGTCATCGTAGCTTCATCGTACGACCTCTGTTTCGCGAACCGAAGCCATATTCGGACTTGTGGAGGTGAGAGAATTATTTCTATGTCTTTCTCTTTCACTTTTGATGATATTTTCTGCGAGCTATTTTGAGGAGTGATACAATATGTGATATATATATATATATATATGTAGGGATATCATTGGGAATAACTAGAGCTAGTTTTGCGAAGGAGTTTAAGATTTCTAGGCTTATTTGGGACTTATTCGTGAGGTGAGTATCCTAATCCCAAAATTGGATGTTTAATGTGATTTATTGCTATTAAATGCTGAAAAATGCTTAATTGTGATTAACTGGAAAAGCATATGATTAGTTAGCTTTAACATGTCTAAATTAATGAAATTGATATATTGACATGTTGAGCTGCTTATGTGCTTATTTGGGTCAAAGGGTGTCAATTGATAATCACCATTATTTAGCCCATATTTAAGGGACGTCATTCTTCAGAGAGAAGGGGGATAAAATCCTCAGATAAAAGGGGACGGTGGTGACAACCACATCGAATTGACTTCGGTCACTTGAGAGTGTGTGATATCGCTTTTAAAGCGACGACAAAGTGAGAATGGCCCAGAATCAGGGGTCCAGAACGATGGTGATTGATTATTTTACATGCCGGCCTGCGACCATATATTGTTGTGAATGTTTAATTGGTGTTATGAATCATTAAATACTCCAATTGTATTATTAGTATCACGTACTCATTGAGCGAAAGCTTACGTCGATTTTGTGACTAATGACCACGCAGGTTCGGACGAGCATCACAGTGAGAAGCGTTGAACCGTGGGGAATCTGGGGTAGCTCGAGATTAATGGTTAATGTTTAATATATTCATATGTAAATGAGTTTAGATGAGTAGTTGTATTCCTAGTGTTTGGATTTTTGGAAATAAGGTTATGTTTTAGTTTTATATTAGATCCTTGTAATATGAATTGTGGATTGAAGTTTTGAAAGTATTTCCAAGTGTTTTGCTGATATTTTGGTATTTCAATTCTAGTTAACAGGAAGAATGGTACTGTAATAGGGGGAACTCTGTCGAAATACCATTCGATGGTTTTAAAACTTTATTTTATTTCTTTTTATTATTTTATTTGATAAAAAGCTATTTTATCCCTGATATTTCAAGTTAAAATGTTGTTTTTGGAACGTTAAAAATGATTGTTTAGTCCTTGTTGGCTTTGTTACACGTGTCCTAGCCCGCGGGGGCGGGTTGAGGTGTGACAGTAAGTGATATTCTTGAAATGTGAGGGATGTGTGTGTGTGTATTAAGGTCAAACTTCAAGAGAGGTGGGTGATATTACCCTAAACAAAAAGCAAATTAGAAAGAAGAAAAAAAAATTCCCTTCTCTGCAATTATCCATCATTTGTTAATATCTAACTAGTAACTTAATATCCAAAGTGCAAATTCCTACTTCCGCATTAGTGTAAATCATACATAAGTGTATGTATATATGCAGGGGGCGGATTCATGATTTTTGGTCAAGGGGAGACCTAAATTATACTGGGGTTTGGGGGCAGTGCTCCGAGGCGAATTTTTTTAGGTCTACTTATATACAATTATGTTTAAAATTATAAAATTGGTTTAGCACCCCTAGTTTGGGGTAAATTGTGTAATTTTAGGGGGCCTAACTCTAAAACCTGTAATATATTACATATAAATCTAGGATTTTCAAAAGTCCAGGGGGTTTGTGTCCAAAACCTATAAAATATTGTATGAAAATCTAAAATTTTTAAAAGTCCAGGGGGGGCCTGTGTGAATTTTAGGAGGGCATATTTATAAAATCTGTAAAATATTACATGTAATACTATAATTTTCAAAAGTTCAGAGAGACCTGTGCCACCCTGACCACAACGTAGATCCGCCACTGTATATATGTATATTGCTTGTAATATATATTACATTGTGATACTTCGAAGGACAATATTTCAATACTTTTTTTAGATGTCATCTATTTACTATATTTGTATTACATAGACACTTGTATAACTTATATTGATTAGAATAAAATATATATATATATATATATAGTCAATAATTCAACCACAGTATACATTTTAAAAAATAAAAAATTTTGTTTTAACAACAAATGGCATGATATAGATGGGTTTTGCTTCGGAAAGTATCAATTTTGATCCTCTATGGTGTTAGTTAAGCACAATATGACCCTGCCAGCACATAGGCATCTTCAAAGTCAACTAATTCAATTGGGATGGCTATGAATCTTAAGTCAAACATAAATCTAAGTATTTTTTTTTTTTTTTTTTTTTTCTTTTTTGCGGTTAGGTAAAAGGAGAGATAATAGTCTTTGGTGGACGAAGCAATAAGTAAGATGGTTGTAAGCTAAAATGAAAACGATGTGAAATCAGTAGGAAGTTAAGATTAGACAGAGAGGATCTGGACAGGGGAGGGCGGAGGCCAGAGAGAAAAAATTTATTTAGAAAGGGCAGAAGGCAGAGGTCAAAATATATGAAAGCCATTTATTTTTCTTTAACACTACAGGATGAAGCACCATCAACAAAGAACAATTGCTAAGATAAAAGGAAATCATACCCATGAAATAGGTCCTAAATTGTTCAAGGAAATCATTCCCATTAAATTTGCCCTAAACTACACACATGAATACATACACTTCTCATAAATTGGCCCTAAACTACACACACATGAACACACACACACACACGCAGCCACAAAATCTTGCCCACTGTGTGTGAGAGAGAGAGAGAGAGAACACACACACACACACACACACAAACATCAGAGAGAGAGAGAGAGAGAGAGAGAGGGCCGACCAGAAATAGGCGGCGATGGCAGAGGCGTCAGAGTCCGGAGGCGGCGGGGATGGCGCCCGGCTGAGAGAGGGGGTGTACAGAGTGAGATTTTTTGCTCACTGTGTATGTTTTTGGTGGGGTTTGGGAGCCAAAAACACACCGATCATTTATTTTTGGCGCATGTAAAATTTGGTCACTTTTTTTGGCGCATTTATTGCGCCACAAATAACCACTAAACTATTTTCGACGCACTTATTACGCCACAAGGCCCACAACTAACCACTCAACTATTTGTTGCGTATATGTGCGTCGCAAATACTGATATTTGACTAATTTTGCTAGTTTATTTACAATTTGAAATTTAACATCGCAAAAACAAAAAATGTATCGCAAATAAGTAGTATTTGTGACGCGCTTCATGCGCCACAAATTCTGTGCGCCACAAAAAAGTCCCATTTGTTGTGGTGGTTATTGTAGAACTTGTATGACTTGTTGGAGAATTCAATTCCAAAATGTTTGGCCATGGGATATGAATCTATACATGTTGGATTGTTTGGGAAATGAAATTCATGTTGAAAAGGACACTAAAACCATACATGACAGCCCAACAAACATGTGGAAAATATGGAGATAAATATTCCTTCACGTGAATTCCTCATTTCATTTTTCAAAGATTACGACTGGTTGTGTTTCTGTCTACGTACACTCTCTAGGACCTGTTTCGAAACCCAGAATTGGCACAAAAAGAGTCTTATCTGGGAAAAGAGAACATCTTGCTTTAATTTATTAAAAGAAAAAAGGGATATTGCTCACATAATTATATAAATTATCTTCAACAACCTATTTCTAGAATCAGTTATGATGTGAACGAGTGATCTTTTGTGTTTATGGGTTAGCAACTTTGGAATATAATATCATATTGCATTATAGTTTATATTGTTTCAATGAGATTTTTGTTTTTTTATTGAATTTAATATGATATAGTGAATATTTAAATACATGTATATGTAAACGTAATAGTGCATATGGTCCACATATATTTTATTAGATAAATATTATATTATATACATATATCATATTTATCTTATTTGACTTAGTCATCTCTTTGGTGATAAGATATGAGATAACAACCCAATCTCATCTCTATAGAATATATTTGAAGTGGTATTAGGGATTGCCCCAACTTCCTTAATGGTAGGAAGTTGTTATGCATTTAAACACATGGGTAAGGGTCCCAACCTATCTATAAAATACAAAGGCTTGTGACAACCATCGTTACAGAAAATAATATAGAGAACGATAGGTTGGAAACCCATATCCAACCTTCACCATACAATATAGTGTGAAGAGTCGTGGAAGTTTCGTGGTCAAGAGGAGTTCGTTCATATCAATCGTGCTGTAACCACATGGCTGGAGGTAAGTATCCTGGACACTCTAATATGATTATGCTATCAATTGGTATCAGAGCCTCCCTTCAAACTATGTTGTTTAGCATGATTTATTGTGCATATATGATATATATTCGTATATTGTAAATTTATTGATTAACTTAACATCATTAATTTTTCTGGGGTTTGATCTGGGAAATTAATGGGGTTCCCTTTTCAATTTCATTCTTTCTTTTTTCGTTTCTTTTTCTTGTGGGGGCATGTTTGGATGATGGTCCTAATTGTCCAAATTGTACTTGATCAGTGCTTAAAGTGTATTAAATGCCGTCTTATCAGCTTCTGTTCCATTCTTTTTGTTAATTTTAAACTAGGGCTATACAGAGTAATTAATACAATATATACAATTCAATTGATTGTTTGTTAAAATCCCTCTACTCCTTATTTATTGGATGATGTGTATCAAAAAAAAAAAAAAAAAACCCTTCTCGGTTTTAACGAATCAGCCCATCATTTGTTCCAAAGTTGTTGTATATTGCTATAACTTAGTCATATTTACAATATGATGTCAAAATCCTTCAAAACAATTAAAGTTGGATCCATAATATTTTAAATATTTATAGTTTGGTCAGAAACCCTTAAGATTAATTCCTTTGGCCCCCTAGGTTCTATCTACATATATTTTAGACTCATAATTCAGGTTATTGCCAGATTGGGCCTAGTTTTGGGTATTTAAATTTTTTCCGCTAAAGTTTTGAAATTTACAGAAATACCCTCTAAGATTTTAATACTACGTTGTCTTTGATTTATAATTATGGGTTTTGTTGCACTATTCAGCCACTATTGCATGAATTTGAGTTTTCTAATACTTTATACATGTGATCTAAGGACATATTTGTTTTCTATATTTGTGCACATCATTGGTTATAGATTAATCTTTATATGCACATGATTAAAATAATAATAATAATACTAATAATAATAAAATAAAATAAAATAATAAATAAAAAATTAAAAAAAAAAAAATTTAAATGTGCATGAGCATTGAGGTTTTGGTTCATGATTAAGATATATTGAGACGTGATTTAAGTTATGGTCACATAAAATACACTATTGTAATTTTTATACCTCAATAAGGCTGTGTAATTTATTTAAATGAAAAATGGCATATTAAGGTCAGATTGCATTGTTTTAAGAATAGCCGCAACATCTTAAAATGATACAATTAGTGATCCTTAAAATTTTGATCATATATAGATTAAATTGTTTGTTACTTTCCATTATTGTAATTAAGTTGTTATAAGTGATTGATTGGCCCCACAGGGAGTTGATCACTTTACACAACTTAATTGGAATAAGATAGTGAATTGGGATGTTAAGAAAGTTAAATCCCTAAACCCACAGGTATGGGATTTTTCATTTTTAATGTGTGCCGATCTACTAGTCTTATTATAAAGCTAAAGCTATATCTAATGCATTTTGCAACCTCTACCCACAGGAAGGTCTAGATTTTTGCTTATTGAATTTAACATTGGTTAATTCAATTTATAGTATTGTTTCAAAGCATTGATGTATGTTGTTCTTTATAAATTGCAGTTTCTTCTACTTCCTTATTTAATGATTCTACTCGTATTCCGTTCCTTGACGGTAACAATTTTTCGGACTGGAAAGACAAAGTCCTTCTGACATTGGGGTGTATGGATCTCGATTTGGCAATCCGTGTGGAAGAACCACCAAAACCCACGGATTCGAGTTCCGCTGCAGAAAAAAATGCCTATGAGCGGTGGGAGCGATCCAATCGCTTAAGTCTGATGCCCATAATGGCCCATGTTGGCAAGAGCATTAGGGGTTCGATCCCACCGTGTACTAAGGTCAAGGACTACATGAAGGCTATTGAAGAGCAATTTGCTAGTTCTGACAAGGCATTAGCAACCACCTTGATGCATAAGTTATCGGGTATGAAATTGAACGATTCAACAAATGTGCGTGAACATATTATGGAGATGAGAGACATCTCTGCTCAACTGAAATCCCTTGAGATTGAGATATCTGAGTCATTCCTTGTCCACTTTATACTTAATTCTCTCCCTCATGAGTATGGGCCATTCAAGATCTCTTATAACACACATAAGACAAAATGGTCCGTTAATGAACTTCTCATGATGTGTGTTCAAGAGGAGGAGAGGATGAAGCATGAAAAGGTAGAAAGTGCACATTTCGTGACACATGCAAAGGGACAATGGAAGAAAGGCAAAGGTGTTCCACAAAATAAGGATAGTAAAATGGCATTCAAGAAACATGGAAACAAGGGTGCCTGCTTCTTTTGCAAGAAAATGGGACACAAGAAGAAAGATTGTACTAAGTACAAAAATTGGCTCATAAAGAAAGGTAATTTCATATCTCTTGTGTGCTATGAATCTAATTATATTAATACTCATCAAAATGATTGGTGGATTGATTCGGGTACTACAATTCACGTTTCAAATACCATGCAGGGTTTTCTCAGCCTAAGGAAACCGATGGGAAGTGAACAAGGCATCTATTCAGGAAATGGGATGCGTTCGCACGTCGAGGCTGTGGGAACATTCAGACTCATCCTGAAAAATGGCTTTATTTTAGACCTCGAAAATACTTTTTATGTCCCTTCTTTTTCTAGAAATTTAGTTTCTATAGCTAAATTAGCATCATTAGGATTTGAATTTAGTTTTGTTGGTTTGAAATTTTCTTTGGTTAAAGACTCTGCTATTGTAGGTTTTAGGATTTTGAAAAATGGTTTATATAAACTATGTTTGGATTATGCTTATGAGCAAAGTCTTTTAACCTTACAGGATGATGTTGGTATTAAACGAAAATTAAATGATGAGATCTCCTCTACATTATGGCATAGGAGATTGGGACACATCTCCATACAGAGAATCAAAAGGTTGGTTAATGATAGAGTCCTAAAGACTCTTGATTTCTCTAACTTTGGTACTTGTGTGGATTGCATAAAGGGAAAGCAAACCAACAAGTCCAATAAAGGTGCCAAGAGGAGTGAAGATATTCTTGGAATTATACACACGGATATTTGTGGACCATTCACACCCTCTTGTCTAAATGGTCAAAAATATTTTATCACATTTATCGATGACTATTCACGTTTTATGTATCTCTACCTTCTTTTTGACAAATCTGAGGCCCTAGATGCCTTCAAGGTGTACAAGAAGGAAGTAGAGAAACAATTAGACAAAAGTATTAAGATTGTAAGATCTGATAGGGGTGGAGAATACTATGGTAGGTACACAGATAAGGGACAAAGAGCGGGTCCATTTGCAAATTTTCTTAAGGAAGAAGGCATTGTTGCTCAATATACTATGCCTGGCACACCTCAACAAAATGGGGTTGCAGAAAGGCGAAACCGTACCCTTATGGATATGGTGAGGAGTATGTTTAGCAACTCTAACCTTCCTTCATTTCTGTGGAGTGAAGCCCTAAAGACAGCAGTGTACATTTTGAATAGGGTTCCATCTAAGGTTGTCCCCAAGACACCATTCGAGTTATGGAAAGGATGGAAGCCTAGTTTGAGACATTTGCACATATGGGGTTGTCCAACTGAAGTAAGGGTTTACAATCCACAATTAAAGAAATTGGACCCCAGAACAGTCAGTGGATATTTCATTGGCTATGCAGAGAATTCTAAAGGTTATAGGTTTTATTGTCCTTCTCATACACCTAGATTTGTTGAAGCTAGAAATGCAAAGTTTATTGAAGATGTTGACAATAATGGGAGTAGTATTACTCGAAAAATAGACTGGGAAGAATCATGGGATTCAGATACAATGCCTGTGAATAAAGACGGAGTAGTTATTTTTCAAGAAGGTCACACAGATATTCTTGAAGAACAACCAGTCCCACTACAAACAGTCCATTTGCCACCACCACAAGAGGAACATGTCAACTTAGAGCCTACAACTCAAAACCTACATAATGAAGAGCCTAATACTTAGGATCTACAAAATGTAGGTGAGACTGTGGAGTTGAGGAGATCTTCAAGGACCAAAAGGTCAGCGATTTCTGGTGATTACTTTGTGTACCTCGTTGAGTCCGACTTTGATGTTGGACTTAATGATGATCCCATTTCATTTACACAAGCTATGAATGAGTAAAACTCTAAATATTGGTATGATGCCATGAAGGAGGAGATGGAATCAATGGCTAAAAATCAAGTTTGGGATATCGTGGAATTGCCTAAAGGAGTCAAAGCTGTTGGCTGTAAATGGGTCTATAAGACCAAGAAGGACTCAAATGGCAACGTTGAGCGATATAAGGCCAGACTTGTAGCCAAAGGTTTCACTCAAAGAGAAGTCATTGATTACCATGATACCTTCTCTCCGGTTTCAAAGAAGGACTCATTTAGAATAATCATGGCATTAGTAGCTCATTTTGATTTAGAGTTACACCAAATGGATGTGAAAACTGCGTTTTTAAATGGAGATCTTGAGGAAGAAGTGTACATGAAGCAGCCCGAGGGATTTTGTTCTAATAAAGATGATCACTTAGTTTGCAAGTTAAAGAAATCCATATATGGACTAAAGCAAGCTTCCCGACAATGGTATTTCAAGTTCCACAACGTTGTCACTTCATATGGTTTCACTGAAAATGTTGTAGATAACTGTATATACCTTAAGGTCAGTGGGAGTAAGTACATTTTCTTAGTACTATATGTGGATGACATTTTACTTGCAGCT
Source organism: Hydrangea macrophylla (assembly GCA_033977485.1). Classification (NCBI taxonomy): domain Eukaryota; kingdom Viridiplantae; phylum Streptophyta; class Magnoliopsida; order Cornales; family Hydrangeaceae; genus Hydrangea; species Hydrangea macrophylla. The sequence continues at coordinate 78,748,572 of CM066995.1, read as the reverse complement.
AATGATTTGGGTTTACTATATCAAACTAAACAGTTTCTTTCTCAAAACTTTGAGATGAAGGATATGGGTGAAGCCTCATATGTCATTGGCATAGAGATTCATAGAGACAGATCTCAAAAGACATTAGGATTGTCTCATAGAGCCTACATTGAAAAGGTTTTGAAGAAATTTGGAATGTTTGATTATAAGCCTAATGCGGCACCTATCTTGAAGGGTGACAAATTCAGTTTAGATCAGTGTCCGAAAAATGAATTGGAAAAGGAACAAATGGAGAGTACTCCCTATGCATCTGCGGTTGGCAGCTTAATGCATGCACAGGTTTGTATAAGGCCTGACATTGCATTTGCGGTAGGGATGTTGGGTAGATACCAAAGTAATCCAGGAAGAGAACATTGGAATGCTGCAAAGAAAGTCTTGAGGTACTTACAAGGAACAAAGGATCACATGCTTACTTATAGACATGTTGACTATCTGGAAGTGGTTGGATATTCAGACTCGGACTTTGTGGGTTGTCAAGATTCAAGAAAGTCCACTTCAGGTTATGTCTTTTTGCTGGCAGGAGGTGCTATTGCTTGGAAAAGTGCCAAACAGACGATAGTTGCATCGTCTACTATGGAGGCAGAGTTTATAGCGTGCTTTGAAGCAAGTTCACAGGCTATCTGGTTACGGAATTTTATCACAGGAATTCAAGTAGTGGATTCAATATCTAAGCCAATAAGAATTTACTGTGATAATTCGGCTGCAGTTTTCTATTCTAAGAATAACAAGAGTGGCAGTCGAAGCAAGCATATAGACATAAAGTATCTTGCTGTTAGAGAGAGAGTCAAGAAGCAAGAAGTCGTCATTGAGCATACTAGTTCAGATCTGATGGTTGCAGAGCCCATTACAAAAGGGCTCTCAATAAAGGTTTATTCCACTCATGTAGAACACATGCGATTACTTAGCTCATTTCTGGCTTGATTTAGGTTTTATTTTATTGACATTGTGTTTCTCATTAATAAAGGCATTATTTATTTTGCGCATTTCAGTAATAGCCTTTATATTAAAGTCCGTCGGGACTTTTAGACCCACAATGACTTATAGGAAGTCATTCATAAAGTATATATACCACATAAGGTTATAGAGAGAGTGGTACATTGTAATACACGGAAGGAAGTATTCCTTGACTGGGTTATGACCGCCGTGATTCATGTATCATGTCTCTCAAATGAAGTTTGGGTAATTTTGGTTCATGATCATGATTAAGTATCAACTTATCACCAAGAGATCATACAGTATATTATGTGTGCCAAGTGGGAGAATGTAAACGTAATAGTGCATATGGCCCACATATATTTTATTAGATAAATATTATATTATATACATATATCATATTTATCTTATTTGACTTAGTCATCTCTTTGGTGATAAGATATGAGATAACAACCCAATCTCATCTCTATAGAATATATTTGAAGTGGTATTAGGGATTGCCCCAACTTCCTTGATGGTAGCAAGTTGTTGTGCATTTAAACACATGGGTAAGGGTCCCAACCTATCTATAAAATACAAAGGCCAGTGACAACCATCGTTACAGAAAATAATATAGAGAACGATAGGTTGGAAACCCATATCCAACCTTCACCATGCAATATAGTGTGAAGAGTCGTGGAAGTTTCGTGGTCAAGAGGAGTTCGTTCATATCAATCGTGCTGTAACCACATGGTTGGAGGTAAGTATCCTGGACACTCTAATATGATTATGCTATCAGTATATATATATATATATATATATTTTATATGCCAATGAGGTGAGAGGCACATGCATGCGTCCTATGTTAGTTGACATATCCTCGGTTTGATTATTATGTGACCCTATGTGGTCCCTTATGAGTATATTAATATTACTTCATGATCACTTGACAAAGAATTACTAACTTATATTTCAATCATTTCATCATCTTCATGTTGCGTGGCTTCTGTTTGCACCCAAAAAATACATTTTTTAGATAAAATTTGCTAGAGGCCGATTGTAACTTTTTAATCGGACTAGTCACCTTTTGATCGGGCTGATTAACATATGTTACTCGGACTGTTTGGTTGAATATATTTTGATCCATTAGGCAGCCCGATGGATTTTTGGCTATATGCCCGATTTTACTTATAAGTTCTGTCAATTTGATTGACCATGTAATAGTTTTGCTCCTATGCAATATGGCCACGTGGGTGCTAAATTGCATTAACACATTTGTTTGGCAAAAGAGAGTGGTGGGCCACCGTTGTCATGTGACTTGTGCAAGGGAGAAGTTGTCAATGGTGGGGCCCAAGTCATCATCACTTTGATGATTTACAGAATGGCAGCCTCAACTTTCAAATGGCAGCATATAGTATAGGCTTCGTTTGGCACTACTATGTTATCGGGCTTCCAGTGTACATGATCGGGCAAGCATCAACGTTCAATCGGACTGCTACGTCCACATGTCACTTTTTCATGGTTTGGAATTTCGTGAATGGTGGTCCACGTGTTGGAGTATCCAACAAATTTGGTCATTGTATTTGACCATTTAATAATTATGGGGCTGAAGCATTGATCGGACTCTCCTAAAAATTCTCTGTGTGATAATATCAACTAGTTTTATGGATAATAATGTCGCATAGGGGAAATATCATCAGAATATAGAAGGATAATATTTAGGGATATTGCACGATATTATCTGATTTGGGAAGTAAATATTATCACTTTTAGGAGATAATATCAGCACTTATGGAAGTATATCTCTTGCTTGGAAGCAAAGTCAGTCGTACCAAGGCCAACATGTGGACCAGATACACAGATATATACATAGCTGTATATATATATTATTCAAGATATGGCAGCTCTTATCAGATATGGAGATAAATTTGGTATTTTTTACCAGATAATTATGGGAGATAATTACTTACCTTATCTCAATCAGTCCAGGCCGCTATAAATTAACAGGCAGGCCAAGCTATCAACTCACTCCGCGTCTCTTCGACAAAGCATTCAAACATGCATTCTTAAAGCATTCTTAGCATTCTTAGTTTTATTTTCTTAGCTTTTCAATTACATCCTTGTAATTTCTTTCTTATTAATTAAATAAAATCTGCTTTTATTTAATTTCTTTTGTGTCTTTTCATCACTTGTATGGCTTGTATGCTTCAATACTGCCATAGGACCTTAGGCCAAGGGTACTTTCCTACTTGGTTATCACAATCACCCGATAGAAGTCATATTTTCAAACCTTGTGTATCACTCACACAAGTGCTTTAGGAAATTTTGTTTTATTAGTTTGGGCCTACCTAACAAGGCTCTGGCACGCCCGAATAAAATATTATAGCAAACAATTTGGCACGCCCAGTGGGACAGCCAAGTGATGAGCCATGCACACACCGAAGCATGGCTACACTTTTACAACAACCAGATTGGTTGGCGGAATGAGTCAATACGCCAACTTCGCGAAGAAATCTATCGTTTCTACAACGATGGATATTGGAATGAAACTGGTCATCTTTACTATGAGATAGACCGTTTTGAGACCGACTTGCGATTTTTTAATCAAGAAATCGGCCTCCTCACAGCTTCGAGTGGAGCTGATGAACCGCCGCCCGAGGGAAATTCGTTCATGTCTCTAGACGAGTTTCTATACGGTGACTGGCAAAAGAAGCAACTTTGTGACAACATTCTTCGTGCTCTTGATGATATGAAGGCGCACTCGAGAGAACAGCAGGCAAAGCTTAGCCGGTTTGAAGAGGACACTAAAGCAAGCCTGGCAATACTAGAGGCTCAAGGGCAAAAGATCGAGAAATTTTTAAAGTCACGACAACGGCCCGAGAAGGCCGATGTTGCCACTCCAAATCAAGAGACCGATCTTGATTCCACGCTGTCCGAGCCGCTCGGTGGGCAAGAAGATGGCGAGAAAATAATTTCTAAGGAAAGGCCGAGTGATCTTGAACCGGCCATAGAGCCTCTCCCCGACGTTGAAGAAGACGACGAAGCACTCGGGGGGCAAATTCAAGACGAGCCTCAAAATTCTGTTGAGGCCGAAGAGGAAAGTGATAGGCCGAGTGATCTTGAACCGGCCATAGACCCTCCTAGTGATGAGGAGGACGATGATGAAGACCCCATTATTGAAATCGGTGATGAACCGCTCGGGGGGCAAGTTTCGCAGAGACCGGTTGATGCTAATTCGGTCCATGAAGCTTTTGAAAATATTCCTTTGAGGAAACTCAGCCTCAAGGAATTGTTTAATTTTTTCGGTCTCTTTGTTATGACCGATTATTATTTATATTTTAAGCTAATTAATTATTTGGCTTGGGTTGATCTACATCCACGTTGGCTGTGTGGATATCACCAAAAACTTACGGTTGTTTGGTGGCTCTTTTTACAACAATGGTATTATCAAAAGACTGAGAGGTACTGAAGACCGGACTGAATTAATTCAGTCAAATAATTATTCGGACTGGAACCTGACCGATAAAAAAAAAAAAAAAAAAAATCAGTCCATGATGCTTTAGTTGTTTTGAGTGCTGAATGATTGAAGTGCCTTAGTTGTTTTTCATCAGACTTGTTGAGATTTGGGATCTGGTGGTCTGGCATGATGTTCAATACTGCAATCTCGTGTTAACATGGTGGGCCCATGGCCTGACTGTTCAAGGTAACCAACATAGTGAGAACACAAAGTGATGACTTTGATTGAGATGACACGGCGGGTCCCCATCAAGTCAAGTATGGCAAGTTATTAAAGTCCAAGTTTGCTTTGGTCATATTGAATTGTTGGGTTAAATGCAAGTTCAGAAGGCTCTAGTCACTACCTTTACTTTATGCATGAGTCATGATTCAAGGACTGCACGTGTCAAGGATGAAGAATCCCAAGAGGAGAGAGAATTGGTCCCATGCATTGGTACCATTAGCGGGTCAAATGTTTTGGGCAGGCACTGCGATGAAATATAGATCGGGCAGAGCCAAGAGACCGGTAGTGTGGTGAAAGACATTTTTATGTGGCTTTGGTTAAAATGGGATCTCCGTGATAATTTCATCGGCCCAAGCTCTAAGGCCGATGGAATTGGTAATGATGTCCGATTATCGGTCTGAAAAAGAAAATTTGGCTATTCAAAAATTACATTGTTTTCATTTTCAAACAGCCAGGGGGGCATTGTTTGCACCCAAAAAATACATTTTTTAGATAAAATTTGCTAGAGGCCGATTGTAACTTTTTAATCGGACTAGTCACCTTTTGATCGGGCTGATTAACATATGTTACTCGGACTGTTTGGTTGAATATATTTTGATCCATTAGGCAGCCCGATGGATTTTTGGCTATATGCCCGATTTTACTTATAAGTTCTGTCAATTTGATTGACCATGTAATAGTTTTGATCCTATGCAATATGGCCACGTGGGTGCTAAATTGCATTAACACATTTGTTTGGCAAAAGAGAGTGGTGGGCCACCGTTGTCATGTGGCTTGTGCAAGGGAGAAGTTGTCAATGGTGGGGCCCAAGTCATCATCACTTTGATGATTTACAGAATGGCAGCCTCAACTTTCAAATGGCAGCATATAGTATAGGCTTCGTTTGGCACTACTATGTTATCGGGCTTCCAGTGTACATGATCGGGCAAGCATCAACGTTCAATCGGACTGCTACGTCCACATGTCACTTTTTCATGGTTTGGAATTTCGTGAATGGTGGTCCACGTGCTGGAGTATCCAACAAATTTGGTCATTGTATTTGACCATTTAATAATTATGGGGCTGAAGCATTGATCGGACTCTCCTAAAAATTCTCTGTGTGATAATATCAACTAGTTTTATGGATAATAATGTCGCATAGGGGAAATATCATCAGAATATAGAAGGATAATATTTAGGGATATTGCACGATATTATCTGATTTGGGAAGTAAATATTATCACTTTTAGGAGATAATATCAGCACTTATGGAAGTATATCTCTTGCTTGGAAGCAAAGTCAGTCGTACCAAGGCCAACATGTGGACCTTAGGACCTTAGGCCAAGGGTACTTTCCTACTTGGTTATCACAATCACCCGATAGAAGTCAGATTTTCAAACCTTGTGTATCACTCACACAAGTGCTTTAGGAAATTTTGTTTTATTAGTTTGGGCCTACCTAACAAGGCTCTGGCACGCCCGAATAAAATATTATAGCAAACAGCTTCTTTCAGGAAAAAAGGCTGTGAGGAATATATATATATATATATATAACTATACACACACACATATCCCTTGATATATGTCTATGCAAATATGATTAAATAGATATGGTATACTGTATTACATTTCGTATCATTGTAGTTTGACTGTAATGTTATTTTGGTCTCTGTAGTTTTAATTTTGTTAATTTGAATCTTACAGTTTTAGTTTAGATTAAATACAGCTAGTCCATTTATTCATCATTTTTTCTTACAATTTTTTTTACAGTTTTAGGTTCAATATAGGTCTGCAAAGTGTAATTTTTCTTAGTAAATTTACTATTATGCCCCTAATGATACCCCGCTCAATTTTTCTTACAATTTTTGACAGTTTTAGGTTCAATATAGGTTTGCAAAGCGCAATTTTTCTTAGTAAATTTACAATTATGCCCCTAATGAAACCTCACTTGTGCATCGCATGACTTATTTCTGTCAAAAATTGTATGAAATTTTTATGAATAGACTACATTGAACCTAAACTGAAATAAGGACAAAATTGACAAAATTGAAACTATAGGGACTAAAACAACTTTACATTCAAACTGCAGGGGCAAAAAGTGTAATTTGCCCAAATAGATATATTGATAGTTTTGTACCTAATGGAGGTATTAAAAAGTGCTGAAATTAGTTAATAACTAATTTTCTGAGAAAAAAAAAAAAAAGTTAATAACTAATTAAGTTAATCTAAAGTGAATTGGCACTCATCATGTGAAATGGTACTCACTCTTTACTCCACCAGTTAATTGCAACAAATATTCAAAGCCCCTGATTAAAAAAATGGTCCGAATTTTGATCACAAGTTTCAATGGGGCCATTTAATTATATAGTTCACTTGGTTATTTTATTCTAGAGTTAAGGGCAACTAAGATTTTTGGTTAGAGAAAAGTTTTTTGTACATGGATATTTAGTAATATTTTACTAAAGTACTATATATGAATATTAAGTGAATTTCTTTCAGAGAATTGTTAACAATCTAAGAATTAAATTTGATTTTAAACTCTTGATAATTATTTGACAATTACTTTTAAGAATTTCCGTCTAAATATCTATTTTTGTATATATTGTGATATATCTAAGTGTTAAACTTACAGAACATAATGAGCAAAAGACAAACACACACACACAATCTAGAGTAAAGCTTCAAACTTTAGCCTTAGGCGTGGAACAAGTTTGTGTTGAGATTTACGCAACGGAATTAAACGAGCACACAATGAAAAGAAAATAACAAGGGAAAAAGAAAAGAAAAATAACACAAGAGAATTCTACGTGGTTCGGCAAAACCCTGCCTACGTCCACACCCCAAAAGATATTTCCTTAATATTGAGAATAAAAACTGGTACAAGAAACCTAGGATTAAATCAGATAACCCAATTCACAAACCCTTGTACACACTCACTCAATGCCCCAAAGGAAAAACCCTCACAATATTTTTTTTTCTCTCTCTCACTAGAAAAATCAACCCGAGTGTATATCATTGCCCACAAGTATATGTTATACACACATATACATATAATATATACTACTACTTGCTTTTCTTGTTGATGAAGACTTAATATTCATGCCACCTAATTGATAATTATAGACTTTCCATATCCATATCAAATTAAGTTTGGATAGTATCATACTTCCTATCAATACTCTAGACTAGCATAATAAAATATGTCCAATTTATTTTGGACTACATGGGAATGGACCCCACAAATCTCCACCTCCATACCCATGAGAGAAAAAAAAAATATCCCACCTTGATCAATCCATCAAGATGCACAAATTAACCATTGACCTAAAAAATGCCAATTACACATACCGAATCAATATAATCACAAATTGATTCACCATGGCCAATGACATGTGTAATTGTCTTCATTAATTTTATCCATTAATGTTGGAGTAGGGTCTCATTCCACCCCCTCCACCACCAGCAGTATTTGTTCCCTCACCATCGTCTACTCTTTGGAAACCTGTCACCTTTGTCTTCGCCTCCACCGCAAAAGAAACACGTCTAGGGTACTCTTTTTCTCGCGCGCGCCATACCCATTTACCAATTGAGTTTTTCACTGTACTTCCAACCAGACGATACAACCCACCACACTTTTCTCCTTTCATAAGAACCATGCAGCCACGTGTGATTTTCATGGCTCCACCTGCAGTAGAATACCTGCACCCCATGGAATCCATCTGGCTCAGTGATAATAGATTTTTCCGCATCTTTGGGACATATCTCACACCACCCAAAGTACGAACCACTCCATCGAACATTTTAATTCTAATCGTCCCAATACCCATAATTTTGCACGAGGACCCGTCACCCAATGACACCTTCCCCAAATTACCTTTTTGGAACTCATTAAAATATTCCCTCCTGAAGCATATATGGTTTGTACAACCAGAATCCAAAATCCAATCATCACGAGAAATAGTGTGCATACCTTCGGAGACTGTGAGGACATCTCCATCATCTCCCAATAAAACCAAAGAATTTTCACCATCACCATCTTTCCCACCATTGTCCTTCCCTTTACGTTGAGGACAAAATTTCTTGATGTGACCCAATTCTTTGCACAAATAGCATTGGACATCTCTCCGTCTAGAACTAGATCTAACCCTGCTGCTACCTTCAGATCTATCTTTCGTCCTTCCTCGATTCTCACTTGCTACAGCCAAAGTAGCTTCATGTCCACCCTCACTAGTTGTCTTTCTCTGAGTGTCGTGGGACACTAGTGAAGCCTCCACCTGCTCCAAAATCACTGTATCTTTACCATACAACAACGCAGTCACGAGGTAGTCATACGAATCTGGAAGAGAGGTAAGAAGTAGGAGAGCTTTATCTTCTTCATCAATCTTAACATCAACTTTCCGCAGTTGATCCAAATACCCGTTGAACACACTCATGTGTTCCATGAGATCCCCGCCTTCTTCCATCTTCAGCCGGTACAACTGTCGCTTTAGATGCAATTTGTTAGTCAAACTCTTGGCCATATAGAGTTTTTCTAACTTTTCCCACAAGCCTGACGCAGAATCTTCATCCACAACATTATTGATAATGTTATCAGCAATACAGAGTCGAATTGTGCTAACACACCGCAACTCCAACTCCTCCCACTCGTCATCTTTCATGGCCTCCGACTTTCCATCCTTTCCCTTTAAAGCCTTGTACAAGCCTTGTTGCACAAGAATGTCTTTTATTCTTCTCTGCCAGAGAGTAAAACTGCCCTTTCCATTGAACTGCTCCACCGTAAATTGTGAGTTGATCATCGCCTTCATGGTGAATTGAGTGGCACACCGAACCTTGGCTCTGATACCACTTGTTGAGATTTACGCAGCGGAATTAAATGAGCACACAATGAAAAGAAAATAACAAGGGAAAAAGAAAAGAAAAATAACACAAGAGAATTCTACGTGGTTCGGCAAAACCCTGCCTACGTCCACACCCCAAAAGATATTTCCTTAATATTGAGAGTAAAAACTGGTACAAGAAACCTAGGATTAAATCACATAACCCAATTCACAAACCCTTGTACACACTCACTCAATACCCCAAAGGAAAAACCCTCACAATATTTTTTTTTCTCTCTCTCACTAGAAAAACCAACCCGAGTGTATATCATTGCCCACAAGTATATGTTATACACACATATACATATAATATATACTACTACTTGCTTTTCTTGTTGATGAAGACTTCCCAATATTCATGCCACCTAATTGATAATTATAGACTTTCCATATCCATATCAAATTAAGTTTGAATAGTATCATACTTCCTATCAATACTCTAGGCTAGCATAATAAAAGATGTCCAATTTATTTTGGACTACATGGGAATGGACCCCACAGTTTGTGCCACCCAATTAGGATATATAGGACTTCAGTCGTCATATTATCCTTCTATTTATTCTTCATCATAAAAAAAAAAAGAAAAAAGAATATAACACACACATATTTATACTAGTAAGAAGCCCGTGCTATGCACAGGGCTGTATGCCCAATTAATAGTTTGTGCACTTTGTTGCTTTTCATGAGATGTGAAAAAAAAAAAGAGGAAAAATTGTTATACTACATCACAACAATATAAAAAATTTGCTGCAGAGCCAAAAATTATACAACTCAAGCAGAATTATCTAATTCTGGATAACAAATTAAATCAAGTATTCCCCACTAAATATTATTCCAAACACGCTTAAATGAATAACATAAAAACAAAATTCAGAACATCACGTGTTCCAAAGAGAGACGAGGAATTCAGGCACATAATTAGATGATCTATGGGTTTTTTGCCTGATATCGGGGTAAAGGCCTGGATCTTTCACCATATTTTTTTTTCTCTGCAGAGTAGTGAGAAATATAGACAGAGTTAGAGAGAAAGAAAGATGAAGAGGTGAGGTTTGTTGGTTCTATCTCCTGAGCAACAATGAGAATCAATATTTATATTTCTTATTAGATCCAGTACGTTTCACAAAAAAATTTAATTTAATTTGTTAAGAATTTAATTTTTTTTTTAAGGAATGTCAATCTAGTTGATTAATTAGTCTAAAATTCCAAAAAAATTATGAAATTATGGAGAATCCCAACAATCACCAAATTTTAATTTCCAATTGAAGTAAGAGTTTAAATGTAGAGTTTCAAGGCATGTACCAAAACATAATTAAATATTGACATACATTGTTTTATAATGTGTGTGTGTGTTTTTTTTTTTGGGTTTTTATTATTATTATTATTTTTTTTTGTGCAAGTTAAGTTTCTTGAATATTGGAGAAGAGTTTGACTCTATATATTTGAATTTGTATTTGTATATGTATATATTTGGATTTGGCCCTTCAATTAATGTGTAGAAACGAACAAACCAAACAAAAAGGGTAGGAAAGAAAATTAAGAAAATTCAATAGAGATAGATACATTGGATAGAGATAGCTAGAGATATAAGGAGTTATTTTTGTTATATATACATTGGATATAGATATTCATTGAACCTCAAGTGAGAGAAAAACAAAAGCAAGGAAAATAAAAAGAAAAGGAAGGGTGCCACGTGGCATATTAGAGGAAAGAGAGGGTTGTCACATGGTAAAATTGAGGTTAGAGGACAGTGTTACATGGATAGCCTTAAGAAGACCCTTTGGTCCCAGTAATTAATAGTCTAGTTTATAGATATAGATACTGCAACATGTGCATTGAATTTCGTTTATTTCTATTACAATGGGGAGAAAACTTAAACCTTCATCTAAGGCATGGAAGAGTTGGTGACAACTTTTTGGATAGGACCCAAATCCAATGTACATTGAATTTTTATTTTTCAAATAGTACTGTAGTAGATTAAAGATCACAGAGAAGATTACATTATTTGATAGACTTTTGATTTGTTGCATTGCTTGGTAACCAATTATTTTTTATTAATAAAAAAAGTCTTTGTCACCCACTTTTGACAGCTTTTTGAAAAATCTAAGTTGAAGTTTTTCCTTAGAAAAAAGCTAAAAACTTTCTAATTATCACTAGGATAGAGGCCCGTGCAATGCATGGGTCCGTAAAAATTGAAAAATAAATTAGATGTATTTATTGTTGATGCATTTATAGTTGTCACTTGAAAAAAATTAAATCAAACAATACTAAATCCTAAAAAAAAAAAAAGGGAGCTTCGGCCATAGCCCCCTCAAATAAAACTCTTCAAAGCTAAAACACATGCTAGTTTTTTTTATCGCATTAAGCCATTTTTACACTCAAATTGCTATAACTTTTGTTATACAAGTCCGTTTTTCGTAAAATTTGATGTTTTGAAATCAGCAAAATGAGATCCATCAAACGAGTTCAATATTGACCATGACATACAGGGACAAAAAAAACTAAACATCAAACAAATATGAAAAATTGTATTTTTTTCGCATACATGGTTTCAATTTTAACTTCATAAAGAAATTTTGGGACACTTTGAAACCTGATATTTTTCAATGCTTCCAAAAATTCTTTGTTTCAGGTTATCTTCCTCATGGAATTCACTCATCCTTTATAGCACTGATCCCAAAAGTACAATGTCCAGTGGAGCTTAAAGAATTTCGGCCAATTAGCCTTATTTCATCATTATACAAGATTTTCTCCAAGGTTCTCTGCTTGAGGCTAAAGAAGGTTATCGGGTCTATAATTAGTAACAGTCAGACGGCATTTGTAGGGGGGCGTCAAATCATGGATGGTATTCTTATGGCTAATGAAGTGATTGAGGAAATAAAAATAAAAAAAGAGATGCGTCATATTGAAGCTAGATTTTGAGAAAGCTTATGATATGGTAAATTGGGAGTTTCTCTTTAGTCTTTTGGGAAGGATGGGTTTTGGTTTAAAATGGAGTAATTGGATTCGACAATGTATCTCCAACCCAAAGGTGTCAGTCCTAGTCAATGGAAGCCCCACAGAAGAATTTCATATACATAGAGGCCTCCGGCAAGGTGATCCCCTTTCTCTATTTCTATTCCTTATTGTGGCTGAAGCTTTACATGCACTATTTTCTAAGGCGGAAGAAATAGGACTGTTGAAAGGAGTGGGGGTTGGCAATGGAAATTTTTCTGTGTCACATTTGCAGTTTGCGGATGATACCATTATTTTCTGTAGTGGTGGAAAATCTATGATGCGCTCTATAAGAAGGATCCTGATATGGTTTGAATTTATCTCTGGGCTTAAGATTAACTATGGTAAAAGTTGCATTTATTCCATGAATGGTAATCAGAATCAGCTTGAGGACATTTCAAAATTGTTCAGTTGTAAGTGTGGGGACATGCCTTTTTCTTATCTAGGATTTCCGCTTGGCGCCAACCCAGCTAGAATCAAAACTTGGGAACCTATTATAGCAAAGTTTAAGTCAAAATTGACTGGATGGAAAAGGAAACTGCTCTCTTTTGGAGGACGGTTGACATTAATAAAAGCAACAATGTCTAATCTACCTGTTTACTTCATGTCTCTTTTCAAGATTCCGGTCGGTGTGGTAAAAATTCTAGACAAGATAAGGCGATCTTTTTTATGGGGAGGAGGTGTTAAAGTAAATTGGATAAGCAAAGTTAAATGGTCCAGAGTGTGTTCCAGTAAGATTATGGGAGGTCTTGGAGTAAAACCATTGGATTCTTTGAATCTATCACTTCTAGCTAAATGGTGGTGGAGATTTGGTAAAGAAAAGAATGCCCTTTGGAGGAATTTGATTTGTGAAAAGTATGGGGTGGATATCAATGGGTGGCAACCTACAAACTCTTGTTCCCAACACTATTCGAAGGTTTGGTCAAATATTTTGAAGCTTGAAGTAACCGAGGGGATAAATAAATATGTAGGTGTTGATGGTTTTAAATGGTTAGTAGGAAACAGCAAGTCCATTCGGTTTTGGAAAGATCCTTGGTGCTCAGAAAGACCATTAAAGGAGTCATTTCAAAGACTCTTTATGGTTTCTACTATGAAAGATGCCACAATGTTCGAGGTTTTATCTTCAAGAAATAATTCTTTTCTTAGAAATTTGTGGATATGGGAAGAGGATGAAAAGAAAAGACTAGAAGCTGTCTTTGAAAATGTTTCGCTTAAACATGGGCTTGAAGATCGATTAGTATGGCGTCATTCAGTTAATGGCAAGTTCTCGGTGAAGGAATGTTCCAAGGTGATTGAAAGAATGGATAATGTGCCTTCTTGGCTAGCGGTTCAAGGTAGAATTCCGACAAAAACTTTTCTAACTCAAAAAGGTTTAGTTTTTGAAAACTCGGATATGCTATGCCCGTGGTGTAAGGTTGTAGAGGAGGATCACAATCATCTTCTCTTACAATGCAAATGGGTCTGGGAGATTTGGATGTGGATATGGAAGTGTGGGGTATTTCTTGGTGTTGTGATCTCACTGTGGAGGCGTTTGTTTTGCAATGGGAAGGAGTTGTATTTTCAAGTCAAGCAAAGATTTGGTGGAGAATGGTTTGCTGTGCTGGGCTATGGTCCATTTGGTTAGCCCGCAACGAGGTCTTTTTTAAAAATAAAGTTTGGAGGGTGGAACAATTAGTGGAAATTATCAAGCTTAGATCGTTTCATTGGATTCAAGCTTTAGAGGTCAATTTTCTTTATCAATTTCATGCTTGGTGCGATGACCCCTTTAAGTTGGTAAAAAGGAAGGAGCCTACGCATGGTATCGAAAGGGCTGCTACAAGGTGGGTGCCTCCCTGCTCGGGCTCCCTAAAATTCAATGTTGATGGGTCAGCATGGGGGAAGCCTGGTTTGGCAGGCTGTGGTGGTGTTTTGAGGGATGAGACAGGATCGGTAATAGCTCTCTTCTATAGGCCTTTGGGAATCACTGATTCAAATGTAGCAGAAATAGAGGCGATCCGTAATGCAATACTTTGTTTTGTTAATGCAGGATGGGTTGGTAAAAGGGAACTGATTGTTGAGTCTGACTCTACGAATGCAGTAAGTTGGGTTCAAAATCAAAATTTGAGGCCGTGGAAGCTGTGGGAATTATTTGCGGAAATTGATCTTTGTATTGCAAAGATTGGTAGTATTAACTTTGTAAACATTTATAGGGAAGGGAACAAATTCGCAGATAGTCTTGCAAAAAAGGGGGTCACAAGTTCAAATTTTTTTAAAGCATGGTGGTAACATTTTTTCCTTTTTGAAATGGGCAGAGGTAAGGGTGCATGTGAGGTGTTGGCCTAAGATAAGTTGATTTTTTCTGGGGTTTTTTTGGGTTGAGTCTGTTCCTTCTTTCTCAAGGGGCGTGGAGATCATGAGCTTTGGTCATAAGAGTTGTTGTGGAAAGGTTTTTTAAGGAAGAGTTTTGTATAGAGAATTTTTTAAGGACTTGTTCTTTCAAAAAGCTCTGTCGAAGTGTATTGGTGTGAGAGGATCAAAGCTTCCTGAGTCGTCTTTTGTTAGTTGAGTGGCATGTTTATATGTTTATGTTTTTGGTGTTACCTTGTCAGGGTTACTATGTGTTTTGGTGATTGTGGAATTATGAGGATCTTTTGCGTAGAGTTGCTTTCGTGGGTGTGAGTTTCTGGTGTCTCGATCGCGAGTGAGTGGGTATGTTTTTGTGTCGTCTTCCCTCGTTTTGTTTGGAATCCTCATTTGGGTGTTGTTTTTGCCCTGTTGACGAGCTTCATCTGTCAAGCCCGTCCCAGAAAATCATTGGTTTAAAATGCATATATGAGATTTATGAGAATTATTAATGTTGATTAATAATTGGAATGGAGTTGACTGAGGGTCAACGGTGAGTGTCAATCGAGGACTCGGGAAGTTGGTAATTCATGAGGAACTTGACATGATTAAATGACATTTATGTGGATTAAATGTTATTTGAATTATCTGGTATATGTGAATAGTGAATATACTTGTTTTGTGTACTTTTCTGATAGTTTGATCTTGTTAGAGATCAATTGGAACGAATTAGAGATAACCAATGTGATACGTTACATAAAAGGTAGGTTATCTAGAAATTCCACGAAATAGTTTTTAGAACGTAATTACGGACCCAAACAGAACTTAGACGAAAACTTTTATGATTTATAGTTTTCACTCGTAAAGGCATGAAATGGACGTGTGCGACGTTTCAGGGGTTAAATTAGAAGTTTGAGGAACTCTTGGGGAGGTAAACACAATTTTTGAAAGATATGCCTATATATAGTAGAGGCAAGATATTTTGTTCTTCACAACTTTTCGAAATTCAAATCAAAAGGGAGATTTGGGGGTTTTTGGGAACTTAGAGCTTCAGGGCGCAAATCGACGGACTTCTGCCCGTTTGTTTTCAACCAAAATTCATATTTGAACTCCACAAGGTAAGGGCTACATTTTGATAGTCTTTAGGCCACGTTTGGCTAAGTTTTTATAATTCTCTAAATCTAGAAATTTGGGGAAAACGTGTGTAAACTTGTAGGTTTTGCGTAGGATTGGAGATTTGACGTTTAATCGGGCTTCTAGTCGTTCCCTCAAAGTTATACGACGATAGCTCGAGGTATGAATTTCTAGCCTATGAGATATAAGGAAATTATATGTTTTAATTTTCGGCGACGAAATTGAGATCCGGGCAAGATCCATGTATTAAACTTAGGCCCGTTAATTATGCACGAGCTTAAATGTGAAAAGCATGTCTAATTTTATGCGAGCACGTATATGTGATTATATGAGCATGCTATGTGTCTATGTGGGTCAAAAGGGAGTTTGATACAAGTTCATGCCGGGGTACGCCTCTCGATGTTTGAGAGTTATAGTAGCGACGGCTACTTGCTTGGTTTGGGAACCGGCCCTGCCAGAGCAGTTGGGTGCAATAGTTGATAGACTCTGGGCTTGCCATTGGCATCGCGGTTGATAGACTTTGGGCTTGCCGATATACCAGATGAATGCGTGTCTCTCTCCCTAGAGACTATTTGATGTGATTATGAGATTAAAGCATGATTTATCATATATGCACATGTTAGAAATTGTGCACTCAGCATATAGCTGAACAATGGAGATTTACTCCATTGCAGGTATGAAGAAAGGCAAGATGGAACGGGAGGGATGAGGCCGTTGGGATCATTCGGAGGAATTGGGGTATAGATTCTTGTAACCGAATCATAGAAAGCTCTGGATTATTATTGGCTTATTGTAATATTCTTTTGAAAACTTTTTAAGTTGGTTGGTAGCGACTCGGAACTATTCAGTTCGCGTCTTGATGTTTTACACGTTGAATTTCATGTTTTATGAATTTGTTGTAGCACTTATGAGATTTGATCCAATCGGACCCTTAACTTCATTAGTTAACGTTTTCCAAACTTAGGTAAGTTGTTATACTTGTCCTTATAACTTTGGTAAAGATTGAAAAGATTGGAATATGTTTAAAGTATTGCAATGGGTGAAGGTTGGGTGATGCTTTAGCAAAATTCTGCTGCTAGAAGGAATTCTGCTACAGGGTCATTCGACCGGTCGAATGGGGTCGTTCGACCGGTCGAAATACCCCCTGCATGAAATATTTTTCTACTACGTTCGAAAATTTCCAAAAGGTTTTGATTGGTTCCTAAGGCACCTTTGGGAACCCTTTCAACATAAATTCACTTGTTTTGAAATATGATTACGTTTTCAATTTTATACGAATTTTACAACTCGGAAGGTATCGTTTCCTAAAGTTTTAAATACTCAAGGTTGTTTTAAAGTTCTTTTCCGCTGCGTATAGTTATTTAATGATTGGATGAGCCTTGGTGGCGTGCCACGTGGCCTATTTCCACGCGTAGTGGGATGGGTCGTGACATTTATTGGTATCAAAGCTATAGGTAACAAAACTTTGGGAACGTTCGACGTCGAGTGGAGTGTTGAGTGAATTGACGCATATTCTAGAATGCATCCACATATTATAGAGATGTTTGATGCATATGGTATGTTGTTATACATACATGATTATATTATTGTCATACATGCATAGTATTTATGCATTTGTGAATTGGTGGAATCATGCGGATGTAGAGCTGTGTGATGAGATAAGGCTTACCGGCGTTATTATAGACCGTGTATAGGGACACGAGGGAGAGATGATGTTTTGGAGTGAGGAACCTTTGAATTTCTAAACGAAAACCAAATGAATTTTGATCGAATTGGTGAATGTGGTAAATGATGGTAATGAGTGCTCTTTGAGGGTGTTAACCGAGAACAAGGTCCGAGCAGTGAACTATGGAAGAGATTTCATTGGGAGTTCACACAGAAGGCAAAAGTGATTGCTCATAGTTGAGTTTTGGGGTTAGAATTGATTGATAAGTGTTCTGCTCCAGATATGGGTTAGATGTCGTGACGTAAGAGAATAGAGAGGGACAATGGGTTTTATGATAAAAAGATGGTCCAGCAGCATATATTGCTCTTGTATGGGGTAGGTGAGGAATTCCTCACCTTTTCTTACGGTGTTATCCTATGATGTTAACCTACGGTGTGATCGTACGGGTTATCTTACGGTTTTCTCTTACGGTGTATGACGGGTGGTTGAAGAATCTTTCAACTTATTGTACGGTATTGGGATGATTGGATGGTTGAGGAATCTTTCAACCTATCTTACGGTATGTATTGGGGGTTGAGGAATATCTTAACGGATTGTGAGTATCATGGTTGTTGAGGAATCTCTCAACTGAACCTGGCTTTGAGTGGTCATTGTACCATAGTGGATTCAGATATGTGAGGAGGATTAGTGGATGCTACCGGTGGAAGGTATAAGTGGAATGTTTGAATTTAAGGATTAACCTAAGATGAGAGGTTAAGGACGTGAATGTTAGAGTATACTTTGACGGTTTGAGACCATAGTTGGTAGAAGTTTAATGGATGACACACTTCGGGAGTGATTGCTTGGACTTGACGATTATGTGCGTATGAATGTAACGATAAGGATGATATAGGTCGGAGGAGAAACCTTAAAATTCCTTGATGAAGAATAAGTGAATGGAAATGAATAAGAATAGGAAATTCCTTGGTGTTTTTGAAGTGGAGTGTCGAAGGAAGTAGAATAAAGAACGTAAGAATATAGGACTTGAGGTGAAAGATAAGTGTGAGTGATTGAACGTGATAAGAGATTCGTGGGAACCATATGGATATCGGATATCATGAAGATAAGGGGATTGGTAGGGAATCCCATAGAGAAGGTCGTTATTACAGTGAGTTGTAATACGGATAACCATGAACCACGTGTAATTCGGCAAGTTTTCAATATTTTCGAGCACTTTTTGATGGTTTCAAAGTGGTTGGGAAGTAACCCCAAATGCCTTGTGAGGTTGGGGAGTTTTAAAGATGTTAAATGGAGTAAAATATGGTCCAGGGGGTACTTGGACCGGTCGAAAGGGGCGGTTTGACCGGTCGAACACCCCTCTGATCCAAACAGTGATTTCGGAAACATTTTTCGTCGAGTTTTACGGAAACATGCATAACTCTTTGTAGGAAATTCGGATTCGTGCACCGTTTTTTGCATTGGAACCGGGACTCAAAGAGCTATCTTTTGATGTAAAATTTAACTATATTTTCCAAATGACCATTTTGCCCTTGGGCTGTTTTGTCACAGAAAAGTTGTTTTAAGATATCAAATACATGCTTCGATTCCTAGTTAGTGTATTTCAATTAAAATGGAGAATCTTTTAATGTTTTTAAAACATTGTTGGGTGTCTAAAGCGAGTGGTTGTCAATGGGAAGTTGGAGTATGATAAGTATTACGATACTGAATAAGAGCGGTTGTGGAAATGGATAAGAAAAGTGACTTTGGGGTAAGTCAAGTTAGAGAGATGAAAATGTAAATTGGGAAGATGAAGCTTCAATGGGTAAGTGAACATGAACGATAAGAGAAGATGGAGACTTGGTAGTACATTTAGTACATTATCGGATATGATAGTAGGAATGTAAAGTGGTTAGAGGACAGTGGTGGAATCAATAGAATGTTGTCATAGTTGCCTTGAATTCCAACGAAGTTGGAGGGTTTTGAGAATGTCGAATTTCAGCCCAACAAAATTTTAAAGTGTTTAAAATGTTTTGAAATAAAACTTTTGTTTGAGTAAGAAAATTTGTATTAAATACTTGTAATAAGGTATCAAGTAGACTTTAGAAGACGAGTATCGTGGAAAGATATGGTATGATTAGTGCTTGGGACACAACGGTGTTTGTCAGATGAATGAGTTCTACGTGAACAGATTATAAACTTGGAAATTCTAAAGTAAGGGGTTAGTGAAATGTGGTACACTTGAACTTAGTAAGCTGGAGGTAGTGCCACTAAACGAATTGACTTGAGTATTGTTCTAAAGAGAACTTGATCTTAGTTTAAGTATCGGAATAACCCAAGGTTATGAATGATTTGAAGTTTTGAACGATCAGGAACTTGATGAGATCCGTAAAGTGAGAAGCACTTGAAGACAATAGTATGAATACTCGAACAACAGTTTCTTCAAGAATAATGAAGTTGAGATCAGAATAGCAAAGATAAAGGATTAGAGAATCTGAATTGGAGTTAAGTCAAGCTGACTAAGGTTATGAAATATTAAACTATGGAATGAGGTATGGTGCCTTGAGAGGTTATACGAGGAATATACGTTTAGTGTAAAGGATTGTCAAGAACTCAGTAAGAGTTAAGATAAATGAGTACGATTGGTATGGGCTTGTGCAAAGGTAAAAGTAAAATACCAGAGACTTATGCAGTCGTATAACAACTTAAATGGTAGCGAATCTACCTCGACTGATGAACTAAAGGATAGTGGACAAGTAGGGTATAAGACAAGGATGTATTACACCGCAGTTGAGATCTCCAACAGAAAAGTAATTGGCTCGGGGTACAACGTGTATAAGAATGGATTGTGAATGGTCAAAGGTTTGAGACAGGAATAAAGTATGTGCTGAGCATATGAATACTTTTTGATGAATTCTGTGGTACGTGTATGATTGACTAAGTCAATTTTGGGTTCACATTGTTATTTGTTGCGCGGATGCTGAAGTAAATATGTTATGAAAGATATAAAAGTGTTATGTGAGATTTTGAAATAATTTGTTTTAACAAAACATGAATGAGAATATGTATTTGACTTTGTTAAACGTTTTCAATTGAAAGTGTAAAGTGAAATCTTCTACGTTAATCGACAGTAGTTCGAGTATAGAATTGAAAGATAAATGATAAGTGTGTTGGCCTCATTGAGGGTGATTCAGAACATTTGGTAACCTCGAACAAGTAAAGCAGTGTAAAATTTTCAGTTGAGAATTTGAATGGTGTCTTACGAATCAGGCATGATTTAAAGTATAATATGAGGTTGGATTAAATCGAAATGGAATTTGATAAGAAATGAGAGTCGTTTGAAGCGTGTTATCATTCTATAAGCATTTCGCGATTAGCATGATAATGAATTGAATCTATGGTATATGAAATAGTTAGTTGTGGAAAATAACTTATCGACAGTGTATGAATGTATGATAGTACTTAGCTTTGGTTCACTTCGAGATGAAGAATCGTGTATGGTCGTTAACCAGTTAAGACGTGTTAGAACGACTGTTAGTCAAAAAGAAAGATGGGTGAAACTGAGATGAGTTATTTAATTTGTTTTGGGTATTGTGATGAACTTTAAAGTTCGAAAAAGATGTGACAAGTACAATGAAGGTATGTGTAGGTTAAAGTGTGACATTGTGATATGATTTAATGTCAAGATTGACTATTGATTATGTTCTACTCAGGCATTGATGTTCTTATTCATCGAGATGTTTCTATTTGTTGCTAGTATTCGATGTGAATCTTCAATCGGGTCGAGACGGGGACTCCAAGGATTTATTTTCCTTAAGAGCCTAAGGATTTATTTTTCTCATGAGATTGTGACATCTTAGTGAAATGGGTTGTGTATGAAACAAATGTTGAGGGTACTTATGGGAAGTCTTTGTGAATTGGTGAAATGGTATAAGTTTGGGGACAAACTTCCTTTTTGGAGGGGAGAGTTGTCAAGCCCGTCCCAGAAAATCATTGGTTTAAAATGCATATATGAGATTTATGAGAATTATTAGTGTTGATTAATAATTGGAATAGAGTTGACTGAGGGTCAACGGTGAGTGTCAATCGAGGACTCAGGAAGTTGGTAATTCATGAGGAACTTGACATGATTAAATGGCATTTATGTGGATTAAATGTTATTTGAATTATCTGGTATATGTGAATAGTGAATATACCTGTTTTGTGTACTTTTCTGATAGTTTGATCTTGTTAGAGATCAATTGGAACGAATTAGAGATAACCAATGTGATACGTTACATAAAAGATAGGTTATCTAGAAATTCCACGAAAATAGTTTTTAGAACATAATTACGGACCCAAACAGAACTTAGACGAAAACTTATATAATTTATAGCTTTCACTCGTAAAGGCATGAAATGGACGTGTGCGACGTTTCAGGGGTTAAATTAGAAGTTTGAGGAGCTCTTGGGGAGGTAAACACAATTTTTGAAAGATATGCCTATATATAGTAGAGGCAAGATATTTTGTTCTTCACAACTTTTCGAAATTCAAATCAAAAGGGAGATTTGGAGGTTTTTGGGAACTTAGAGCTTCAGGGCGCAAATCGACGGACTTCTGCCCGTTTGTTTTCAACCAAAATTCATATTTAAACTCCCCAAGGTAAGGGATACATTTTGATAGTCTTTAGGCCACGTTTGGCTAAGTTTTTATAATTCTCTAAATCTAGAAATTTGGGGAAAACGTGTGTAAACTTGTAGGTTTTGCGTAGGATTGGAGATTTGACGTTTAATCGGGCTTCTAGTCGTTCCCTCAAAGTTATACGACGATAGCTCGAGGTATGAATTTCTAGCCTATGAGATATAAGGAAATTATATGTTTTAATTTTCAGCGACGAAATTGAGATCCGGGCAAGATCCATGTATTAAACTTAGGTCCTTTAATTATGCACGCGCTTAAATGTGAAAAGCATGTCTAATTTTATGCGAGCACGTATATGTGATTATATGAGCATGCTATGTGTCTATGTGGGTCAAAAGGGAGTTTGATACAAGTTCATGCCGGGGTACGCCTCTCAATGTTTGAGAGTTATAGTAGCGACGCCTACTTTCTTGGTTTGGGAACCGGCCCTGCTAGAGCAGTTGGGTGCAATGGTTGATAGACTCTGGGCTTTCTATTGGCATCGCGGTTGATAGACTTTGGGCTTGCCGATATACAGGATGAATGCGTGTCTCTCTCCTTAGAGACTATTTGATGTGATTATGAGATTAAAGCATGATTTATCATATATGCACATGTTAGAAATTGTGCACTCAGCATATAGCTGAGCAATGGAGATTTACTCCATTGCAGGTATGAAGAAAGGCAAGATGGAACGTGAGGGATGAGGCCGTTGGGATCATTTAGAGGAATTGGGGTATAGATTCTTGTAATCGAATCATAGAAAGCTCTGGATTATTATTAGCTTATTGTAATATTCTTTGAAAACCTTTTGAGTTGGTTGGTAGCGACTCGGAACTCTTCAGTTCGCGTCTTGATGTTTTACACGTTGAATTTCATGTTTTATGAATTTGTTGTAGCACTTATGAGATTTGATCCAATCGGACCCTTAACTTCATTAGTTAACGTTTTCCAAACTTAGTTAAGTTGTTATACTTGTCCTTATAACTTTGGTAAAGATTGGAAAGATTGGAATATGTTTAAAGTATTGCAATGGGTGAAGGTTGGGTGATGCTTTAGCAAAATTCTGCTGCTAGAAGGAATTCTGCTACAGGGTCATTCGACCGGTCGAATGGGGTCGTTCGACCGGTCGAAATACCCCCTGCATGAAATGTTTTTCTACTACGTTCGAAAATTTCCAAAAGGTTTTGATTGGTTCCTAAGGCACCTTTGGGAACTCTTTCAACATAAATTCACTTGTTTTGAAATATGATTACGTTTTCAATTTTATACGAATTTCACAAGGTATCGTTTCCTAAAGTTTTAAATACTCAAGGTTGTTTTAAAGTTCTTTTCCGCTACATATAGTTATTTAATGATTGGATGAGCCTTGGTGGCGTGCCACGTGTCCTATTTCCACGTATAGTGGGATGGGTCGTGACATCATCAGTGTGTGTTTTGGAGTGAGTGTGTTTTTGGAGTGTGCTGAAGTGTTGGTTCTCTCATTGTACACGCATCTGTCGTGGGTATGAGTTTTGGTGTCTCGACTGAGTGTGTGTGTGTATGTGTGTATAGTGATTTCTCATCTAGATTGGCCTGATTTCTCAGATTTGATGACTTTTGATGGTGATTCGTAGAGGCTCATTATGAAGTCTGGATTTTATGAAAATTTCGATGGGGTTTTCCATGGTGTGCGCGATATTTGAGAAGAATGATATAAAGCAGCCCTTTTGAGCTGCTTAATTTGGTTTCTACAATATGCTGACTCGAACCACTCAATAATTTATACGCTTTTGCTGAGGGGCGGAAAAAGAAAAAAAAAAAGAAAAAGAAAAAGAATTTTTTTTATGCTGAGTTATGGGTTGTTGAAGTGTTGAAAGTCTTGGACGTATTTGTAGAGGATCACATCATTTTTTTGTTTGTCTTTTCATTAATGGATTACACAAGTTGGGATTCGAATTTCACTGGAAAGATGGCTCTCGCTGCTGATTGGATATTGATGCTTTTCTCTCTTTGGCTTTTGTTTTATGAATTCTAGACATGGGACCTCAAGATCTGTCAATTCAACTGAAGCTCCTAGTTGGATGGTTGATTATCAGAATTTGGCTATTGGTGGCTACAGCTTGGGGAGAGGATTGTGATCAGTTCGATGGTTTATTCTTGTGAGGCCTGCTACTGCTGAGTAAATTATGGCAATCTGGGTTTAAAAAAAAAAAGAGGGAGGCTGAGCAAGTGGTTTGGGTGAGGTGATTAAGGTCAGAGTCTCATTATGATACTTAAGAGGGGTTTCGGAAATTCTAAGTCTAGACCCAGCTTTCTTGGTGCTATCTTTCTTGCTGAGTACAATGATGGTCGGTTTGTTTAATGGAGTGAGACATCGGGGTGGTGATGCATTGATTGTTCTTTTAATGTGCTATGGAGACTTTTCTACATGGTTCAGAATTGGTTCCAGATTACAAGTTTCAATTTGACAAAACTGGTATCAAGTTTCCTTTTCTCTTTGGTTTTGATCTTGCTGCTGAATTCGGATGGTCAGAAGAGCACTTAGCTGTTTCTGGAATGGTTCTGATACTTATTTTGGATATTTTGGAACATCTTTTGTTTTTCTAAGTGGGGTTGTGGGCTGCATGGTGCTACTT